>CM061541.1:154892898-155440398 GCA_030864215.1 Capsicum pubescens
GTTGGACCACTGGGCACTGGGTTTGCATTGGATTTCAATTACCATTGCTTTCAGGAAATTAATCACTCTTTTGGCACAAAGTTATATCATATGCCCATTTGTCTTCAAGAAATTTCTTCCCTTTTTCCTTCAATTGGTTTAGAAAATTTATCCAATAATTTCCCATTTGAAGTAAAAATGACTAGTCCTATGCATATATGTGCAGCCATATAAATAACCAATTCACTAATAGTGGTGCGATTTCTAAGCCTTACCTTACTAATTTAATTAGTTTGACAAATGATCCCTTTTCTTGCTTCCAAGATTACTTTAAATGGAAAAGAGCAAACCATATTTATGTACCATCAAAAATAGTTTAAATATATCGATAGTTGTACTTTTGATTCAAATATAATTATTTCATTTCATTATATTGTTATGCCAATTTATCATTATTTTAACGTTTGATTCAAATATAACTATTTCATTAGATTCTTATGCCAATTTACCATTATCTTAATGGTCAAACACGACAAGCTTAGAAATAAATAATCCAATCATTCTCAATTTTAAATACCCGATTCATTTTACAAACCACACATTTTAACCCACCCAGACCCATTCTCTGCACTTCGGAAAGGGTTAAATGGATGAGTTTGTAAAGTGAATCACGTATTTAAAATTAGGAATGTGCTATTTATTTTTAAAATCGCCATGTGTCTTGCCATTAAATATAAGGGATAAATCAACATAAAATTATAATGAGAGAGGTGTATTTAGACCAAAAGCGTAATAAAAATGATATATTTAGATCGAAAGTATAAAAAGAAATATAATGAAATTATTTTTGATAATACGAACCCTTTCACGTATTTTAAAATTAGAACTTGCTGTCATATCAAACTCAGATTGATGGTATATTTAAGCATAATTTTCAGTGTTTTTAATATTTAACTATGAGAGAGTGGATGGCAGGAGAAACAAAAGCTAAATTGGTAAGTGTGGTGGAGAAGAAGGTGACTCTGACATGTGAATATTCAAACGAAGAAGCTTCAATCTGTTCGAAGATTCATTTTTCTCATGCAGTTCTTCCACTCTTCTTGCACCTCATGATTGACAATCAATTCTCTACTTTTTGTTACCTCTCAATTCTCTACTTTTTGTTACCTCATATGTTTATTTTAAAAAAATAAAATTGTACCTTATTTCTGACTCCTTTACGTGCAAATTAATAAAAGACTTAAATCTTTGTATTTTTTTATTATGTCTCCGAGATTTTATGAGCTGATTTTCTTTGTCTCTTGCCTCAAAATCTTTTGCAATTAAATATTTTTTATGTTTAATTGGTTAGAATTATTTTCTCTAAGAATAATTGGTTAGAATTATTTTCTCTAAGAATATTATGTCTTTAAAAAAACAAGAAAATGACCTCCCTTATGAAATTAAGAAAAATAAGTTCCATAAATAATTTTTCATACTAATTGTCATTTTTGTAGAATTCTCAAGCTTAATGGAGAGAATCAAATTATGTTATTAATGATTAAGAAATTGAGTACATGCTTCTTCTTATAGGAGTTGGATACAATGTAGTTGTAAAGTTCTAGACCGGTTACAAGAGTATTAACTATAGTTATCTTTATAAGTAGATGTCTACTGCCATTACAATACTAAGATAGACTAACTACAATTACCTTACACTCCTCATATTCTCCATCTCTAAATGCCGATCTCATTTGTGATCATGATCATGTTAATCATTATCCTTAGTTTGATCAATATCATCAACACTTTTCCTCAAGCTAGTGAGTGGTAGTTCACTCACTCCTAGCTTACTTCTAACACATACAAACACCTATTTTGACAGGGCCTTAGTATGAATGTCATCTAGTTGGTCTTGTGACTTGATAGACTGAGTAAGCAATTGTCCTTGGATAATTTTACTCTAACAAAGTGATAATTCATTTCCACATGTTTTGTTTTGGCATGCATAATTGAATTTACTGTCATGTATAGAACACTCAAATTATCATAATACAGTATAGAAACTGTCTTAAGATATACTCCAATATCATGAAGCAAGTAAAGAATCCATGTCATCTCAGCTGCAGTAGAAGCTAAAGTTCCATATTCCGCTTTAGCACTAGATCTTGCCACTATTATCTGCTTCTTAGAGGTCCAATAAATATAATTTGTCCTAAGTAGATATTGTAGCATGTGATTATTCTTCTAGTTGTAGTTGCAGTGTACCTTTGATGTACCTGAGCATCCTCTTAACTCCTTGAAGATGTTCATTATTTGGACTTTGCATAAACTGACTAACTAGATTTACAACATGAGTGATGTCAGGTTTACTGAGTGTCAAATACTAAAGACTTCCCATAATCCTCCTGTACTTGGTTGTATCAGCAAGACCACCAGCAACCTCATCTAAATCATGCTTCTGTGCAAGTGGTGTATTTATTGCCTTTGCTTGTGTCATCTCAGTTTTCTCAAGCAAATCAGCAACATATTTCCCTCTGACTCACGTGAAGGCCACCTGGGAAATACTTGACCTCAATACCTAGAAAGAAATGTAGAGGACCAAGATCTTTCATTGCAAATTCATTTCCAAGTTTAGAATCCACCTTTGAGACATGTTTTTGATAATTTCCTATGACAATTATATCATTTACATACAACAACAGTAGGATAGTGCCCCTGTGATTATGTAAAGTAAACAAGGGGGGGTCTTCCTTACTATAAACAAATCCAAGTGAAGTAAATACATACTTAATCCGTTAAATCAAGATCTAGGTGACTGCTTAAGATCATACAATGCCTTCTTTAACAAACACACAAGATTTGGATACATAGAGTCAATGAATCTTGGAGCTTGACTCATGTAGACTTCTTCCTGCAGATTACCATGTAGAAATGTATTTTTGACATCAAGTTGTCTAATTTTCCAATTAGAGGCAACAACTACTGATAGCACCACTCTAATAGTTATAGCCTTAACTATAGGGCTGAAGTTTTTTTCAAAATCTATCCCCTCAAGATGAGAGAAACCCTTAGTAACAAGCCTTGCTTTTTACCTGTCAACTGCTCTATTTGTCTGCAATTTAGTCTTAAATACTCATTTGGATCCAACCAAGTTCATACCTGTATATTTTGATACTAATATCCAGGTCTTGTTGCTGTGCAAAACATTTATCTCATCCTGTATCACTACGAACCAATATGGTGATTTCAGTGCCTTATTTATTGACTTGGTTCCCTCATGGTTTCTTGTTTGCTTGCAACAAGAGATAGATGAGGTACAACAACTGATTTAGCCTTGTTTATAGTGATCATGTGATGTTTATGTGGTATTGGTGATGTTTGAGCTATACCATCTAGTGAAGATGTTACAACTGCTTCTGAAGTATCTACCGCAGGTGTTACAACAACATTAATAGGCTGGTTCTCAGCATTGAGTTATTTTGAGAGATCAACAGGTAGTTATAACCATTGTGAATTAGTCACTGAATTGATGCAGGATTTGTTGACTCAAAAATAACTTGTGTTGGATTAACATTTAAGATGTCTTTAGTGGACTCATCTACAAACATAGAACTAGGATCACTCTCATTATTGATACAAGATTAATTGACTTCACTCTTTTGTCCATTCTTCTGGGATATATGCTTCAAGGACCACACCTAAGGGATCCAAGACATGATCATTCTAGGAAAACAAGTACGTGATTGGAGATAACTTGGAGCGCGGTAGTAGCTACATTTGATGATATCTTCTGAGGAAATAATGAGCAACATTGCAGTTGGATAATAACTTGGGCCACAGGTTAGCATAGACACCAATATAAGGCCCATTTACCATTGAATTAAAATTTTTGGATCACTTTTGAGCACAATTAGTATTTAGAGTTACTTTTTGGCCCAATTGTAATAAATGGCCTTGGCCTATAAATAGCTGCGACTCTCTTCATTTTAGGGTAGATGATTTTGAATGTAAGTTTACACTTGAGAGTGTTATTGAAGCTTGTTGGGAGCTTTATTTGATTGTAAGAAATGTGGGTTGCTCAGGATTTCATTCCCTTGAGGTCTACGTAGGAGGTTAGTGCTTTGGTAATTGATAGGAAGATCGTTGGGTTTAACATACCCTTTAGTTGTCCTCTCTTTATCATTTTGTGTCAATCTATTTATCCATTTTCATTTTCTATCTTATTTTCTTTGTTTTAGTGTTTTTCTTTATTTCATGTTTTTTTAATCTTCGTAGTTTTCCTCTCTTATCATTTGGTATCAGAGATGAACTTGATTTCGTTCCTACAAAGTCAATCTTGGGTCTATTTGAGTTAAAAAATTTAAAAATCACAAAAAAAAATTCACTATTCACATTTTTGACCTTAGGTCAAATTTTGAGTCTTTGATTTTATTGTTTTCTTGTGTTTTTAGTGTTAGATTATTGTTCCCTAATTTTGACACCTAATTTTTGCCTCCACCACTAAGTTTAAATTTGAGTCTCTTCAATTTTAAATAAAATTACAATATTTATTTTATCTGGACAAAAACTATCCAAAATATTTATCTACGTAATTTTTCATTTTAAGTAGCGATCATATATTTTCTTATATAAGAAATCGTATAATTTTCTTACTTAAATAATTATTTTATGAAAATCATATTTTAACCGACGATTATCTTGAAAATTAATTCGAATGAGAAAATCTTGATTTAAATATAATTTGCTCACAAAAATAATTCATTTGAAAAAATATGTGTTTGATTTTATTAAATCAAGAAGCTCAAAATTAAATTGGTTATCAATTCGCATTGAATAACAATTCAATTTGAGTCAATATATTAAATTTTGGTCACAATTGAAATCAATTGGCCATAATTGCAAATGACCAATTGATTTTCAACGTGCCTGAAATTCAAATGGAGTTTACTTAATCCTAATCAAATTTACCATTACCCGAATAACCTAAATTGCTAACCTATCTAAATCCCCAATTCTCCTAACCTGCCCAAGACCAATGTTAACAACCAAACCAGCCCACTTCCCGAACCCAACATCCCTGACCCGATCCGGCCCATCCCCTTTTTCTGTTTTTCTTGACCCGATCCACCCCTTTCCATCTCAAACAATACACCGATCAAAAGAACACTCCAGTATTAACAAAAGCAACATCAACATCAACAACCAACAACCCAACTTCAGCAATAACGCCGACAACAACAGCAAACTCGGCGAACCCGCGACCAACCCGACCCGATACCAGCTGCACAACCCGACACCAACAACGATTTCAATGCAACAGCTTTGGCAAATTTGAACCGCGGCAACAAGCAAAATCAATCCCAAACCAAAAATTTAAACTTCAAAATTCGAATTTGTACTAATTAGTACGAATTCGTACACTTCCACGTCACCCTATCCTTATCCCTCAGCTATATTCCAAAATTACCCTCAATTTGTTGGTTCCCACATCAACGGGCGTCATAGAATTGATCCCTATCCATTTCTATAAATACTTCTACTATTTTTGTTGAAAAAGGGGAGAGGTCGGATAGCATAAACCCCCCAAAAGCGTGGGATTTTGCTATCGGAGAAGATTTCGGTGCTAAGAAATTCTTTAAGATAAGACTCATTTGCGCTCGAAATTCTAAACTAAGGAATCAAGTTTGTTTTCCTGTGATGGTGCGAAGAAAACCCGACGACGCTCATTTGTCCCGTTTGCTTCCCCATAAAAGATAAACAAATATTTCTCATTAATATACTAGCTTTTCTTTTTCTTCTCGTTAATAGCATTTTTTCATCCGTAATCGTAGTTATGGTGAAATCATTTGCTGTAGAATTTAGGATTTATTATTTTGTTATAGCTTTAATGGTTTGAATCTCACACTAGGTGAGAGTGGAAATGGAATAATTGATGAGGTAACGAAGATCACACTTTGAACTTGTGTCATCGCCTGGTTGATATTTACAATTTGTCTGTTTGTTTCTTCTTTTTTTCCTTTATCTGAAGCTGTGTTTGTTTTTATTATACATTGGATAGTGAATCCGATTCACTTAATTTCTGGAATTTGGTTTGAACCTGTAGGCCTATTTAAAGATTTTGTGATTTCGCTTAGTGTAAAGCTCATTTAACAGTTGATGCGTTGGTATATGGTAGTGTTTTGAAGTCATCCAGGCAACTTTTAAACATTTTCTAATGCCTAATCTGCTCATGTTTAGTGTATAGCTCAAGTTTGTATATTGAGCTTGAGAGTATTTTCTTTTTCTTTTAAATGCCTTGCGCTATTGGAATTTGTTGTGCTCTTTTCTTTTGAGTTCAAATTTGATGTTATCACGAATTTGAAGTATCATCAGGTTTTCTCTTCTATGACATGATAGGGCAATAAGTTGTTCACGTTTGGTTCCTTCCTTGTCATATTCTAATTCAAATATATCATGATGAGTCTATGTTAAATTAGTTTTTCTTATTTTCCGTAGTTGCATTTAAGCGTTTTAGATTATCATTCTATGAGAATAGCTTGGTTTAAATTACGTCTCATATTCTGCTTCACATAATGCCTTCAACAGTAAACTATTGCATGATATGTGGTCTAATGTCTAGCCTTAGTTATAGAAATTGTGCTCTCAAATTAAATTGTTTTACTATTTGAATTTATTTCATCAACTTGGAGTTGAATTTGTTTCTAATCCCCTTTTTATTTCTTATGTATGAACTGACCGAGACGAGTCTATTTGGACTCCCCTCCCCCTCACATCTATCAACCTCGAGTCAACCCATGCCAAAGTCTCCAAAAAGACTGATTTGCAGCACTATACATCAAATATACAGCAGTATACAAGTGATATACAATGAAAGATGAGAAGAAAAACAAATATGCAGGTTTTGGAAGATAATATATGGGTTCTACACAATGTATACACAAAAAACGTAGTAAAAGGAGGCTGATATACAATTTGTATACAGCTGATATACATAACTGAAAATGGGCCAAAGTCCCCTAAAAATAGGCCCTAGGGCTGACCAGATTTTGGATGGGCTAGAGAGGGGTCCAAATCTCTACTTTTCTTTCTTTATTTGCTTGTAGTTAAATTAATTATTTATTTATAATTTAGTTTAATCTAGTTGAATCCTTGAGGAGCAAATTATATTGAAATTATTCATTTATGTTGTTATTTAATATTTTAATTTTTAATTTCTCTATTTTAGGCAAAGTTAGGCTCGAAGAATAACTTGGGGATCTACTTATATCCTCTCATAATTATTATGGACTCAAAATCCACATTTAAGAAGTTGGGTAAATTATTTAATTCAAAGTCTTAATCCGGATAAATTTATTAAAGTTAGAGTTATTATGAATTTTTGATGTTTATTTTATTTTATTACTTAGAATAAATTAAATGAAATAGATTCTATTTGTTGAAACAAGATTTTTAAATAAAATCAAGATTTTTAATAGGATTTTTTAAAGTAACTTAAACAATTTTTAAAATTAGCCAAACAAGTTTAATCCGTCGGAAGCCACACTTTGTGGATTTTCAAAAGTGCCTAACACCTTTTTTCGAATTTATTTGAACCCTTACCTAGACTCTGGTTATTTTAAATAAAAGGCTTTCTTTCAAAATTATCCTTTTAAATGGTTTCTTAATTTTCCCAAAATTAAGTGGCAACTCTATTTTTACTAAAAAAATATTTTTTCAATCAATTAAATAGAATTCTTTTTCGCCACGAAGTTATAGAACATTTTTGAATTTTCGAAAATGAATCATAAAACCTAACACTATTAGAGTCTAAATCTCGAACTTGAGCTTAATCGGAGAATCTACCATTGTTGAGAAGCTCGAGTTTGAAGATTGAAAGTGGGTGTTAAAATCTGGAATTTTTGGTTAAGAATTTAAGCATAATGATGTTTGGAATGTGATTAGAAGGTGGAAAAGAACTTGAATTCAAAATTTCATCGCATTCTGAGAAAGGGTTGAAGAGTTAGAATTTTTTGAGTTCTTGAGGAGATTCAAATCTTCATATTGAATTTTCTTCAAAAAGTTGGTGTTTGATCCTCAAAAGTGAAGAAAAAGGTGTGAAAAAGTGTTGGTACAAAGCACCTTTTAAAGATTCTAAGGAATATCCCAAAGAGAGGACAAAGGGGAACTATTTGGGAAGTACACGGTACAAGGGCAAGCTGTCTTGGGCGGGTGAGCTACGCTGGAACTGCCCTTGATCTGCTGTAGTAGATGTGGTGCATGTCAAACAAGTAGGTTGACACTCTCCTGCGTCCAGCTTGCTCCAAGGATTGCGTCCAGTCTGCTCCCACATGTCAAAACAGTCATCATTGCTCTTAGCTTGTGCCCAAGTTGGGCCAAGGTTGCCTACACACTTCCAACGCACCTTAAGTGTAATGACCCGATTTACGAGTCATGATGACACCTGCTTTATCCCATAGTAGGTAAGCTAAACCGTAACCCGAAGCTAAATGCAATGGGTTAACTTGGTGGACAACGCCCAATTATAGGCAAAAATGGACAACACACTTATAAATAAGTAAAAAGTTCTAAATAAATAAAGCAGTCATAACAAGATACCATCCCACGACTTGGTAGAGCCAGTACAATAGTATCTAATAATACAACTTAAAGACTTAGAATAGTCAACAATATTTTTCTCGATAACAACAGACTGAATATCTAAAGATAGAAGGAAATAGGTGACTCCGACTCCAAGAGCTCACCCTATCTCCGAATAATTAATACAACACGATCAATGATCAATGGCGATAAATAGTACTCAAATCTGCACCAAAAACGTATAGAAGTGTAGTATGAGTACCAAAACAACGGGTACTCAGTAGGCATCATTGGCCGATTGAGCTAAATCATGATATAAGTATGATTAGATGTAAGATAACACAACTAAGTCAAGGTACAGAAACAAACCCGAATCATCTCCCATACTGCTGTAAAAAATAAGTAATTTAATTGAAATATCAATATAACATAAGGCGTCAACACATGCCAACATCGTCATATCAATATAAGTAAATAAATCAAAATTATAACGCATCACACAAACAATCCCAAACTAAAAAATTAGCTCCCATATGCCAATTGGTGCGAAATGTAAATAACTCATCACAGATTTCCATATGCCTGGAGAGTACACTCAAAGATAGAATAAAGTAACCATTCATCGCTTATAAATAGCCTACTCATTATTTAACCATCATTCAATAATTTATCATCAATAGGTCATTTACCAACATATGACAATGTAACCACATTCCATAATATTACCATTATTTAACAACCTTATCATCATTACTCACTAGTCATCATTTATTAGCCAACCATCTCTTATCAACTAATCCATTTGATTACTAGTTATCATATAAACTATAATCATCATTTAACAATTATGCACCACATATCTAGTAGTCACCATTTATTAGACAACCATCATTTATCAACTAACATCATTTATTAACTAATCATCATTTACCAACTAATCCTCATTGTTCAACTAGTCAATATTTGTCACTTAAACAACATCCTCCACTAATCCTTAGTTATCACTAATCATCAATTATATCACCTTATAATTATTTACCACTTTTGAACTATAATCGACATCCCTAATCTCAATATGTTACCCAAATATATATATATATATATATATATATGGCATAGCCGGACTTGAATCGGTAGATGTACGCATAGGCATATCAATATAATTATCCTCCGGCCTTGTCGGTTATTAATATATCATCATAATTATCCTCTGCCCTTGTAAGGTATCAATATATCATCATAATCATCCCCCGACCTTGTCGGATATCAATATATCATCATAATCATCCTCTGAACTTTCCGGGTATCAATATTTCATCATAACCATCCTCCGTCCTTGCAAGGTATCAATATAGTTATAATCGTAATATCCAAACTCGAACTGGTAGCCATATCATCATAGTCGGTGGAAAAATCAATAACATAAGTGATCATACAATCAAGCATCATGATTCCAAGCAGAATAAATAGCATAACTTCCCATATAATCTATAAGCATGACATAGAACATAATTTATGGAATAATTGCTAATATTATCAATAGGAATGTTTTCTAGCATGATTACTTGCATAATTTCTTAGCATGATCATAATTATAACCAATTCCATGAGAAATGACTTATCAACAGTACATTCAATGGATCATCATTAGTATAAAAGATAGTTTATCATTTGAATCGTCTATAGTTATCCAAGTATGAACTCTAGCTCATTCATAGAAAAAGCCGTAGCATATCCTATAACTTACCATAACATGGTCAATAGCTTATCATATTATAACTACAAGCTAACAATTAGTGCATGGTCATTACTTTCAATGTCATTATCACTAAAATCAATTACCATGATTCCTCAATATTACCTCAAAAAGGGCATTATATAGGTATTCAACAAACGTTAGAGGGTTTTGATAACGCTCAAACTACAACTCTCGTAAGAGTGTAAGCGGTCGTTGTCAAATATAGAACCCAACTGGGTTGGGTGTCGAATCCCACAGGGAATACTTGGTCACTAAGTAAGCGACGATTATTAGACTTTTGATGAAAGTTCTGCGAATAAAGGGGGGATTTTGTGCGTGCAAATAATGTAAACAAAATAGTAGAGTAAAAACGGAATACTTGGTAGGTTTTAATCAATGAGAATTGAGAGTTAGGGTTATGTCCACCTTATGAGTTCTACGTATCTATTGGCTATGAGTTATGCGGAATTCAGACATGCATGTGCTTATAGAGATTGGTATTCTATGGTAAATCCAGGCGTCTTTCGACCATCAAGGATTATTTCACTTTAACTCTTTCGAGCTTAAAGCGTATCTAATGGTACGAATTCTCCAAGAGGTTAATCCAGTTACGGCACTAACTTTTAAACAGGGTTTAGTAGACCTATTTCCTTGACATTCTCTCTTTTCCAGACATGTAACTTTTCTTTCGAACAAGTTAATGCTATACTGGCGTATTCTATATGTTTGCAACCACAAGAATTTAAATTAAGATGAAGAGAGTAATGATATAAGCAGCATACGTGTCGAGAATTCACAAACTCATAGCAATAGATAGTATCTCATAAGGCTTCCATAACCCTAACAGAGAAGTTTTAGCTATTCATGAGTGCAACGGAAATCACAATAGACATTATCATTATACCAAAATAAGAGTCTAACGTGAAGTATGCTTTGGTAGTGCTTGTGGCGTGAATTCCTTGCAAATAGAGTTTCTCTTGTAATGAAAATTAAAAAGTCGAATAGATGAAAAGAAGGGAAGAAGAATTAATTGAAAGAGAATGAGTGAGTTGAATGAATTGTATGAATGGAGAGAGATAATAATAAAAACTTCAGCAACATAGGGTATTTATAACACCCATATCCTATTCCTACTAGGCTACTGCGTACTTATCCTAATCCTACTAGGTTACTGCATCCTTATCCTAATCCTACTAAGTTACTGTTGATCCCCAAAGTCTTTAGAAATGCTGTTTTTGCTCGGGACAAGTTATCCATGCATCACTTTCAGTCCATAGGTGTCCAAACGCTGCTTTCCTTCTTTCGTGAAGCTTCCTTGGGCGTCAAGTTATCCATAAAGTGCTGGAATCTTCATCGTTTATACCTGAAAACTTGCTAATCACGTTTGTTAGCTCACTTACAGGAAAAAGGACTAAAAGTGCATGAATTATATATTTTGTTCTCAAAACTTAGCTAAAATATGGGTAAATTAAGGTGCTTTAGGCGTGTAAATACGCCTATCATCAGGTTTCAAGAGAACTAATCATCAATCTTAACTTAAGATGGGTCAAAGAGCCCACTTCTAAATTTTCGAACTACATTCTTAGTCAAATTCTACCCCGGACTAGGCTTAAGGTATCAATATCCACTCTTAGATGTATAGCAAGACACAATTAGCCCTAAGGTAAAGATTCTTCTCAAGCACTTTAACTAAGTTAAATGGAAACCAAGGCAACCTTCATTAGTGTAAGAAGTTAAGGCCAATATTACCCTAAGCATGAGTGACTAATGCATTTTTACTCAATCTTGAGTGATCTAAGACATTCTCATGCTAAACATGATAAATAAAGTCCAATTCACCTAAAGCATAAGAAAACGAGCTAAGTGTTCATCTCTACGATTTCAATATGGCCTAAATGGTCCAACTAACCCAAGTGTTGCATTTCATGAATCCAACACCTAAAACCCAATCGGAATCTAACACAATATCATAAGAATTCTATGAAATAGATCAATCTAACAAGGGAGATACCTAGCCTACCTCGACGCTGAAAAAAGGTCAACTAACCGCTAAACCACCACTTTTTCCTTCCGACAAGCCTCATCAAGATGCCAAGCTATAATAAACATATTCTACTCATAAATACTAGAAAAAACGATATGCATAATGCACCATTGGGCTTCGGGTCCAAAAATCACATCCACACCCCCATACGGGCCCACTCACAAAAATTGCATTTCCAAAACCAACCCAACATAATATCAAGCTCAAGGAATCATTATCCTAAAAAATTAAGTCTAAAGTCAAGCCCTAAAGGTTTTGGAGTTTCGAGTAATAAATCAAAAAATTTCACCAAGAAAAAGGTGAATTATTACCTCAAATCGGAAGATAATTGCAAAATTAAATGTTACTCTAGCTTCCCAATCGCCAACAAGCTTCAATTTTAAGTTCTCATACTTTTTAGGGTTTTTATCTCTTAAGAAAGTGATGAAGAATGTCAAAAATCATGGAAAATGGGTCCTTTTATACCCAATCAGGTACTTGGGAGTCACTATCGAAACCTCGAGATTGGCGAATGTGGCATCTCATTTCTGCAACCCGAGTCACAATCCCGAAACCCCTTCAAAATTGCAGTATCTCTTCTACTAGAGAAAGTCATGATTGCGTTTCAAAGGGTCTCTATCGCGGAGCACCAACTAACAATAATGGACTTGGAATTTCCAAGTCTCCGCCAAGCCCTCAGGATTCATCCAAAATCTCGTATACGCAAACGAACTATGTAACCACACCAAATTTGATATTTCAGAATTAATGGCGAAATAAAGTTTTTCATCCAAGGTCTTTCTGACCAAATGTGGGTCCCACATCTATATTTCATTTTCTCAACTTTTCGACCAATAGGTCAAAATATGCCGTGGTGCCTCGAGACCCGATCAAAGGTCTACCTAGCCTAAAATAGATATTTAGGAGCTGCTGGCATAGTTAGAATTTGCATATGGGATCATTTTACTAAAGTTTCCACCCGGTGGCCATTTGGAACCAGCTAAGTCTTCTAAATAGGGAATTGGCTCTAAAAACCAAATGAACTGCTTGGTGACCGAGTCGTCAGTCCTAGTAAGTCATAAATGACTTGTGGCAGCTATAGAAAAGCTCTAATGGAAAAAATAAGCAGAAATATGGAAAATGACCTGAAGGATCATTACAATATCCACTACTTAAGGAACTTTCGTCCCTAAAAGTTAAGGATTAAGATATACCTGAAGTCTCGAACAAGTGAGGATACTAGGTCCGCATTTCTCTCTCAATATCCCAAGTGGCCTCCTCCACTGGGCGGTGCCTCCATGAACCTTAACTACATGAATCTCCCTAGTGCGCAATCGCTTTACATCACTAGCCAAAATAAGTACCGACACCTCTACAAAGGTCAAACGCTCATCTAACTGGACCGAGTCCTATATAAACGCATACGATGGATTAGAAATATATCGTCGTAACACAGAAACATGGAAAACTGGATGGACGACGGCAAAATATAGAGGCAAAACTATCTCATAAGCTACCTCACTAACTGTGCGAAGAATTGCAAAAGGTCCAATGTATCTAGGACTGAGGTTGCCCTTTTTTTCAAACCTCATCACACCCTTCATGGGCGATACATGGAGAATACACGATCACCAACTCCAAATCTCAAGGAATGAAGCCTACGGTCTGCATAGGCCATCTGTCTACTCTGAGTCGCTTTCAACTTATCCTGAATCACCCTGACTCTATCCAAAGACTCTTAAAGAAAATCAGTACCACGGGGCCTAACCTCAGAAGTATCAAACCATCCAACCAGAGAACGACATCTCCTACCATACAAAGCCTCAAAAGGAACTATCTCAATACTCTAATGATAGTTGTTATTATTTGCTAACTCTGCCAAGGATAAGTGCTGCTCCCACTAGCCTCTGAAATCTATAACACAGGCTCGGAGCATATCCTCAAGTACCTGAATAGTTTGCTTAGACTGGCCATCGATCCGTGGATAAAAAGTTGTGATAAGATCCACCAGAGTACCCTACTTCTCCTAAAACGCTTTCCAAAATTTCAAAGTGAACATGGAACCAAGGTCTAAAATAATAGAAATAGGCACCCCATGCAAACAAACTATCCCCCCAACATAGATATGAGCTAACCTCTCGGCGCTGAAGGACATCTTAATAGGAAGGAATTGTGTTGACTTGGTCAAACGATCTACAATGACCCAAATACGATCCAAACCACGAGAAGTGCGAGGCAACCCACTAATAAAATCTATGGCAATGCACTCCCATTTTTACTCGGGAATGGGCAACCTCTGAGTCAAACTACCTGGTCGCTGCTGCTTGGCCTTTACTGCTGACAACATAGACAACAAGCTACAAAGCCAACCACATCTCTCTTCATACCACTACACCAATAATGCAGTCTCAAATCTCTACATCTTGGCTATGTTGGGATGAATGAAATATCTAGAGTAGTGAGCCTTATGCAAAAACAACTGAATCAAGTCATCGATTCTTGAAACACAAATACAGCGACCAAATATCAAAACACCCTCAGAATATATGGTGACCCTCTCGGATTCTCACTCAACACCAGATCACAGAGAAAACGCTTGCTATCTTCAAACTTACAATTTCAAATCTACTCAAATAGCAAGGACCTCACCTCCACTCTAGTTAAAATTCTCCTAGGGTCTGAAATTCAAGGAGATCTATATCAAGTTTTCTAAGGACTAAATATCCCACGCCAATGACCTTTGAGAAACTGAAATACTCGCCAAGCTACCCATACTAATTGCCTTATGGATCAAGGCATCTTCTACCATATTTACCTTGCCCGGATGATACAAGATGGAAATACCATAATCCCTTAGCAACTCTATCCATCTACATTGTCTAGAATTTAGCTTCCTCTGGGTCATAAGATGCTGAAAACTGCGATGATTTGTGAAAATCTCACAATGCCTACCTTAAAGATAATGCCTCCAAATCTTATACATAAAAACTACCGCCGCCAACTTCAAATCATGAGTGGGGTAGTTGCGCTCGTGCACCTTAAGATGTCTAGAAGCATAAGCAATGATACGACCCTACTGCATTAATACATAACCCAAACTAACGCCAAAAGCATCATAAAACATGATGAATCCCTCACCCTCAATAAGAAGAGCTAAAACAGGAGCTGAAGTGAGAAAATTCTTGAGCTTTCCTAAGCTTGACTCATACTCCTCGGACCATCAGAAAGGAACCTCCTTCCGGGTCAATCTGGTCATAGGCGCAGACATAGTAGCAAAACCCTCGATGAATCACCTATAATAATTGGCCAAACTAATGAAGCTTCGAATCTCAATTGGAGACGTAGGTCTAGGCTAATCATGAATTGCCTCAGTCTTAGCAGGGTGTACGATAATCCCATACTTATACACCACATGTCCAAGGAATGTCACCGACTCAGGCTAAAACTCATATTTTTAGAACTTAAGCACATGATCTCTTAAGGCCTGGAGCATAATCCTCAAATACTGCACATGCTCCCCTCTACTCCTCAAATACACAAGAATGTCATTAATAAACATATTCATGAAGGAATCTATATAAGGCCCGAATACACAATTTTTTAAATCTATGAACATGGCTGGGGCATTAGTCAACCCAAATGACATCACTAAGAACTTAGAATGCCCATAACAGGTTCTAAAAGCTGTCTTTGGGATATCCCCAACTCGAATCCTCAACTGATGGTAATGAGATCTCAAATTATTCTTAGAAAACACTATCATACCCTGAAGCTGGTCAAACAAATAATCAATGCGAGGCATAGGATAATGGTTCTTCACCATCACCTTATTAAGCTGCCTTAATCAATACACATACGTATGGAGCCATCTTTGTTTTTCACAAACAATATAGGATCTCCCCAAGGAGACACACTCAGTCTAATAAAACCCTTACTAAGAAGATACTAAAGCCAAGAATTCATCTCCTTAAGCTCGGCAGGAGCCATACGGTAAAGTGCCATATAATAGTTTGGGTGCCAGGCTTGTGGACAATAGAAAACTTAACCTAACAGACATGGAGGAATACCAGATAGGTCCATAGAGAACATATTAGGAAACTCACAAACTACAGTAACAGAGTTAACCGATGGACCCTCTACACTAGTATCACAAATATAAGCTAGATAAGACTCACAACTTCTCAAAATTAGACTCCTAGCATAAACATAAGAAATAACCCCCATCGACTTGCAGCTAACTTCTCCCTACCACACGACTGGGGGTACGCTGGGCATGAAAAAGGTAACGGTCTTGGAAAAATAATCCATGACCACACGATAATGGGATAACAAGTCCATGCCCAGAATTACATCTAAATCCGCCCTATCCAAAATAATAAGGTCAGCATAAGTATCAAAATTGCTAGCCGTCACAACACATGATCTGAAAACTTGATCTACTATTAAAGAATCACCCACAAGAGTAGATACGCGAAGTGGCACAGATAATAAATTATAAGACAACTCCAATCATGGTGTATAATAAGTAAATATATAAAAAAAGTGGATCCTGAATAAAATAAGGTAAGGGCCGACTCGTGGCACATCAAAATCATACCTGTACCTATAGCATCTGAAGTTATAGCCTCAGGTCTAGAAGGTACTACAAACAACTAATCACGCCCGCCACCTAGCTGGGCACCTGACCGACTTTCCATCCTACTTGTCTGAGAACCTCCTCGAGTACCCTGGAAACCACTCTTGCAACTATGAGAACCATAAAGATGTGGGATGAACTGCTCTAGTAAGGGGAACACTCTAAGCTAAAGAACTAATCACACCACAGCTAGGTCAATCTCATAAATAGTGACTAGGATCTTCACAAGTATAAATGAGACACGAGCTGAACTAGAACATATAGATTTGGTTAACCTAGAGTTACCACCACGACTACAATAACTAGAAGATGAACCTCTCAAAGACTGACCACTGCCCTTATTAGGGGGATCACTAGCACTATACTGGCCTCCGTCAATAATCTGAATTGCTACCTAAATAAGTCGACTGGCTGACTTTAAGACTGATAGGATAGATATAGAGGATACCTACTCTAAGAACTACTATCTATGGGTCGGGAACTACAACGACACACGCTGAATCTTTCCTAAAACCTAGGACTCTTATCACAACCCTTATGATCCTCACGGTGCATCTCTTCCATCACCCGATCATAATCTGACACCTTAATAAAAGACCTACCTACAATAACTAAACTCTGAGTAGACATAAAAATAGGGACTCTCAACCCTATAACAAAGCAATGGACTCTGTCATACTCAGTATACAGAGTAGAAGTCACATATCTAGCCAACTCATAAAAATAAGCCTCATACTCTACAACTATCTTAGAGTCCTACTCTAATCTAGAAAATTGATCCCTCAAACAATCTCTAAGGTTACAAGGCATATACTTCTCCAAAAATATATCAGAGAACTGAGCCCAAGTAGAGGAAGAAGATCCAGCCTGTCTAGAATCTATAAATCCTCTCCACCAATATTGAGCAGCCAAATCCAACTGAAATATAGTGTAATCCTTGAGTCTCAATAAGGCCCAAATTATAGAGCGTATCCTTACAAGAAATTAGGAACTCATATGCATCCTCGCTTGGAGCACCAAAAAACCTAGGTAGAGCCAATCTTAAAAATCTACCCAATGTCTTTTGCTCCTCAGAAGACATAACAGGCTTATCAACCACTGGCTGAGTAACTATCGGCTAATAAAATGTCAACACCAAAGGAACCTTAAATTTGAGCCACCACTATCGAGTGCACCTCTGCCTTAGTACCACTCTGATCCATAGACTGTGCACCATTAGACGATATACCACCAACAATCCCCAAAAGCTAAATCAATGAATCTTTGATCACTATAGATAAAATAAACCATGGCGGAGCTTGGGTTGGTCCCTGGACCACCGCTGGTTGGGGTAAAAGAATCTCTGGCTTAGGAGTAAGAATAGTACTCAGGGAAAGTGGCCTATTCTGGCCCCTAGCTGGGGACACATCACGAAGCTATCCACTGACGAGTGGTAAATTTACCACTCATTGATGCCTAAATTTGAGCACACTACTATGATTAAATGATGTTAATGTGATAAATTTGTCATTTGAATGCACTAATTCTTATATTTTACAAGTATATATGTGATGGAAAAAAAGAAATAAAGTGAGTTAAAAAGAGATTAAAAAGGGAAGAGTTAGTGCAAAAGTTGAAAAAATATGAGTAAGAATTGACCCTCAGTTATTGAGATCGCGGTCTGAGGGTCACGATCATGATAAGTCAGAAATAGTCAAATTGATGATCGTGATAGGCTCATCACGATCACGGGATCCGTGATCACGATCAATGGATGGCGATCGCGAAGGCGTGAAAAATAGCCTAGGGGCAGATATATAATTTCTCACAGCTTGTTCCAATTCTTTATAGGGAAAAAACCCTTTCACTTTTGGGACTTCACCAACTAGAATTCAAGTTTTGTCTTTGTAAAACCCTACTAAATTGGGCAAGATTCTTGTAGTTTATTTTCCAAGGATTTTAGCTGAGATTGAAATTGGATTTGAGAATATCCTTACTTTGCCTCTTCAATGGAAGCATTGAATGATCATTTTGGTATATTTCTTTCTTAACTTCATGAGTAGCTAAACATTTATCTTGGGGTTATGTTGGAATTGGGTACAAATATGTGTGGGTTTTGATTATTAATTTAGATTCTTGGTTAATGATGTTGGGTTTCACTAATACTTGCTTGTTGAGTGGGAATTTATGGGTGAAAACCCCAAATTCCCAAAATCTCACACTATCCTTGAAAGAGGAATATGAATATGCCTTTAGATCCTATATCATCCTTGAAAAAGGGATATGGGTAATAAGGTATTAGTGAACAATAGTTAAATGTTAGCTCATTCCTTTACATTGTCTTAAAAATAAGGATGGATTGTGAATTTGCTATGTCTTGGGCATTTTCCTAGAAATAGGGATACCCAATTGAGGTTTTGGGTGGATTTATTTGCCACACCATGATGTATCCTAAAGGGTCCATGGGTGATATTTTTGGTGTTTGGCTGAAAAACTAGCATCAAAACCCCTAACCTAGCCTACGCATATAGTCATTAACTAGAATTTGCATTTGTTTATCATGAACCCATACATTATTTGCCCCTAGGAAAACATAATTCCAAGATTCTTTTGCTATTGGAATCTTATCTATATTTGTTGTTCTTAATTGGTAGTTCAAGTATATTTTTTTAAACAACATTCCAAACCATACCCCCCAATTTTAATTTATATCTTTCATTTCATTTACATTACGGGTATATCTTTAGTAGCTTTCGACACCCATAGGATTTGAATACTAATTCCACTCCTCGAGGATTAGACCCCAACGCAAGTTGGATTATTTATTTGATAGCGATCGCCTTGCCCAAAAATCATGGAGTAAGTTGAGTGTGATAAAAAAGGTGCCATTATCGGAGACTGAAACTTAGTTTTTGCTTGTGCGGTATTATTAGTAGCTTCGGGTTTACCCGTAGTGGTTGTTATGTATTTTTGTTGTCTTTTTGTTTTCTTTTAGGTGATTTTAATAGTGTCCACGACACAATGAGTAATCATGCAAGTAACGTCGAGACCTTTAATGCCCCTCTTGATGATGATGAGCAACTCTATGAAGTTGGATATACGAGTACTATTCGTATCCTACCTAAATCAATGGAATAGGGTATTCCACGTCATAAGTGTTATGTTGCACATGCTTCCAATGAAAGGTATCTTTGGGTGTCAATCTCATGAAGACCTAAATTTGCACTTGAACAATTTTATGGAAGTGTGTGCCCCTTTCGACATTTCTCACATCTCACAAGAATCCAAATGGTTGCACCTCTTTCTATTTTCTCTAATGGGTGAGGCGGTGTTGTGTCTATGATCTCTTCTCTCCGGGTCTATCACATCATGGGACAAACTTACCGATGCTTTCTTAGATTGATATTTCCCACCATCAAAGATTTTGTAATAGCATGATGAAGTCACACACTTTTGTCCATCAAATAATGAGCCTCTATATGAGGTATGGGAGAGAGTTAATGGGAAGCTTTTGCAATGCCCAACCATGAGGTTCTGAAGAAGATCCTTCTCTAAATCTTCTATTAGGATTTCGATCAACTAAACAAAATCATGGTGGATAATGCGGCCGTGTGTCATTTGTGAAGTTGTCATATAGCGTAGATTCAAACTTACTTGAGGAGGTCATAAAAAAAATAAGAGGTGGCATACTCGGGACATCAAGGTAGCTAAAGGATCCCCTCCCACCTCCTATATTGATAAAGAGCAAAGGAAGAAAGATGTAAAGAGGGAGGAAAACATGGAAAACATAATGACTCAATTAGAACTCCTTACGAAGCATGCGATGGGTACACATACAAAAATGGTAAATGTGTGGCATACAAGGGATATGATTAAGAAGAGTCTAAGAGGATTTATGAAGAAATTAGATAATTAGCTAACTATTCAGGGGGTTCCTGCCCAGCTTACCAAAGACAAGGTGGGAAATAAGGTTGGACCGATTATGAAAGAGAACGGGAATGACATGATAGGGATAGAGATCATGATTGGATGGAAAAGGAAAGGAAGTATGATAGATATGTTCCCCCCATGATCGAGTAAGGAGTAAAGAGATAAACCCCATTGATCCCAAAAAATTCAAGACCGAGGATGTGTTAGCAAGAATATTGATGAGAGTGGAGGGGACGGACAAGATGGTCCAAGAATTAAAAGACAACTTTTCAAATAAAAAAAATGGTTGTATCACACTCCGACTCAATCAGATAATTAATGACTCAGATTTTTCAAATCTTTACTCAACTTAATGCAAAACAAAAAGGGGTGGGCTTTTCTAGTGATACCATTGTGAATCTGAAAAATGATGCCCAAGTATTGGAAATCTTCACTAGGAGTGAAAAAACCCTAGGTGATCATGTGGTTGAAGTTGAAAAAAAGAAAAACATTTAACAAAAAAATGTGAAAAAAAGCTTATGGTTGACAAATGAAGAGGCTCCAAAGTTTGAAGAAGGGGATGAAAAAACCCAATGATAATTGAATAAATGATTGATGACGAGAGAGATCCTAATATAGTTGAGAATGATGAACCATAAAGTGATCCATTTACTACCATGAAGGTTCCCCCTCCATTTATTCAAAGACTCAAGAAGAAGGATGGTAATGTCAAATTCAAGACATTCCTTGCTATGCTTAGAAATATTTCAATTAATATTTCATTGCTAGAGTCCATTTGAGAGAATCTAGGATATGCTAAGCTAATGAACAATTTGATGACAAGGAAATGTATTGTTGACAATGAAACCATTAAATTTACCCATGGTTGTAGCGCTATCATGACTAGTATTATAGCAGAAAAGAAGAAGGATCCGGGGCCTTTACAATCCCTTGCACCAAAGGGACACACAAATTTGAGAAAGCCTTATGTGACCTTGGTGATAGCATCAATATCCTACCATATGCAATATATCAAATACTTGGTTTAGGCACTCCTACTCCAACAACAATGAGGCTTTTAATAAAGGACTGGTCTGTCAAGAAACTAGTTGGAGTTTTGTTTGATGTTTTGGTAAAGATGGATCACTTTATTCTACTAGCAGACTTTGTTGTGCTTGATTATTAAATTAACTAGGAGATACCTATTATTCTTGGGATACCTTTCCTTGCAACTAGAAGAGCAATTGTTGATATGGAGCTAGGAAAAATGAAATTTTGACTCCAAAATGATAAAGTGTCCTTTCAGATTTGCAAATTTGAGAAACAACCTATGGAAATCCAAGTGGTATCCTTCATTGATGTGGTGGATTAGGAAGTGGATGATGGATCCCTCCAGAATCCTCCTTGAAAGTTGAAGAACATCGTGCCGTGATGATAAATTAAGCGCTGGATGGGAGGCAATCCATCAATGCTATGAAAATGTCCCATATCCTTTAAATTTTGATTATTCGTGTAGGTTTTATTTTTTTTTGTGATTAATCCATGAAATTGTGGTACTACAAGGTGTTTTGAATAAGATTGAGAAAGAGGAAGTGTGGTTCATAAGAGGCTGGATAATTAAAAATAGGGGAGCAGAAACAACCATCGATTGTCATGGTCACGATGGAAAGAGGTTTGCGATCTTGATGACATGAGTTTTGTGATCGCAGTTCCTCGATTGAAATCGTGATCAAAGCTATTTAAAAAACTAAACAGACGGCCATTCTTTCCCCCACACTCCTTTCCAATTGTCTCTCAAATTGCAACTGATTTTGATTGTGTTTTGGGCATCCAAATTATGCACTGCATCCCCTTTTGCATATCTTAATTCGGTGTGTGTTCAAAATTTTCTTTTATGCTTGTGTATAGGCCTTAGAATTCTTATCTTAGGATTGGCCTAAACTTTTGTTTTGAATACTAAAGCTTTGTGTTAATTGTGCTTGCTTGGTATGGTTGGCTGTTGTTCTTGGTGTGCACATACTTGGGGAAGTCTTGAGTACCCAAAATTATTCAAAATAATAAAAATAGGTTGTACGCACCAAGTGTTAGATTAAATGCCCAAGCTAAGTTCTTGCTAGTTTTCCCATATTCCAAGGGCATAATCAAACTTCTAGAGGCTAAGTTTCATGTTCATAATGATAATTATGGATTTGAAACACAAATGGACATTGAAATTGGAAGTTTAGGAGTCTAAGAAGTTTGATCAGATGTATCTTAGTTACCGCAATCATAGTCTGAGGGTCTCGATCGCAAAAACTGAGAGCAAGACCCTGACCGATCTCTGGAATTGCGATCACAATAACTGAGACTAGTCTGATAGACTAGTCAAAATCCTAGATTTTAAATTTTAAGCCTGCACAGGTCCCATAATCCCTTCCTTCAGTTCAATCAAGTTAAATAGCACATGTTCCTCACATTGACCAAATGATCTAATGCTTTGTGTATGAATCCCAGGTATTAAATTGTAATCTATAATAATCATACCTTTATTCCCTCAGAATGTGAGATAGAATACTATGGGACCTCATAAGAAAGAAGCTACTGCTCGAGAGAGAGATCTCATGAGAGAAAGTACCCGAGAAACTCTTGGCCTTCTATTAGAGGCTAGAGTCCATAATATGGATATGCTTTGCCCTAGAACCATGCCGGGAAAATGAGCATTGGGTGAGTGATGTATAGGCCTTTAACATAATATTTTACATCTTTTACAAGGGATTATTGTGTGTTTTTAAGCAACTATTGAGGTATTTGATGCTGGGTTTTACTTGTTTTTAGGTAAATGATTGACAAGATGAAATAACTTAGAAAAACAGGAACCAAAGGCTATTGACGGTATAACCGATAGGCCTTTAACCTTACGGACCATCATGGTGACCGTCAGTGCTAAAAAGAAAGAAAGACTTAGAAGACCCGAGTAATGGTCCAAGTGACTGATCGTCAGGCCATTGATGATCCGTCACCTTGGCTTTCAGACCCAAACAGGATACAGTCCATCAAGTATAGAAACAACAGTCTAGGAGATAGGTCATTAGACCCTTGATGGGTCATCAACTCGGTCGTCGAAGCTTAAACAATATGATGAAATCTGAAAGTCAAAGTGATGGTCCAAGTGACGGACAATCAGGCCAGCGATGGTCCATCACTATAATACCCTATACCATTTCTAGCTAGAATACGTCCCTAAAATGTTAAGACATAGATTACAAGATGAATATTATTTATTTTGTGTGGAATTCTTTAGGTTTAGACTTTCCATGACGTAGGAAATTGAATTAGCTTTCCAATGATATAAGATTCGCCTAAATCCGATAACCGGGTAAGAAGTTATGGCTATTTTAAGTTCCAATCATAAAACACCATCATTTGGGACCTTAGCATGTTGCAGAGAAGCATAATATTACAATTGTCAATTTCCAGTGAGGCCCCGCAATATTGGCACATCATGGAGAGGCCCAATTTCCCATTTGGCAATTTTCAGTGAGACGCGCCAGTGGTCAAAATGATAAACATAAGGGCTCCGCGATTGTGGCACGTCGTGGAGGGAGCCCATTTTATGTTCGTACAATTTCCAGTGAGCCACCGCGATAGTGGCGTATTGCAGTGGCCACCCAGTTCACAAAATATTGTATTTTGCAGTTTCATTTGGGAGTTTAAGGAGGGCATTTTGGTCATTCTCCCAACCCCCAATCTTTTTAAAAATAGAATATTAAGCATATTTCAAAGCTCATTATGCTTTATTCATCATTCCCTCTCAAAAAAAAATCTTAGTTCATCAACTTCCTTCCCAAGAAATCCAAGATCCCTCTATTAATTCTCCAAGATAATTCAAGTTTGAGATTTCCCAATACAAGAGCACTAAGAAATCACCCCCTAAGCATCAATAGGAATCTAAGATCTAAGTTTTCATCAAAGATCATCAAATTATGGTATCTGAGGTTTGAACAAGGATAAATCTTCGGTCCTTGTGATAATAGTTATGTTTTTAAAAAAATTTCTTATGATTTGAAATTGGGGTTTACACCCATAGTATCTTATTGATGATTTTGAGTATGATATGATTGAATTATGAAATATTATATTTGTTTTGAGTTATAGAATGATCTTTTATGATTTTGAATACCATGAGTATGATTTGAGATATTGTTTACAACTTTTCAATTGAATTGAGCATGATATTGTGACTTAAAGTCATTATCTTGATATTATTGAAGCATGGACTATTATCCAAGATTGATTATTGTGATTTCAAGAAAGTTGGTGCTATAAGTATCTTATGAGCAAGATTGTTTATAGTTTCCAATACAACTTTGATTTTTTGATCATTGGTTTAGCTTTGGAATCCACTAAGATTTTACAGTTTATAAAAACTCAGAATAGTTTTGTTTACAGACTTGCTAGAGTCAGTGCATAAATGGTTTCTCATATAAATTCTTATGCTAGTTTTAAGAGTGGATTTCCAATGGTTTTGAGCATCCAGATCTTAAAAAGAGTAGTATTTAGCACCAAGCGGAAAGTATGGGATTAGCATGCCCTATCTTCCACAGAACTACGTAGCCAACGTAGGTATAGACTCAAATTATTCCCATTTATATGGATGATAGATTTAGCTTGTGATTGATCACCTGGATTAGGTTATATTCTCTGGCAAGAGTATGACACCTCTCCCCAACGTGAGGTTTCCTCCTTAGGAGGTCAAGACGTTGGACTCCATGTAGCTCACATGGTTTATGTCGGTTAACAGAACCTCCCTGCTAGAAAAAAGATATACAAATTTTCAGATAAAGATAAAGTATCTTTCAGAAAAAAGATATACAACTAGAAAAAAGATATATCCTAAAAAAGATCCTTTGAATGAGAATGTGTCATATGCAGAGTTTTGGGCAGTTTTTCAGGCACTAGCCCAAGTTGTGACTACTAATGTTCAAGGTAATCGTCAGGCTCCAGTCCCACCTCAGCAAGATGGGGATTTAGCCTCAGCCAAAATTCAAGACTTTATGAGAATGAACCCGCTAGAATTCTTTGGGTTGAAGGTAGGTGAGGAACCACAACTATATCTTGATGAGGTGAAGGAGATCACCTGAATTATGCATATTTCTGAAGAAAAGAGTATATAATTAGCATCCTATAGGTTGAAGGATATTGCCTATGACTGGGTGGTGATATGGAAGAAGAGTAGAGGGGATAATATAGCCCCTATGACTTGGTAGATATTTTAGGATGCATTCCTAGATAAGTTCTTCCCACTTGAGATGAGGAATCCAAGATAGAAGAGTTTATGAACCTGAGGTAGGGCTCCATGATAGTGAAAGAGTATTGCCTTAAGTTCAACAGTTGTCTAAGTATGCCCCTGATCAGATGGCTGACCCTAGGTCAAGCATAAGTAAGTTTGTGATCGGTATGTTTGGGTTGGTGGTTAAGGAGTGTAGGACTGCTATGCTCAACAGAGATATGGATCTTTCTAGATTGATGATGCATGCTCAGTAGATTGAGGCAGAAAAGATGAAAGAAAGGGAGAGAGTAAATAAGAGGGATAGAATAGGGTGGTTTGATCATGGTCAGAATAAGACTGGAGGAGAAAATCGTTCACAGTTTTAGAATCGTTCATCTATACCTGCACCTTTTTCAGCCAGTGCTCCTGCACCCAGAAATAGGAAAGAAAAGTGGGGTAAGTCTTCTATGTCCAGATCTCAGAGTAATATGGGTGGTAGGCCCAATTATCCTCAGTATGCTTAGTGTGGTAAGAATCACCT
Source organism: Capsicum pubescens (assembly GCA_030864215.1). Classification (NCBI taxonomy): domain Eukaryota; kingdom Viridiplantae; phylum Streptophyta; class Magnoliopsida; order Solanales; family Solanaceae; genus Capsicum; species Capsicum pubescens. The sequence continues at coordinate 154,919,511 of CM061541.1, forward strand.
TGGTGAATGTTTGGCTGGTCAGAAAGGTTGTTTTGGATATGGTAAGTTGGGTCACAACATTAGATACTGTCCGCATACTAAGCAGGGAAACAAATATGATCGTCCCCAAACTCAGGCTAATAGTGCACCAGCTCCTCTAGGTCGTCCAGTTCCTCCTTAGGGTGCATCATCCAGTACTACTAGCGGTCAACGTCAGAATTGATTTTATGCTTTACCCTCAGTCCAGGAGCAGGAAGATTCCCCAGATATTGTTACTGGTATGCTTCGTGTCTTCCATTTTGATGTTTATGTGTTGTTAGACCCTGGGTCAAGTTTTTATTATGTGACCCCATTAGTTACTATGAATTTTGAGATAAGTTCTGAAAAGATTCTCGAGCCCTTCTTGGTTTCTACCCCAGTAGGTGAATCAGTTGTTGCTAAGTAAATCTATAAAAAGTGTCCTATCACTGTCCTTCATAAATCATGTTAGCAGACTTGATAGAGTTAGATATGGTTGATTTTGATCTTATTCTTGGTATGGATTGGCTCTATTCCTATTATGCTTTTATAGATTGTCGCACCCGAGTGGTAAAGTTTCAGTTTCCAGATGAGCCAACATTTGAGTGGTTCAGTTATTTAGTGTCTCCCAAGAGTCATTTTATATCTTATATTAAGGACAAAAAGTTGATATCAAAAGGTTGCATTTATCTTCTAGTTCGAGTTAAAGACACTAAGTCGAGACCCCAACGGTTCAGTCAGTCGATGTAGTAAATGAGTTTCCAGAAGATCTCCCAGGGGTACCTCTTGATAGAGAGATAGACCTCGGTATTGACCTTCTCCCAGATACTCAACTTAGTTCTATCCCACCATATCATATGGCTCCCACAGAGCTTAAAAAGTTGAAAGAGCAACTCAAAGATCTTTTAGATAAAGGTTTCATAAGGCCTAGTGTTTCTCTATGAGGCGCTCTCTTCCTATTCGTGCGAAAGAAAGATGGTTCTTTACGTATGTTCATTGACTATCGTTAGCTAAATAAGGTCATAGTCAAGAACAAATATCCTCTTCTTAGAATTGATGACCTATTTGATCAATTGCAAGGTGCAAGTTACTTCTCAAATATAGACCATAGATTCGGCTATCATCAGCTTAAAGTAAGGGAGTATGATATTATGAAGACTGCCTTTAGAACCTACTATGGTCATTTTGAGTTTCTAGTCATGTCTTTCAGGCTAACCAATTCCCCAGCAACTTTCATGGACCTCATGAATCGAGTGTTCAAATAGTATCTAGACATATTTGTCATAGTATTCATAGATGACATCCTTGTGTACTCTCGTAGTGAGGCTGACCATGCAGACTATCTTAGAATTAGCTTGCAAACTCTTAGAGATCATCAATTGTTCGCCAAATTCAGCAAGTGTGAATTTGGCTAAGATCAGCAGCCTTTCTCGATCATATTATTTCCACCGATGACATTAGAGTTGATCCCTAACGATAAAAGCTATAAGAAATTAGCCTAGACCTATCTCTCCATCAGATATTGGGAGTTTCTTGGGTTTAGCTGGCTATTACCGCTATTTTGTTGAAGGTTTCTCATCTATTGCATCACCTCTGTCTAGATTGACCCAAAAGAAAGTTAAGTTCCTGTGGTCAGATTCTTGCGAGAAGAGTTTTCAGTAGTTGAAGACTCGACTTACTTCATTCCCAATGTTAGCATTACCTGATGGTATCAATGGTTTTGCAGTGTATTATGATGCCTATAGGGTTGGTTTGGGTTGTGTGTTGATGCAGAGAGGTAAGGTCATAGCCTATGCCTCTAGACAGTTGAAGCCTCATGAAAAGAATTACCCAACCCATGATCTGGAATTAGCTGTAGTGGTATTTGCTTTAAAAATATAGAGACACTATCTGTATGGTGTTCATGTTGATGTATTCACAGACCACAAAAGCTTGCAGTATGTGTTTACTCAGAGGGAGTTGAATCTCCATAAAAAAAGGTGGTTAGAGTTTCTAAAAGACTATGATATGAGTGTGTTGTGCCATCTGAGAAAGGCCAATGTAGTGGTAGACGCCCTTAGTAGGTTGTCTATGGTCAGTTTCGCTCATGTGGAGAACAATAAGAAAGAACTAGATCGATAAGTTCATAGTTTGGCTAGATTGGGTGTTAGGTTGGTTGATTCAGCTGAAGGGAATATTTGGGTTCAGAGCAGTTTTGAATCATCCCTAGTTTTGGAAGTGAAGGAAAAACATGATATAGATTCTAGTTTGGTCAAACTGAAGGAGTCAGTCAAAGACCAAAAGGTAGAGGTTTTCTCCCAAGGAGGAGATAGTGTGTTAATACACCAAAGTAGATTGTGTCTAATATTGTGTTGATGATTTAAGGCTGAGAATTATGGCTGAAGCTCATGGTGCGCGTTATTCTATTTATCCCGATGCTACCAAGATTTAATGTAATTTGTGGGAAATCTATTGGTGGAGTGGTATGAAGAAAGATTTAGCGGAGTTTGTAGGTAGGCGTGAAACTTATCAACATGTTAAGGTAGAGTACCAAAGACCTGGTGGTACATTGCAAGAGTTTGGTATCCCCACTTGGAACTAGGAAAACGTGAATATGGATTTTGTGACTGGTTTACCCCAATTATGTCGTCATCATAATTCGATTTGGGTTATTTTTGATAGATTGACTAAGTCAGCGCATTTCTTTCCACTTCATACATCCTATACAGATAAAGATTATGCTAAGTTGTATATTCGAGAGTTAGTCAGATTGCATGGAGTTCCCTTGTCCATGATTTCAGATCGGGGTACTCAGTTTACTTCCCAGTTTTGGAAAGCTTTTCAGAAGGGTCTTGGTACCTATGTTCATCTTAGTTCAACTTTTCACCCGCAGACAGATGGTCAAGTAGAGAGGACCATCCAAACTTTAGAAGATACGTTAAGGGCATATGCTCTTAATTTCAAGGGAAGTTGGGATGAACATTTTCCATTGATTGAGTTTGCTTATAATAATAGTTACCATGCTCTCATTCAGATGGCTTCGTTTGAAGCTCTTTATGGGAGGATATATAGATCACCCATAGGTTGGTTTGAAGTGGGTGAGGTCACTTTTCTTGGGCCTAATTCAGTGTTTGAAGTTATGGAGAAAGTTAAGCTGATTATAGAGAGATTGAAAGCAGCCCAGAGTCGTCAGAAGTCCTATGCAAATGTGAGAAGAAGGGACCTCGAGTTTGAAGTTGATGATTTGGTGTATTCGAAGATTTCACCCATGAAAGGGGTGAAGAGATTTTGCAAGAAGGGGAAGCTTAGACCCCGGTATGTTGGCCCTTATAAAATTTTAAGTCGTGTTGGGGAAAGTAGCCTATGAGCTTGAGTTGCCCGCAGACTTGTCAGCAGTTCATCCTGTATTCTACGTCTCTATGCTTAAGAAGTCCATCGGTGACTCTACCATTGTAGTTCCTTTAGAAAGCTCAGAAATTCAGAACAACCTTTCATACGAAGAGATTCCAGTTTATATTTTAGATTATCAGATCCGTAGACTAAGGAAAAAAGAAGTTCCCTTGGTCAAAGTTCTTTGGCAAAATCAGTCCGTTGAAGGTGCCACTTGGGAACCAGAAGCAGACATGCGAGCCAAGTACCCTCACCTCTTCTCCGTAACCTCAGATTTAACTGAAAGTAATACTCTTCCTTGATTCAGTTCTTTTCTAATCATATATTCTGCTATATAGTTGTCCTCATTTAAGTTCATGAACTCATAGAGTTACTCAGAAGCTCAAAATTATTTAGATTTAGTTATTCGGTTCACTTCTGTTGTGCATGCTATCTTATATTCTCAGATTCCTTAGAAATTTCAGCTTAACTAGCCACATTCGAGGACGTAGGAAATATTGTAATACCCCCATACCTTTTCTAGCTAGAATCCATCCCTAAAATGTTAAGGGATAGATTCCAAGATGAATATTATTTATTTTGTGTGGAATTCCTTAGATTTGGACTTTCCATGACATATGAAATTGAATTAGCTTTCCAACGATACAAGATTCGCCTAAATTCGATAATCGGGTAAGAAGTTATGATTATTTTAATTTTCAATCATAAAACACCATCGTTTGGGACCTTAGCACATCACAGAGAAGCGTAATATCATAATTATCAATTTCCAGTGAGGCCCCGCGATATTGGCGCGTTGCGGAGAGGCCCAATTTCCTGTTTGGCAATTTCTAGTGAGACCTCGTGATACTGGCACGTCGCGCTAGTGGTCAAAATGACAAACATAAGGGCTCTGCGATTGTGGTGCATCACAAAGGGAGCCCATTTCCCATTCGTCCAATTTCCAGTGAGCCACCGCGATAGTGGCGCATCGCGGTGGCCATGCAGTTCGCAAAATATTGCATTTTTCAGTTTAGTTTGGGAGTTTAAGGAGGGTATTTTGGTCATTCTCTCAAACACCAATCTATCCAGAAACAGAAGATTAAGCATATTTCAAATCACATTATTCTTTATTCATCATTCCCTCTCAAAGCAAAACCCTTGTTCATCAACTTCTTCCCCAAGAAATCCAAGATTCCTCTATTAATTCTCCAAGATAATTCAAGATTGAGATTTCCCAATACAAGAGCACTAAGAAATCATCCCCTAAGCGTCAATAGGAATCCAAGATCTATGTTTTCATCAAAGATCATCAAATTAAGGTATGTGGGGTTTGAACAAGGATAAATCTTCGGTCCTTGTTCCAAAAGTTATGTTTTTTAAAAAATTTCTTATGATTTGAAATAGAGGTTTACACCCATAGTATCTTATTGATGATTTTGAGTATGATATGATTGAATTATGAAATCTTATATTTGTTTTGAGTTAAAGAATGCTCTTTTATGATTTTGAATACCATGAGTATGATTTAGATATTGTTTACAACTTTTCAATTGAATTGAGCATGATATTGTGACTTAAAGTCATTATCTTGATATTATTGAAGCATGGACTATTATCCAAGATTGATTATTGTGATTTCAAGAAAGTTGGTGCTATAAGTATCTTATGAGCAAGATTGTTTATAGTTTTCAATACAACTTTGATCTTTTGATCATTGGTTTAGCTTTGGAATCCACTAAGATTTTACAGTTTACAAAAACTCAGAATAGTTTTGTTTACAGACTTGCTAGAGTCAGTGCATAATTGGTTTCTTATATAAATTCTTATGCTAGTTTTAAGAAGTGGATTTCCAATGGTTTTAAGCATCCAAATCTTAAAAAGAGTAGTATTTAGCACCGAGCAGAAAGTGTGGGATTAACATGCCCTATCTTTCACAGAACTACGTAGCCAACGTAGGTATAGACTAAAATTATTCCCATTTATATGGATGACAAATTTAGCTTGTGATTGATCACCTGGATTAGGTTATACTCTCTGGCAAGAGTATGAAACCTCTCCTCAACATGAGGTTTCCTCCTTAGGAGGTCAAGACGTTGGATTCCACGTAGCTCACATGGTTTATGTCGGTTAACAAAACCTCCCTGCTAGAAAAAAGATATACAACTTTTTAGATAAAGTATTTTTCCTAAAGTTTGACAGCCTAATAGTAAGGATTTTTAGAATAGTTTTAAAAGTATCATCTCTACAGTCTAACAGTTAAGAATATATTCCCTAAAACATTGAAAGAATTCCCTTGCAGAATAAGTTTTCAGATATGATTTAAGAATAAGAATAGAATACAGATTTCAGAACTAAGTATAATGACTCACATGCTTTAGATTATATGCTTTGTTATTCGTGATTTTGTCTTTCAGATTTCAGATTTACTAAAGCTTATGTGAGTCATTTACATTTAGCATGCATGATTTTATAAACTATGATGATATTGGTTACTTATTACATGCACCCCCATATACTCTGTGAATCATCAAAGTACTGATCCACATATATATCTATGTGCTACATTATCTCATAATGTAGGTTCAGGTCCTCAGTCTCAGTAGCGACAGTGATTTTCAAGCATCTCATCTATATCCCTGCAGTTGGTGAGTCTTCATAGTCCGAGGACTTAGCTATTCATATTTCAGTTTACTAGCAGATGTTACTTTATTTATTTTATCCAGTTTGAGTCAGCTGGTTCCTGTCCCAGTGACTCTCTAAATTCATATAGTAGTGGCTTGTCGGACTACCAGATTCAGTCTTACTTCTCAGTTGTCTTATTCAGACTTTTTAGTATTTGTTTAATTAGTTTGATGAGATTAGTACTTCCAGATATATTCAGATAGTTTTCCATATTTTATCATGATTTTATACCTATATTTCCCTATGATGATATTGAGATATGTTAGAAGGCAGCCAGGGTTAGCTCAGGACTACTTGTAGTTTGGAGCACCGTGTGGCATCTCGGGAACTAAATTTTGGGGCCTTACAAACTTGGTATCAGAGATTAAGGTTTAGAGAGTCCTAGAGAGTCAGACAAGCCGTGTTACATAGAGTCTTGATCATCGTGGTGAAGCGTGCCACATCTATGAGAAAGAGGCTATGGGGCATTTTAGGAAAATCTTCTCTTTCTTTCATAATCCATCGTGCTTATAACTGTCTCTATCTACAATTTACTCATGCTATTTTATGATAAAAAATGCCTCCTCGTCGAGCTAATGCCCGCAGAAATAATAACGAGACAAAAGTTATGTTTTTTAAAAAATTTCTTATGATTTGAAATTGGGGTTTACACCTATAGTATCTTATTGATGATTTTGAGTATAATATGATTGAATTATGAAATCCCATGTTTGTTTTGTGTTTAAAAATGCTCTTTTATGAATTTGAATACATAGAGCATGATTTGAGATATTGTTTACAACTTTTCAATTGAATTGATCATGATATTATGACTTAAAGTCATTATCTTGATATTATTGAAGCATGGAATATTATCCAAGATTGATTATTGTGATTTCAAGAAAGTTGGTGCTATAAGCATCTTATGAGCTAAATTGTTTAGAGTTTTCAATACAGCTTTGATCTTTTGATCATTAGTTTAGCTTTGGAATCCACTACAGATTTTACAGTTTACGAAAATTCAAAACAGTTTTGTTTACAGACTTACTAGAGTCAGTGCATAAATAGTTTCTCATATAAATTCTTATGCTAGTTTTAAGAAGTGGATTTCCAATGGTTTTGAGCATACAGATCTTAAAGGGAGTAGTATTTAGCACCGAGTGGGAAGTGTGGTATTAGAGTGCCCTATTTTCCATAGAACTACGTAGCCAACGTAGGTACAGACTCAGATTATCCATTTCTATGGATGACAAATTTAGCTTGTGATTGATCACCTAGATTAGGTTATACTCCCTGGCAAGAGTATGACACCTCTCCCCAACGTGAGGTTTCCTCCTTAAGAGGTCAAGACGTTGGACTCCATATAGCTCATATAGTTTATGTCAGTTAAGAGAACCTCCCTGCTAGAAAAAATATATACAACTTTTCAGATAAAGTATTTTCCCTAAAGTTTGACAGTCTAACAGTAAGGATTTTTAAAATTGTTTTAAAAGTATCATCTCTACAGTCTAACAATTAAGAATATATTCCCTAAACCATTGAAAGAATCCCCTTGCAGAATAAGTTTTCAGGTATGATTTAAGAATAAGAACAAAATACAGATTTTAGAACTAAGTGTAATGACTTACAAGATTTAGACTATATGCCTTGTTACTCCTGATTTTGACTTTCAGATTTTAGATTTACTAAAGCTTATGTGAGTCATTTATATTTAGCATGCATGATTTTATAAACTGTGATGATATTGGTTACTTATTGCATGTACCCCCATATACTCAGTATATCATCAAAGTACTGATCCACATATATGTCTATGTTCTACATTGTCTTATAATGTATGTACAGGTGCTCAGTCTCAGCAATGACAGTGATTTTTGAGCATCTCATCTACATCCTTGCTGTTGGTGAGTCCTCATAGTTTGAGGACTTAGCTATTCATGTTTTAGTTTACTAGTATATGTTCCTTTATTTATTTCAGCCAGTTTGAGTCAGTTGGGGCCTGTCCCAGTGACTCTCTAGATTCATATAGTAAAGGTTTGTCGGACTACTAGATTCAGTCTTAGATCTCAGTTGTCTTATTCTTACTTTTTAGTATTTGTTTAATTAGATTGATGAGATTAGTACTTCCAGATATATTCAGATAGTTTTCCACATTTTATCATGATTTTATACCTATATTTCCCTATGATGAGATTCAGATATGTTAGAAGGCAGCCAGGGTTATCTCAAGACTACTTGTAGTTCGGAGCACCGTGTAGCATCCCGAAAACTAGATTTTGGGGTGTTACAATCACCTTGGACGTCAACCATGATGCGGAAATCTGCAGTTCAAATTATAAATCCCCATTACCTAAAAAACTATAAATTCTCAGTTTAGGGTTAGATTAGGTATCTTTTGACTAGTAAGTACTTTTATAACCTAAATTTCTCTGAGAAACAAGCTTTTTACTAGGATCTTATCATTTTATACATTATTCATTCAAGATCAAGAACAATTCTTTGGATCTTTGTCAGTGATTTTCTGCAATTATTTATGATAAATACAATAAAATCTTTTTCTTTTATGATGTGTGGCTAAAACTTCCATAAATAGGATTATGGGAGCCTTGATGTGAATTGTTGCTTAGGGTTGTGAGGATCACCAAATTTTTTATCTAATTGAAATTTCATAATATTCTTTTCATAATAATGATCTTTCTTGGTTGCAAACTTGAAGGGTGTGCCTATGAACACTACTTGTTTGAGCAGAAAATTATGTGTTGGAGAAAAAGGAGATTTATAAGAAATTTACAGACTTTAACCTTTGGGTTACGGGTTGATGCCTTAATAGGATCAACCCACTTGAGGAGTCAATTGAGCATTTCATAACATTCTTTAAGCTTGAAAGAATTAAAGGGTAGCTATCTATCAAGGTTGAGAAACAAATAGATAGAATTTAACAGTTCAATTAACCTTGCAATTGAGATTGTTAATTGGGAATTTGGAATAGCTCATAACCCTGACTTCATGAACACCTTTGTAACATAATCCTAGTTTACTTATTCTCATTGATTTAACCCTACAAAAATACTCACTAGTTGGAATACAACTTGATTTTATTAACAAACTCTGTTAACAAACAAACTCCCCTTACTTTCAAAAATCTTTGATCAATAGTCCATTAATAGTCATACACTTAGTTAACGCCTTATTCCCTGTGGGATTCGACCCCAACCTAGTTGGGTTCTAATTTGACAACGACCGCTTACACTTTGAAAAGAAAGTTATAATTTTGGCGAATCAAATTTTGATGCCGTTTCCGGGGAATACAGTTGTCAATTATGTTTATGAGCATTAATTGACCCTTGGTCAAGTTTCCTAATTTTACTTTTATTTTTTGTTTTTATTCATTATAGGATTTTTTCGTTGTATGCCACGAACGAAGAGTTCAAGAGAACAACTATTACCTCTCCACCCAAAACCTTAATTAATCAGAAGAATAAATGCTCAGCAAGAAGCCGAAAGACTAGCCACTTTGGCTAATGCACAACTTAATCAACAAAATACAGATAACCCAGGTTGGGTAGCTAACACGGATGATGAGGACCTGAGGGACGATGACTTGATTGATCCAACAAATAGGAGATGTGCAGAGGATTGAGCTGCATCAGTGAATCAAAATCATCCACTTAGAGGGAGACCAAACTGCCGAGCAATGCAGTTTGATCTTGATGATGATGATCAGGCTGATTTAGATAGAGCTGGCATCACTGGAGCAATTTTCCCACCACCATTGGCACCGGGAGTGAAGTTCAATATTACGAGCACTATGATTCTGTTCCTTTATCTCAAGGGTTTGTTTGGTGGACTTCCTGGGGATGATCCGAATATGCATCTAGTCAACTTCATTACTATCTGTAAGTCTTTTGATAATCTCGGAGTAGGGCATAATATAATTTGTTTGTGGCTATTCCCATTGTCTCTGTCTGGGGAGTCAACACTGTGAATCAATGAGTTAGCTCCTGATTCTATAAAAAATTGGAGTCAATTGAAAGGAGCTTTCCTAGAAAGATTCTTTATGCCCTCCGGGATGTTACAGTTGAGGGATGAAATCAGTAATTTTAGACAGCTTCCGAATAAATCCCTTCATGAGACTTGGGTGAGATTTAATAAGAAGTTGATGTAATGCCCTAATCATAAGATGACTGATAAGAAATTGATGGAGACCTTTTATAGGGCTTTGAATACTATTACAAAGTCGACTGTGGATAATGCTGTAAGTGGAGCTGGCTTGGATCTTACTTTCCTGGAAGCCGCAAAAATTCTTGAAATAATGACTAAATAGAATAGAGCATGACATACCAGGTATTTTGAGGTAGCAAGCACTGCCGTTTCTAGTGGTACATCTGCTGAGCAACATAGGAGAGAAGAGGAACGTGATCAGGATATGACGCTTATGAAAACCCAGATGGACTAGCTCACTAAGCTTTTTCTATCTAGGAAGACAAAAAAAGTAAAAGCTATAGGGTCACAAAGTAGGGGAGCCGAGACAGACTCTGAGGATGAGGTAAACTACTTCAATAACTAGGGGGTTTCCGAGGCAATGGCCAAAGAAACCAAGGTCAAAACTACTATGCCAAGTTTGGTTATATAAAATGTGATCAAGGTGGATGGATAAACAAGAATGATAGGAGTGGATTGTATATGCCTACTGGGAACCATGATACTGCTTCTACTAGTTCGGGGAAGATGTCTATGGAAGACATGACGTTTGAGTTGTTAAAAGGGGTAGAGTCGACTGACCTTAGAGTGAGAGAGATAAAGAGTGACCTTTCGTTTATGAGCCAATTAGTTGACTCACATTCGACTTCCATTAAATAACTGGAGTAGTAGATTAATCAACTATCAGCAGCGTTTAATCAGAGAAAGAGTAGAACATTACCGAGTGATACCATACAAAATCTGATGATTGATAATTCTTGCATGGATATCACCATGAGAAGTGGTATAGTGTTACCTGGCCCTTTTGTGGGAAAACCTATTGTAGATAATATGCTGGAGTTAGAGGTGGAAGCTGAAGAAGAACCTCCAGTGGAGTATGAGAAACTGGAGAATAATGAGGTTCCGTATAATTAAAAGCAGGTTGATGAGTTAGAGAAAGATAAAGGGAAGGACAGTAGTTACAAGAATGCCAAAAATACCTCCTCTATTCCCGCACAAATTGCTGAAGAAGGAAGATGACACAAAATTTAGCAAGTTCATGGCCATGCTGAATTAACTAATAGTAACTATGCCTTTAGTTGAGGTGCTAGAACAAATGCCAGGCTATGCTAAATTCATGAAGGATCTTGTGACTAAAAAGTGGAACGTGATCTGCGAGCCGATAAAAAATCTTCACCATTATAGTGATATTGCTACAAGATAGTTAGTGCAAAAAAAGTCAATCTGGGAGCATTTACTGTCCCATGTACTATTGGATCGCTTGATTTTGCAAAGGCCCTTTGTGATCTTGGGGAAAGTATTAATATGATGCCATTGGCAGTTTTCAAATAACTGGGGTTGGGGGATTCTACACCCACCAACATGCAACTTTTGATGACGGATAAATTAGTGAAGAGGCTGGTTGGAATACTTTATGATGTGTTTGTGAAAGTGGCCAATTTCATCTTTCCGACGGACTTTCTAATCCTAGATTGTGAGATTGACTTATACCCATAATCTTGGGTAGACCTTTTTTAGCAACTGGGAGTGTGTTGATTGACTTGCAGACCAGTGAGCTAAAATTTAGGCTCAATGATGAAGAGGTGAGATTTGATGTTTGCCAACCGATGAAGCAAAAAAAAAGATGGGTGTCTCTCAATTGTTGATGTATATTATGAAGATGATGAAGAAGTATCGGTTGAAGAGAGATTTGATGTGAAAACATTGGCTACATTATTGATGAACTTCGATAGTGATGGGATCGAAGAATATGATGAGACTGTATGTATTGACAAGAATGGGGTTGTTTTATTATGCCCCCAAGAAGCTAGACTTGGACCTTAAAAATCACCCAACACCACCAGCTAAACCTTATTTTGAGGAGACACTAGTGTTGGAACTGAAGAAACTATTAGGCTATTTGCGATATGTGTTTCTGGGCTGTTGAAATACCTTACTGATCATTATTGCAACAGACTTAGTAGAGCAACAGGTAGAGGCCATTATTTTTGTGCTTAGGAGATATAAGAGGGATATCAAATTAATGATTGAAGATATTGTTGGTATTCCATCGAGAATCTGCACACACAAAATCTAGTTAGAGGAAGAATACATACCCACCATTGAGCATCAACACTGACTAAACTCACTTATGCAAGAAGTGGTGAAAAAGGAGATTATAAAGTGGCTTGATACAAGGGTAGTGTACCCAATCTCCAACAGCAAGTGGGCGAGTCCAGTACCGTGAGTGCCTAACACATAAGGTATGACTGTGGTTGCTAATGAAAAAAACAAGTTGATTCTACTTATGCCAGTGACTGAGTGACGAGTTTGCATGGAATACTAAAAGCTGAACTTGTGGACATTGAAAGATCACTTTCTAATGCCCTTCATGGATCAAATGCTTGATCGCTTGGCAGGAAGGGGTTGGTATTGCTTTTTGGATGGGTATTCGGGACACAATTAGATCTTCATCACCTCGAAAGATCAGGATAAAACAAGATTTACATGCCCGTATGGAACATTTGCATTCAAGTGAATGCCGTTCATATTATGTAATGCACTGGCCACATTCCAAAGGTGCATGATGTCGATTTTCTCTGACATGGTGGAGGACAGTTTAGAAGTGTTCATGGATGATTTTTGATAGTGGGTGATTCATTTGAATTATGCTTAGTGAACTTGAGTAGAGCACTACAGAGATGTGAAGAATTTAATCTCGTACTAAACTGGGAGAAATGTCACTTCATGGTGAAGGAAGGCATAACGCTAGGATATCAGATTTTAGCAAAGGGTATTGAGGTCGGCCGAGCAAGGTAAAAATTATAGAGAAACTACCCCCTTCTATTTCAATGAAAGGAGTTCGTAGCTTTTTGGGTCATGCAGGATTCTAACGTAGGTTCATAAAAGACTTTTCCAAGATTGAAAATCCACTTTGCAAACTATTGGAGAAGTAGGCCAAGTTTGTGTTCGATAATGATTGTATGAAGGCATTCCAATGCCTTAAGGAGTTGATTTAAATTGGTCTAGGCCATTCCAAATTATTTGCAATGCAAGTGGAATAGCACTTGGGGCTGTACTTGGTCAGAAGAAGGAGAAACTATTTCACCTTATTATGCAAACAAAGCGTTAAATAGGGTACAAAAGAATTATACAGTCTCTGAGCAGGAGCTTCTAGTTGTTTATACTTTTGAGAAGTTCTGGGCATACTTGTTGGGAACCAAGGTGGTGGTTCATACAGACCATGATTCCTTGAGATACTTAATGGAGAAGAAGGACGCCAAACCAAGGCTGATTAGATGGGTGTTACTTCTGTAGGAATTTGACTTTGAGGTCAAAGACAGAAAAGAGTGTGAAAACCAAGTCGCATCCATACTTATTCAGTCGTTGTGCTGATAATATTATCGAAAGGAGTATCTCAAAAGTTGATATGCTGAGTATTTTTGAAGCCTGCCATACTTTTCTAGTTGGGGGACATCATGCAGGTAATCGTACGACAAGAAAGGTACTGCAAAGTAGCTACTATTGGCCAACCCTATTTAAGGATGCTTACGAGTTTGTAAAGAGATGCGATTAGTGCCAGAGACAAGGTTCGATCTCAAAACATCATGAGATGCCTATGGCAAAGATGATGGAAGAAGAACAATTTAACATCTGGGGTATTGACTTCATGGGGCCATTCATGAGCTCCTATGGGTTGAAGTATAATTTAGTAGTGTGGACTATGTGTCAAAATGGGTGGAAGCTGCAACTTTGGCTGACAATAAAGGAAAGGGGGTGGTTGCTTTCCTAAAGAAGAGCATTTTCTCCCGCTTTGGTGTGCCATAGACAATCATATGTGATGGGGGATCTTATTTTTGCAACAAGATATTCTGGGCAGCATTGATGAAATACAGTGTGAAGTAATATAAGGTGGCTACTCCATACCACCCACAAACTAGTGGGCAAGTGGAGGTCTCAAATTAAAAAATCAACGCAATCTTAGCCAAGACAGTGAATGCAAACAGAAACGACTGATCCCAAAAGCTCGATGATTCATTGTGTGCATATCGGATAACTTTAAAGACACCCATTGGGATGTCACTGTACCAACTGGTTTATGGAAAAACATGTCATCTTCCGATTGAGCTGGAACACAAATAATTATGGTTTATCATGCGATTGAACATGGACTGGAAGAAAGCCACAGAACTGAGGATAGGATAACTTAATGAGATGGATGAATTTTATCTTGATTTATATGAGAGAGCTGACTTGTATAAAGGGAGAATGAAAAAGTACCACAAGCGTAGAATTGAGAAGCAAGATTTTCAGATAGGCGATTGGGTATTGCTCTTCAACTCCAGAATCAAGCTCTTCCCAGGTAAACTAAAATCTAAATGATCTGGACCATTTAAAGTTACACAAGTCTACTCATCTGGAGTAGTTGAACTGGAAAACAAAGATGGTAGTGTCTTTAAAGTTAATAGGCAACGAGTCAAGAAATACATTGTTCCAATGGATTTGGTGAAATGCTTAAGCATAATTTATCTTGATGAAGTCTGAGTAATCAAGTAAATTGAGTTGTGTCGCAACTCTAAATCAGACGCTAGTGGGAGGCAACCCATAATATGTTATTGTAATTATAGTTAGAACTATTTGTTTTTGTGGTGCAATTTGATGTGGTTGCTAAGTATGCAGGTACAAGAATTTAGGAAAATAGGAATTGAACAAGTTGAAGCATAGTGACGGGAAGATTGATGGACCGTCAATCGTCAGATGGGCCACCGCTGAAGCCGTTAGGACTATGAAAAAAATTAATCATTCTGGTTAAAGCCCAACGACCAAAGCGACGGACCATCAACATAGTGACAGACCATTAGTTTAGCCATCACTCAAACCTGAGTTTTTAAAATTAATGGGTCAAGTCATTTACACTCTGATGGAATATTTTGAACTGACCCAAAGGCTTATTAAATGAATAATTAGAAACAGTTACATGTATGTTCCCACCTCTTTAACTCCTAAAACCATTTAAATTCTTTTGTATTCATTGCCTTAAAGCACATTCATCTCCTATCAGGACTCTTCATCTTCTTTTCTCTCTTATTTAAACAACTGCCCATCATTGTTATTCTTATTAATATCATAAGTTAGACTCTCACTTTTGAGAATAAGTATTAAGTTTTAGCTGTTCCAAAATCCTAAAGTTTCAAGGGAGTGAGGAATTGATCAATATTTAGGTGTGATTTAAGCTCTTCCTTTTTGCTTGAAGTGCTGAACATGTTAGGATGTAAGTATGAGCATGCTTGAAGAAAATTTTCTTTTTGTTGAACTTATGTGGAATCGAACACTGGTATGCATTTGTTGGGATGAACTCTGAGTAATCTATGATAAATTAATACCTGTCAACTGATGAAAATATTTCTAAAAGTGTAGAGTTATTTGCGTAAGCGTGCAATTATAAATCCCATGCACACCAGGTGTTCGGCAAAATTCCTAAAAGAATTTTGAACCGTAAAAGCTGGGCCGACGGTCAAAGTGATGGATCATTAACTTGACCATCGACATAAGGGACCATGACATACATACTACTTAAGCAAGTGACTGACAGAGTGACGGACTATCAGCAAGCTGATGGACCATCAACTTGACCGTCACTAGGTCACTATGATTTTGGTTCACTGGATCAGTTGTAATAGACAAGGTGATGGGCTATCACTCATCTGGCGAACCGTCAGCCTGTCCTCCAATCCAAAATAGTGGCTTGAATTCATTTATTTTTCCCAACTATGCACATCTTATAATGAGTAGTTGGTGGTTTGTTTTCTATTCAGGCACAATGACCCAGAAATTACCCTTATGAAGAGGTGGTGTCCGGCCTCAACAGTCACGAGAAAGAGGAGAAAAGGAATAGGTTGAAGAGGCACCTACCGTTAACAACCATTAATATGATAAAAGGAATATAGTACTCTCCCAGTATGAGGAGAAGTCTAAGAGCGAGAGCTGCAACATCATTAGTTCTAGTCCTAATGAGGAAAGGGTTAACACATAAAATCCTGACCTAGTAGAGGCGTCGAAACTTGAGGATGCTAGTGTTATCAAAATCAAAGACCCATAGGTGTGGGAATATTTTCGGTGGAATATTAAGGATGCACGAAAGTACTTGTATGATGGGCTTGATACAATAAAAAATCAACAAATAAAGTGGCCCATCTCAAAAGAATATTAGATAGTCACTTCTGAGCTT
Organism: Capsicum pubescens; assembly: GCA_030864215.1. Lineage (NCBI taxonomy): Eukaryota > Viridiplantae > Streptophyta > Magnoliopsida > Solanales > Solanaceae > Capsicum > Capsicum pubescens. The sequence goes on from CM061541.1 coordinate 154,935,928, forward strand.
CACGAGTATCTGGAGCTTCAAAGGAGATTTAATGAGTACAAGATGGCCTAGTTGATCAAACCTCCTGGATTGTACTACCCTAATATTGTGTGGGATTTCTTTGCCAATTACATGGTGCTACTAGAAAAAAATTGTCAAAAGGGTACCAGAGTAGTAGATATGAAGAACAGAACAGATATTTCATTGAGAGGGGTAATGATTGATATTTCTAATTGTATGCTAAATAGAATGCTATTTGGGACTGATTATAAAGCATCAACTACTATACTGGAGCTTACGCATCACATATTGACAACTTCCAACCAAAGGCCATGGTTGGCTAGACTTCTCACTCATGACAGTAACCCATCATGGGTATATATCAAAGAGTGGATTGCTAAATCGTCCCTTAGCTTTAGGGAAAAATTCTAATAGGCTATTGTCAGATTGAGGTTGATGCCGATTGGAGAAGATGCAAACCTTGACAACCAAAGGACGGTATTAGTAGCTGATATGATTAAGGGGCTAAAGATTGACTTCGTCCATATCATTGCTGATGAGATATTTGTCCGTGCTCTCAAAAAGATGAGATCCTTATAATTTCCATGCTTGATCTCAAAATTATATAGGCGGGCTAATGTGCCTTTACTCAGAGGAGTTGATAATGATGTCCGAGCAAGCAAGAAACAGGACATTGAGCAGATGAGGGATCAAAGTATGAGATGCAAACCCATAAGCCAACTGCATATGAGATGCAATACTCACCAGCCTCAGAGACTTTGGAGATGCCCCTAGGTATGCCATTGATATTTGTTACCTATGTGCCACTAGATTATATGCCACCAGGTACTTTTGCAGGTTCAACATTGGTGCCCCCGGTGGGAGAGACTTCAGACACCGCGTCTGTCCCACCCAGGTACTCTGAGTATAGGAGAAAGTTCAAGAAATAGTTAAATGCTTGGTATAAAGAGTTCAAACCATTCATCGACTAGATTTTTGTTGAGGCTCTCAAGCCTTATCAGAATATTCATGCCAGAATGGATGACAAGAAAGAGAGTGTCAACAACCAATTGAATAAGTTATCAATTTCAGACTTTGCAAAGTTCATGGCAGAGTTGAAACAGGCACAAGCTGACATTACCGAGCTTAAAAGACAACCACCACTGCCAGTTTTTGATCCAGCTTTGGTGATTAGCGATCAAGAAAAATGCCTCGTTGATCTCATGGGTAGGCCACTAAAATATAAGGGTAAGAAATTTAATGAAAGTGGAGAACCAAAATTAGAAAGAAGAAAGAGGCACAGGGACGAGACTCTAGAAGAAAAAAATATGAGGAAAGCACTGAGAAGGTCACAAAGTGATAAAGAGAAGAGGAGGAAAAATTGATGATGCAGTGGAAGCTTCTATGAGTTTAGCCCCAGCTAGGGGACCCATGCCAAATCCAGTTTCAATCGCGATACCTCTCCTTAAGGAGGAAGCTATTTTGAGTACCCCGACCATTGAAAGGGTCACTAACGTTGCACCCGAGCCAAAGAAGCCTCACCAAATTTGATCTATCCACAAGACTAAGAGGCTCTGCAAGTATTCTACTCCTTTGTACTCTATTGATAATTCATTTAAGGACAAAACATATTAGTTTAGTGGGGGTAGGTGCTTGTTGTGTATTGATCACCACAAGGGTTTTTGTTGCCTGTGTTCTTTTCCCTCGTGCGCTATCAAGTAGAATCTTGTTTCTTGATTTTAAATATGTTCCTTTATTTTTAGCACTTTTCCTATGTATGGAAGAATGATGAATGTGGTGAAAAACTATGAACGTGTTTGCTTATGATAATGCTTTCTTTTCAATTCATATGTGTTGATCAACCATTGTGAATCTGTGATTGGAATTAGAGTGTTAAGATAGAGCAAAAATAGTCATGTGATATAAGTTCAAGAATCTATAGGATAAGTATGAGTTCATTGCTTGTACATGTGGGTATTTTGATACAGTTCTTGCATGTTGTGTATAACTAGATTTGCCCCATTCATTTGTGTTACTTTGTGGTTGATTTAATAGGATAGGATAGCAGGCCTCTTTAAATTATTAGTCCACATATCCATAAAAACCTCACCAAAAAGATGTAATTTTGTTCTATTTCTTTTGAACCCTTTTTGAGCTTTTGTTATTGTTTATTCAGCCCAAATAATTTGAATTCACTCTTTTTAGGATGTTAACACCTGATTTTGGCCCTGGTCCAGTATTGGAAATTATGCACCTTAACTTAGGCAAAATACCTAAATTGAGGGTGGCTACCATTGGAAAGTTGGAAACTTGATGAAAGTGGTTTGAGTTGTAATAAAATGTCTCATCTGGCCCTAATATGGTTAGATAATGTGCACCTCAACTGACATCATCAACATAAGTCAAGGGTGGCAGATGTAGACTCCTAAAAAAAGGGTATTTTGAAGATGCTGGATGAGTAGTATGGATTGTAAGGAAAGTAGAAAAGAATTAGTCATGGTGAGTAGAAATTAAGGGCAAAAAGGGTGAAATCTTAACTTGAAGTCACTTTCCCAAAATCATTCCACACCTATCACCAAAACCTCATTACAAGTAATAGAAAGTCCTGTTTGATCTTTACAAATCAACCATATAAGACATTACATGATAAGGGCAAGCTTATAGGTATATTTGCTATGTTTGTAACTTTTTTTGTGAGAGTGAGAGTTTTAGTTGATAGTCTACAGGATAATGAGAAAAAGTATGGTGGACTTCTTTGACTGTGAGGGCAATCTGAGTTATACTTTTCATTACTAAGTTTTTTTGGATATTGTGTCCATGAACATGCATATGGCAAATTGTATAATAGTGCCAATTATGGATCCTTATATGTTGAGACTACATGAGTAAGGTGACAATTATGTGGTCGTAAAATTGCATAGTTCAATGATTGAATGCCCATCAGTGTTCTTAGTCATGCATGTGATATGGTTTTGAGTTGCTTAAGGACAAACAATTGTCTTAAGTTGAGAGTGTTGATGTACCGGCCTTTGACGGAATATTTTACATCTTTTACAAGGGATAATTATGTGTTTTTAAGCAACTATTGAGATATTTGATGCTGGGTTTTACTTGTTTTCAGGTAAATGACTGAGAAGATGAAATAACTTGGAAAGGTATGAACTAAAGGCTATTGACGGTCTAACTGATAGACCGTCAACCTTGTGATGGATCGTCATGGTGCCCGTCAGTGCTAAATAGAAAGGAAGACTTAGCGGACCTGAGTGATGGTCTAAGTGACTGACGGGCCATCAGACCCAAACAAGATACAGTCGATCGAGTATTGAAGAGATGGTCTAGGCGCCAAACCATCAGACCCTTGATAGGCTGTCAACTCGGCCGTTAGATCTTAAACAATATAATAAAATCTAAGAGTCCAAGTGATGTTCCAAGCGATGTACTGTCAGGCCAGTGACGGACCGTCACCTTGGCTGTCAACCATTATGTGACACTCTATAGTTCAAAATTTAAATCCCCATTACCTGTAAACCTATAAATACTAAGTTTAGGTATTTTTTGACTATTGAGTACTTTTGTAACCTAAATTTCTCTAAGAAACAAGCTTTTTACTAGGATCTAATCATTTTATTCATTATTATTCAAGATCAAGAACAATCCTTTGGATCTTTGTAAGTTATTTTCTGAAATTATTTATGATAAATACAATGAAATCTTTTTCTTTTATGGTGTGTGGTTAAAGCTCCCATAACTAGGGTTATGGGAGCCTTGGTGTGAATTGTTGCTTAGGGTTGTGAGAATGCCTAAACTCTATAACTAATTGAAATTGCATAATCTTCTCTTCATAATAATGATCTTTCTTGGTTGCAAACTTGAAGGGTGTGCCCATGAACACCACTTGTTTGAGTAGAAAAGTGTGTGTTGGGAAAAAAAGAGATTTATAAGAAATTCAAGGGCTTTAACCTTTGGGTTATGGGTTGATTTGTTAACAGGATCGACCCATTTGATGAGTCAATTGAGCATTACATAACATTCTTTAAGTTTGAAAGAATTAAAGGGTAGCTATCTATCAAGGTTGATAAATAAATAGATAGGATTTAATGGTTCAATTAACCTTGCAATTGAGATTTTTAATTCGGAATTTGGAATAGCTCACAATCCTGATAGCATGAACACCTTGGTGAACATGATCCTTGTTTACTTATCCTTATTGAATTAACCTTGCAAAAATACTCACTAGTTGGAATACAACTTAATTTTATTAACAAACCCTATTAACAAACAAACCCCCTTACTTCTGGAAATCTTTGATCAATAGTCCATTAATAGTTATACACTTAGTTAATGCCTTATTCCCTGTGGGATTCAAACCCAACCTAGTTGGGTTCTATATTTGACAACGACTGCTTACACTTTCTAAAGGAAGTTGTAATTTGGGCGTGTTTGTGAGGGAGTTCTATGCAAATCTCAGCATAATAGATCTCTCTAACCCTAACCCAGTGATAAGAATCAGGGGAAAGAAGGTTCATTTTAGGGCCGAGCGAATTAATGGAGTCTATGGGCTAGAAAATGTTGACATAAAGGACTACAAGACCACAGATTATGCTCTTAGTAACTTGCTGATGGAGCATTTATTCTCGAGGAAGGAGTTCACATAGGCCACCACCACTAACACTGGGATACTGATGCGTGACTTCAATACCAAAGAAAGGATCTGTCTAACCATTATTTTTAGTAGGTTCTCCCCCTCCACAGACCTGAGAAATGTCCCAACTATGCGTGCTCAGATGGTGGCCTACCTCTTGGACAATATTCCTCTAAATTTTTATCGATTTGTGCTCACGGAGATGCAACATTATAAAAACAAAGAGTGGCCCATACTTTTGTTTTCATCATTGATCACTGAGCTATGTAGGTGGACAAGGTTGATAAGTTCCCAAAATATAGTTGGGTCTCTCCCAAGATTCCCATTTACTCATTGAAGATTTGAGGAAAGGGAGCCCTTGGGAAGAGCAAGAAGAGGAAGATTAACTAGGGGAGGTCAATGAAGAATGATGTAGATTTATATAGACCATCCAAAATAGGTCCTATAGATGAGATCTCAGTCAATATGAGTGTGATCAAGGAGTATCCAATCTCCCTCAGGGGACGGGAGAGCCTTCCACCACCCGTTAATCCTATGTTTCTCAGTCTGATCATGAGAGGTACATAGAGGACAAGAATAAGTATGGAGCCCCTATTGCTGGGCTTGATAGGTGCTACTCATATATAGTACATTTATATAGGCAGATTATGGACTCGCATAATACGATGAAGAAGAGGGAGAAAAAGAGAGTTAATTTTTTCACGAAGATGTGGAAGGGGGTGAAGGGCCTTTAGAATGTCCCAAAACTCAAAAATAGACTTTTTTCTCCTAGAGTTGATAGTGATGATGAGGCCCCAACTAAGTTTTCAGGCTTAGATGATGCTAGAGGTGATTCAGAGATCGACGACGACAGTTGTTCTTGATGCAGTTACAAGGAGCACCCTTTACTCATTTCTTATGCTTTCTTGATTATGCAGTGAGGTCACTTCAAGATTTTAGTTGGGGTTTTTGGATATTATTGGTCTATATTATTGAGATATTTTTGGATGTTTTTATGTTGATTTGGATGATTTTTATTTATGGTTTATAATAATTGGGCACCCCGATGGTGCCTATATTTCATGGATTAGTTGCTTGTTTCATTCTTAGATTTTTATTTTATCTTTATCATGTTCATGATAATATTAGAAGAGCATTTCCCTATGATATATTGAGTGAGGACATTCTTAAGAAAAACCATCGTGTTTGGGTTTTGAGCCATAGATGCAGGGAAAGTCTAAGTACCCAAAGCATTGGAGTTTTGGGATTGCCCTTATACCTGTGGTGAAGTCTAAGTATACATATGGTTTTCCCTCATGAGAGCTGAAATATGAGACAAGTTAGTTTGGTGCCATCAATAAAATTTTTTGCGTGGTGTAAATGCCAAGAAAACACCTCCCTCTATCCAAATTTTTTTGAAAATCAAGGGCATGGACGTAAATAATTTTGTAACAATACTTTACCTCTTTTTATGACTCCAAAGTCTTTAGTTTGTAGTATATGGTAAATACTTCCTTTTGTCTTTAGTAGGAAATAAAATTGAGCCTCCTTGAAAAGTTTGCATGCCATGTGCAGAGAGCATAGTTGTTTAACTCTCATGCATACTTGTATCATCAAGAACTTGCCCCGTTAGTCTCTCAAGGCTAATTGTGATTATGCTTGGTTGGTGAAATGATATTAGGCCTTCTTGGTGAACATAAGAACCCACTTTAGCCTTAATAGCCTACCCATACATAGAATAGTATCCTTAGTTACCCATTTTGATCCTTCAAGCCTTTGTTTGGTGACCACATTACAAGCCTTGAACCATCTATAGTTTATCCCTCTTTTGAATCCTACTCTCCTTGAACATAAAAAATGAAACTTGAGGCCAAATCTCTAAGTTGTGGGTGGTAAATCTTGGAAAAGGTGACCTTGGGCCATGATATTATACGTGGATGCCTAAAAAGCAAAGCAAAGAGAGAAAGTGAAAAAGAAAAGAACCATCAAAAGAAGGAACAACATAGATTGTAAAAAAAAATAGTCAAAAAGAGAATGCTTTCAAAGAGATGGGTAAATCAAGTTAGCGAAAGTAGGTATGTGTGAATTTTGGAAACAAATGAAGTGGTCCATGGTTAAATTTTCGGTTAAATAGTGTGATGTATATGTTCAAGGAGGGTATAGTCACTTTCTTCCTAAATTATACCCTTTCTCAAACCTACATTATAAGCTTGAAAAAGCCGTTTGAGATCTCAAACCAAGTGTATTTATAGTAGTGGCGATTGAAAATAAGGGCAAGCATATGGTATGGTACTTGTTAGAATTTATGGACTCTTTGTGAGAGTGAGTGTTAGCACTTATATCCCTTGTTGCATAATAGATAATTTGGTGTATGGGATTTCTTTTTTGTTAGGAGGCATGTAGACTGACTGAGGCGGGTGAAATTGCCATCTTCCAAAAAATGAGGTAAAAGGAGTAGAGTGGAGTTGCAATAGATAGAAAGTCACTTCTAGAGAGTAAGTGATTGTTACATTGATGTTCTTGAAAGTCTTATGCATCTTTGAGATTGTGCTTCATGTTGAGGGGAATTGTGAGAATAGCGTTACCTATGTTTGCGAGTGACTTGTTGGTATTAATCAAGTTTGACGTCATTGTGATAATTTGGTCATAAAAATGGTCCTACAGTTGTATAGTTGATAACACTCAACTTACACGTAAATTTAAGTGCAAGATGGTCATCGTCAATATATTTACCCAACTTTGAGTCAGGGTCGAATCCACGAGGAACAATTTGAGTGGCGCATAAGTAAGCTCAAAAGGAAGTTACTTGTTAGATTCAAACCTAGGATACAAGTGGTTTGGGGGAATGTTTAGAAGGTTTTCACAAGTACAAATTCTTTTTATTATTTTGGACTTTTAAGGGACTAATTCAAAACTAATAATAATTAGAGTATAATCAATTAAGAACAAATCTTGGGATTATGTTTTCCTAGGACTAAATTAGTGTGTGTAGATATATGAAAGATTGCATCAAATTTTAATTAATGTGTGAGTGGGTAGGCTAGGTTCAGAGTTTCAGTGTTAGTATTTCAACAAAACACCGAAATACAACCCGTGGATTCTTTCGAATACCTCACGGGTGTTGAAATTCTAATAAACCCAAAAAAACTCAATTTAACATACCTATTTCTAGGATGATGTTCAAGAGATAGCAATTCCACATTTTATCCTAATTTCTAAGACAACAAAACGAGAGTAACTACTATCTACATTATTGTTCACAAATGTTTATGTCACCTACATCCCTCTTTCAAGGATGATGTGGGAATTTTTGGAGAAATTGAGGTTCTCACCAATAATTCACACTTCGCATTCAAACATTTGTGAAACCCATTATCATTAACCACAAATAGGAGCTAACAATCAATATCCATGCCCTTGCATCCTATTCAAACATATCCCTAATAGGTATATATAGCGAATCATAATGGTATTAAACACAAATATACCAACATTTCCATCAAAGTTATTCATTAAAATATAGAGAGGGCAAACCACACTTTAAAATCCAATGAATCTTCAATGGGTAAAGCCAAATCTACACTTTGGAGTTCCTCTAATTGATTCTTGTAAAAAATTAGTACAAATTTAAGCTCTAAGATCCAAATATGCAAAACCCTAAACTAAGGATAGGATAAAAATATCTAGAATTTTATATCTCAAATAAAGAAAAGGTTTAAGCCTATAAAAGGAATTGGGTTTGGTTGGGTGAAATTATAAAACTGCCCTTTGGGAAAATTCCTGCTTAGCCATGATCGCAGAATCTTTACTTCGATCGTAGCTACCGTGACTGTGGTAAGGACACCGCGGTCACTATACTTTGACCTGGCTTGACTTGTCACGATTGCGGCCCACAAACCGCGGTCATGGTAACTGAGGCTAGTTTCTGCTTTAGGTCTTCTCGGTGTACTTCTTCTCTCCTTTTTGATCCGTTTTAGCTCGCATCCACATCTTTCTTTTTCATAACCTGTATTCCTTCAAAATGTAGAAAATAGTGCATTTAATCACAAATTTGTCTCATTTAATCATTCAAATCATAGTACTATGCACTAAAGTGGAGTGCAAATGAGTGGTAAGTTTACCAATCAGCAACACCCCCAACTTAAATCTTTGTTTTTTCTCAAGAAACACTACCTCTTACCTTGAGACAATGCATATTTATGCCCATTTTATATAACCCAATGATCACAATGACTCCAACTAGATTACTACCACAAGTAGCTCTTCACACATGGGCAAATCCATTCTCTCGACACCCTTCAATGTAAAATACAATTTTTGAGGATGCAAAAGACTTTGAAGAGCAACAATGTAGCAATCACTAATTCTCAAGAAATGACTCACCTTTTTGGCCCTTACTCCATAATAATCCTCTTGCCTCCTTTTTTGAAAGGTGACAATACCACCTACCTCAATTTGTTCATATGCCTCCTCACAAGATAGAAAATTCCCCACACAGTAATTTATCAACAATACAACAAGGTATTGAAATGCAAGACTCTCTCTCTCACAAGGAATCTTGATGCTAACAAGTACCATGCCATATGATTGACCCTATTTTCAATTGACACTGCAATGAATACACTTGGTTGGAGATCTCGAAGGGCTTTTTGAGCTTGTAATGTAGGTTTGAGGTAGGGTAGCATATCATTTAGGAACAAAGTGGCTATACCCTCCTTGAACATATACATTAAACTTTTCATCCAACTTTTGACCATGGGCTACTTATCTTGTTTTCACTATTTGCACATGTGTCTACTTTTACTACCTTGATTCACCCATCTTTTGGAAAACACTTTCTTTTCACCTCTCCGCCTTGTACATTTCATGCTTTTCTTTCCTTTTTGGGTCCTTTCCTTTTCCTATTCATTTGTTCTCAATACTTAAGCTCATAGGCACTTACTTACAACTTTGTGGCCCAAAGTTACCTCTTTCAATCATCACCACCCCCAACTTAGGCTTTTAGTCTCAAGTTATAATTTTAAGTTCAAGGAGGGAAGGGTTCAAAAAAAAGATAAAGATTGAAAAGCTCATGGCTTGCATTGTGTTTGCCAAAGAAAGGTCTAAATACTCAAAGTGGGTAACTAAGGATAACATCTATGCAAGGGTAGGCTTTTTAGTCTAAAGTGGACTTCCAATGTTGCAAAGATAGCCTAAGATCATCTCACCAACCATGTACAATCAAAATTAGCTTTGAGAGAATAATGGGGCATGTTATAGATGGTAGAAGTACAAATAAGATTCAAACAAATAAGCTTACCACACATGGCATGCAAATTCATCAAAATAGCTCAATTTCCCCTCCCGCTAGAGACAAAAATAGAGTATTCTCCAATTTTCACTAGTCAGAAATTTAGAGTCACAAAAAGAGAAAAAGAATTATTACAATGTCGCTCACGTCCATGTCCTTAATTTTTGAAAATTTTTGGACCGAGGGGGGAGGGGGGAGGTGTTTTCTTTATATTTTAACCATACACAATTTTCTAATTATGGCACCAACTCAAGCCTTCGTCTCATATTTTGGCTTTTATATGGGCAAACCATAAGGCTACTCAGACTTTGTCATCAGTACAAGTGTGATAACAAATCCAAAATACCACCGGTACTCAGACTTTCCTTGCATTTATAGCCCCGATGCTATGGGTACTCAAACTTCCCCTAAATCCATGGCTCAACACCCAATCACGATGAGCTTCCCTTAAGAATGTCATCATAGGGAAAGGCTCGCCCTACATCATTATTAAAAGAAACAAAAAACTAAAAATGAAAACCATTAATTCAAAAAATTTCCATGCTTTGTATGAACTAAGTTTAAGTATTTCAAACCAATGAATAAACACAAGATAGGGCCACACCCCAACTATAACACTTGTAGTGACCTCACTACATAACAAAAAAGCATAAAAAAGGTTAAAGGGCTTTCTGAAACCGTAATGATAACCAAGGTGTAGGCTGGAGAAGCTGTCATGATTGTGGCATAGTTGATACGATCGTAGTATCACAATCCTCAGGACTTGATTACGGTACCTGAGGCATTTTGCTCCCCTATTTTTCCCTATTTTCTACAAGGCTGCCACACTTCTCAAACTTGGTTTTCCCCTATATTTGGCTTCCAATCCCGTCCAAAGCACCTATAAAACATCAAAATTATGTGACTTATTCAAAAGCATATGGATCAAACATGAAAATGATGGGTTGCCTCCCATCAAACACTTGATTTAATGTCGTGTCACAATGCCTCTTTAGCCATTATTTGTGTCTCCACTTAGAGGATTTAAACCTTTTGCCCAACTTTTGATTATCCCATCTTTGAGGCTCTTTGAAAAAAAGTAGGGGTGCAGTGATGCATGTTCAATTGTGCCACTTTGAAAACTTGAATCTTTTACCCAATTTCACATCAAATTTTCAATTTAGCTCTTTGGGTAATGGTGGGAAAAACAATAAGCCACTAGCTGAACATCGAAAGTTGTGCTCCTTGGAGTTTAATTGTAGGTCTCCCATATGCCCTTTTGGAATATCAAACTCCAAAATGTAGGGGTGGTGCTCCTTCTCCCCATGATTATCTATTTATTTAGTTAGATGAGCTTTCATTACATCCTCTAAGCACAATGTTGAAAAATTGTTTGAATGAGGTTTATTTATTAGTTTTGGAATTGCATCCTCATTAGCATCTTTGCCCCAAAATGGACTAGAGTCATCATAAGATATTGTCTTGGTTTCATTTTTTGACTCTAGCACCATTTCCTTGACTTCAACATCTTCAAATACATTTGGTTTGGTTGGTTGGGAATTCACCAAGGACTCTTCACTACCAAGTTCATCATTGACCACATAGGTTGGTTTCTCTGCTTGATTAACCTCCTCTTAGGAAGTGGGCAAGGTGATGGTATTTACAGGAATTATTTCTTTACCCATTTTATCTATCTTGGTAATCTCTCATCCAAATAACTCATTGGATTGATGTATGTCGAGCATATTTTCCCCTATTATAGTTACCCGATCCAAAAGAGTTAAAAGATTTTATTTAAAACTATTGGATCCGGCATGTTGTTCTTCCCTTATAGCATCATTATATCTACCAAAAACATTATAAAAACTAGTAATTGGGTAAGCATAATAAGGGGAGGGATCATTTGGACAATCACTTCAGTGTCCATCGGGACCACCACATAAAGAAAAACCATACTTCTAATAGGATCGAGATGGTGCTTCCATCTCTCTCCGGGGAGCATATATACAATCTCTCTAAAAGTAGGGTCCATCATAATATGGACATGGATCATCAAGAGAGGATTTACAACTACCAAAATTATATTTATCCCAAGATGCCATGAAGTAAAGTAAACAAAAACAAAAATAAAAATCTACCTAACACAAGGAACAAAAGAAAATCACAAGAAAATATTTACAAGTTTGGATTTAAGTAAGTACACTAAAATTTTAAACTAACTCAATTCTCCAAATTTTCCCCTGGCAATGACGCTATCTTTGATAACGCTCAACTTACACGTCAATTTAAGTACAAGGCGATCGTCATCAATATATTTATCCAACTTTGAGTCGGGGTCAAATACACGAGGAACAATGTGAGTAGGAAATGAGTAAGCTCAAAATGGAAGTTACTTGTTAGATTCAAACCCAGGATACAAGTGGTTTGGGGGAATGTTTAGAAGGTTTTCACAAGTATAAAACAATTTTATTTTTTTGGACTTCCAAGGGACTAATTCAAGACTAAGAATAATTGAATATAATCAATTAAGATCAGATCTTGGGATTATGATTTCCTAGGAGAATATTAGTGTGTGCGGATATATGAAAGATTGCATCAAATTTTAATTAATGTGTGAGTGGGTATGCTAGGTTCAGAGTTTTGGTGTTAATCTTTTAACAAAACACCAAAATATCACCCTTGGATTCTTTTGAATACCTCATGGGTGTTGACATTATAATCATCCCAAAAAACTCAATCTAACATCCCTATTTCTAGGATAATATTCCAGAAGTAGAAATTTAATATTTTATCCTTATTTCTAAGATAACAAAATGGGAATAACTACTATCTACATTATTGTTAAGAAATGTTTAAGTTACCTACATACCTATTTCAAGGATGATGTGGGAATTTTAGGGGAGATTGAGGTTCTCATTAAGAATTCCCACTTTGCATTCAAATATTTGTGAAACCCATCAACATTAACCATAAATTGGAGCTAACAATCAATATCCACACACTTGCACCCTACTCAAACATAACTCCAAGAGGTATATCTAGCAAATAATAATGATAATAAACACAAATATACCAATATTTCCATCAAAGTTATTCATTAAAAATAAAGAGAGGGCAAACCACACGTTAAAATCCAATGAATCTTCAATGGGTGAAGCCAAATCTACACTTTGGAGTTCCTCTTGTTTATTCTTGTCTCAAATTAGCAAAAATTTAAGCTCCAAGCTCCACAGATGAAAAACCCTAAACTAAGGATAGGATAAAGATCTTTACAATTGTGTATCTCCAAAAGAGAAAGGGTTTAAGCCTATAAAAAGAATTGGGTTTGGCTGGGTGAAATTATAAAACTGCCCTTTGGGCAAATTCCCGCTTAGCTGTGATCACAAAATATTTACCGTGATCACGGCTACCGTGAGTGAAATAAGGACAACATGGTTGCGGTACTTTGACCTGGCTTGACTGGCAGCAATCGTGGCCCATAGACCGCGATTGCGGTAACTGAGGCTTGTTTCTGTTTCAGGTATTCTAGCTGCACTTCTTTTCTCCTTTTTAGCTCGTATCCACATATTTATTTCTCATAACCTGTATGCCTAAAAATATGGAAAATAGTGCATTTAATCACAAATTTGTCTCATTTAGTCATTCAAATAATAGTAGTGTGCACGAAAGCAGAGTGAAAAAGAGTGACAAGTTCACCACTCATCAACAATCTCATTGAGTAAGAAGTAGTGTTGCTTGTGGACAAGCAAAGGTATAAGTTAGGGGTGTTGATGAGTATTAAATTTACCACTCATGACACCTAAATTCGTCCACACTAATATGATTAAATGGTGTTAATGAGATGAATTTTTCATTTGAATGCATTTATTCCTATGTTTTTCATGTATATAGGTGATAGGAAGAAAAGAAGTAAAATGAGATGAAAAAAGATCAAAAAGGGAAGAGTTAGTGCAAAAGTTGGAAAAGCATGAGCAGGAGCTAACCCTCAGTTACCGCGATTACGGTTTGAAGGTCGTGATCACAATGAGTCAGATATAGTCAAAGTGGCAATCTTGGGAGCCACAATCGCGATCAATCATGAAGGAGTGAAAAATAGCCCAGGGGAAGATATGTAATATCTCATAGCTGGTTCCAATTCTCTATAGGTAAAAACCCTTTCACTTTTAGGAAATCACTAACTAGAATTTAAGTTTTTGGCTTTGTAAAACCCTACTAAATTGAGTAAGATTCTTGTAGTTAATTTTCCCAGGATTTTATTTGAAATTAAAGTTGGATTTGATAATATCCTTACTTTGCCTCTTCAACAGAAGCATTGAATGATCATTTTTGTATATTTCTTTCTTCAAACTTCATGAGTATTTAAATATCTATCTTGGGGTTATGTTGAAATAAGGCGTAAATATGTGGGGTTTTTGGTTATTAGTGTAGATTCTTGGTTAATGATGTTGGGTTTCACTTATACTTGCTTGTTGAGTGGGAATTTGTGGATAAAAACTCCAAATTCCCCAAATCTCACATTATCCTTGAAAGAGGGATGTGAGTATGCCTTTAGATCCTATATCATCCTTGAAAAATGGATATGGGTGACAAGGTATTTGTGAACAACAGTTAGATATTAGCTCATTCCTTTACATTGTCTTAGAAATAAGGATGGATTATGAATTTGCTATGTCTTGGGCATTTTCCTACAAATTGGGATGCCCAATTGAGGTTTTGGGTTGATTTGTTTCCACACCTATGAGGTATCCAAAAGGGTCCATGGGTGATAGTTTTGGTGTTAGGTTGAAAAACTAGCATCAAAACCCCTAACCTAGCCTACCCATATTGTCAGTAACTAGAATTTGCATTTGATTATCCTGAACCCTTGCATTATTTTCCCCTAAGAAAACATTATTCCAAGATTATTCTCCTATTGGAATCTTATCTACATTTATTGCTCTTAATTGGTAGTTTGAGTAGATTTTTTAAAACAACCTTCCAAACCATACCCCCCAATTTTAATTTATGTATGAGTAGATTTTTTTAAAACAACCTTCCAAACCATACCCCCCAATTTTAATTTATGTCTTTCATTTTATTTACATTATGGGTATATCTTTAGTATCTTTCATTACCCATAGGATTTTAATACTAATTCCGCTCCTCGAGGATTCAACCCTAACTCAAGTTACGTTATTATATTTGACAATGATCACCTTGCCCATAAATTATGGAGTAAGTTGACCGTGATCATTCACGACCTATAGGTCATCCACAAACAGGAGTAGAATACCTAGGCTGTGAAAGGGTGAAATAAAAGAAATATTTTATAAAAAAACTCAGACTCTTAGCATAATATGAGTGAAAGAAGTTAAGGACTCTTAAGACCGTCCCACAGTCTCCTGAAGATAGGAAACAAATGTCATTGTTCTGATCTGGAAGACTCTACTAGACACTTGCTCTTGTACCAACAATACCATTGTAGACTAGGATCTGATACTAATTTTGTCATGGCCCAATTTAAGAGTCATGATGGCACCTACTCTATCTCACTAGTAGGTAAGCCAAACCATAACCCAATGCTAATTACAATGGGTTAACTTGGTGGAAAATGCCCAATCATAAGAGAAAATGGACAACACACTTATAAATAAGTAAAGTGTTCTAAATACATAGATCAGTCAATAAAAGATACCACCCCACAACCTGGTAGAGCCTGTACAAGAGCATCTAATAATACTACTTAAAGATTTAAAATCGTCACCAAGATCTTTCTTAATAATAAAAGAATGAATATATAAAGATAGAAGGAAATAGGTGACTTCGACTCTAAGAGTTCACGCTATTTCAAATAATCAACACAACATGATCAACGATCAACACAATAGCTAGTACTCAAATCTGCAACAAAAAGGTACAAAAGTGTAGTATGAGTACCAAAAAAATGGGTACTCAATAAGCATTATTGGCCGACTGAGCTAAATCATGATATAAGTATAATAAGAAGCAACATAATATATCTAAGTCAAGGTACACAAATAAACCTGAATCATCTCCAATACTACTATAAAAATAAGTAATTTAATCGAAATAGTAATATAACATAAGGCGTCAACACATGCTAATGTCATCATAGCAATAAAAGTAAATAAATTGAAATTATAATGCATCATAAGGCATCACACAAGCAATCACAAACTATAACATTGGCTCCCACAGGTCAATTGGTGCGGAAAGTGAATAGCTCATGATAGACTCCCATACGCCTGGAGAGTATACTCAAAGATAGAATAAAGCTACCATTCATCACTTACAAATAACCAACTTATTATTTAACCATCATTCCATAATTTATCATCAATTGGTCATTTACCAACATTTGAAAATGTAACCATATTCCATAATATTACCATTAACTAACAACCTTATTATCGTTACGAGCCACCATCTATTAGCCAACCATCTCTTATCTGCTAATCCATTTGATTACTTGTCATCATTTAATAATTATTCACCATATATTCGCTGGTCACCATTTATTAGACAACCACCATTTATCAACTAACACCATTTATTAACTAATCATAATTTACCAAAAAATCCTTGTTGTTCAACTAGCCAATATTTGTCACTTAAATAATATCCACCTCTAATTCTTAGTTATTACTAATCATCAGTTATACCACCTTATAATTATTTACCACTTTTGAACTATTACCAGCATCCCTAATCATAATATCATATCCAACTACATATAAGTATATATATATGATAGCCATACATAGGACATAACTGGACTCAAATCAGTAGATGTACACATAGGCACATTAATATAATCATCCCTCGGCCTTACCGGATATCAATATATCATCATAATCATTCTTTGGCCTTGTCGGGTATTAATATATCATTATAATTTCCCTAGACTTTTTGGATATTAATATATCATTATAATCATCCTCTGACCTTGCCGGGTATTAATATATTGTCATAATCATCCTCTGGCCATATCGGGTATCAATATAAAAATAATCATGATAACTAAACTCGAATCGGTAGCCACATCATCATAGTCAGTGGAAAAATCAATAACATAAGTGATCATATAATCAAGAAACACAATTTCAAGCATAATCAATAGCATAACTTCCCATATAATTGATAAGTATGACGTCTCACATAATACATGGCACAATTGCTAATATCATCAATAGGGATATTTTCTAGCATAATTTCTTAGCAAGATCATAATCATAAGAAATACCATAAACACTGACTTATCAATAGTATATTCAGTGGCTCATCATTAGCATAAAAGATAGTTTATCATTTGAATCATCGATAGTTATCCAAAAATGCATTCTAGACCATTGATAGGGAAATCCCTTGCATATCCAATAGCTTACCCGTAAGACCCTGCAAAATTTCTAAGCTTAATTTAGTCCTTTAAGCTTGTCAAGGGGTCTCAGACTTAGAAAATTCTAGCAAAGTTTCCAGACTTAGTTTATTTTTAGCCTTCGAAAGTTGAAAATCTCATTTTGCAACCTTAATGTCCTTTAATAGTCTATATTTTTTTTAATTCATGATCAAGAAGGTCAATAGGTGTCCTCGGACAAGTTTTGAATTTTTTGGACCTCGTGTAGACTTTGTTTGGAATCCCAAAATAGTGAGTCAATGCAATGTTGGCATGTCGTATTGCCAATCGCATCGATAGATAAAATTAACCTCAGCTCAAGCCAAATTCTAGTGAATCAATGCGATGTTGGTACGTCACATCGGTTATCGCGTTGGTACCCTCGACGCACCATGTCGGCTGTAGCATCGCTAGGCATGTTTTTCTGTCATTTAAACCCGCATCCTTAAGGGTAATTAGGTCTTTTTCCCCCGACCTTCAGCCCTCATAACATAAAATTTAGCCCTTTTTTGGCTAATAATAGTAATTCTTTCACAATTGCTCAAGAACAAGAAAACCCTAGGTAATTAATTTCAAATCAAGAACTCAAGATCTCTCCATTTAATCTCAAGAAATTTCCGTCCAAGGTATGTAAAGTGTTCATCCAAGGATCCCTTTCATCGTTGGAGCTCAAGAAATAACTTTTAAAATCATGAATTATGATTTCCATGTTGTGGATTGTATTCCATCCATGATAATGTTAATGTATGGTTTCCAAGTTGAAAACTTTATTATATCCCATGATATTATGATAGCATGTATGTTGGAATTGAATTTGCTTATGTTGATCTCTTGAATTATGAATGAAATATGATAGTCATGATACTATACAATGTTGTCCATGCTCATGTACAAGATTCTGCCCTCTAGGTGTTTGACAAAATGCTTAAATGAATGAATTATGCAATTGTGACTCAATTGTGATCTAAATGATGATGCCATGCTATATTCATGTGTATAGGTTGACTCTCATGCTAAGGATATGCCTTGTAATTAATTGATGGAATGCTCATGAGATTTGATTTGTGAAATTATGATATGTTAGAGTGCATTCCTACTCATGTTCAAGATTATGATTATCAAATGCCTCATGAAATCCCTCAATGATTGTATTATGAATTGTTGATTATGGTCGTGTGTTCAAGAAGTGCCATGTCCCATTTATGTTCATGCTATAAAGTCCTGGGGGTACCCGATAATTTAGCTATGTGCCTAGAGCCAATGTCAGTTTTCAAGATACTCTCAGTCAAGCCATGATTAGCATGACTCAGGAAAACTCAATAAATTCAGTATCAGTCCAGTCCCACTCAGCACTCAAAAATCACTGTAAACTCAATTAGTTAACAGAATTTAGTAGTATTCTGCCAGTCAATGGAAATTTAGTGAACTTAGTCCAGTACAGTCTAGTATACTCTGTTCAGTGTCTATTCAGTTAGGAGTAGGATTCAACACCGAGTAAACCCAATGATGGAAACTCACCTGCTAGCAGGGGGTGTGATTCTTAGAAATAATCCTTGCATTCCAGAACTATGTAGCCAACGTAGGTTGAGACATCAAACCTGTTAGATGAGGGTTGATGAGGTGGCTTAACTTGTTAGATGATGATTCCACTGCTCTCATTAGAGTACCTGATAGATGAGGTTCACTCACAATTTCTCCTTACCAGTGGTGTGGTATTGACACCCTTCTAATTAGGGTTACAGATTGGACACCAACTCAACTACATTATTCTATTTGGGGCATGTTGGATAGATGAATACCTCCCACAGTCTCAGTCTCAGTCTTCAGTAAAGAAATCAACTATCTCTACAGATTTTAGGACTATCAGATACAGTCACTCAGCTCAGTACAAAACTCAACTAGTTCCATCAGAATTAAAACTGTTAGACATAGTCACTTAGTAATCAGTATATCAGTTATCAGTATATCAGTTATCAGTAATCCATGTTGTCAGTAATCTATTTTATCAGTAACTCAGAATCCATAATACATATGATTTCAATTAAAGTTATGTATTTATGCATGTATCCTCACGTAGTCATGTTCATGTAATTTAGTCAGCTATGGTTCATGCATATGAACCCTTGTATTCAGCTTTACCTCACTTTGCGTACCAGTACATTCGTACATACTGATGCATACTTTTCTTTTGTGCTATGGTGTTTTATACCATAGGTACGGATGCTCAGGTTCCCGACCTGCATAGACAGCTTTAGGTTCAGTCAGCAGCAGTACACTAGATGTGAGTCCTCATCATTTGCGGATGTTCTATTATTTTATTATTTTAGTACTTAGTCATTTCAGCAGCCAGAGTTAGTTGGGGACATGTCCTAACAACTCCTTATCCAGACAGTTTAGAGGCTTTAAGACTAGATGTTCAAACTAGATATTCAGACTTTAGTATTTTAGTAATTATGTTAAGTTTTGGTATTCTTATTGTAACGACTCGAAATAGCCTCCCGGGACACCACACGGTGCTTAAGGCAACAAGTAGCCCCAATATAACCCTTTGAGCCTGTTTATAGTAATGACACTCATTTCAAGATGAAATAATACAAACACCAGCATAGTCATATCATATGAAAGGAAATACGGAGAAAATTCTCGGTCTAAACGACCACAAAGCTGGAAACCTCAACACAACCACAATCTGATAACTAGTCTGACAAAGCCTATACTAATCCATGAACTAGAGAGCCATTGGGACAGGTCCCCAACTGACATGAAATACTGAAATGTCTGATGATAGGTCCTCAAACCATGAGGACTCACCACTGTAGGAATGTAGACAGAGATACTCGAAAGTCACTGATGAGGCTGGTACTGAGCACCTGAACCAACATTATAAGAGAATGTAGCACATAAACGTATATATAGATCAGCAATTGGAAATGTACTGAGTATGTGAGGGTGCAAGCATTTATATAAAACAAAATCAATACTCTTTAATCAAATTATGCATGTAATAAGTAATGACTCACATGGCTTGAATAAGTATAAAATGCGAAGCTCATGAATTATGTAAAATGGAACATGTAACACAATCTCGTGAGTCATTATACTTTCAGCTTTGAAATTTGTACTCTTCTCTTATTCTCATTATTCAAGGCTAAAGGAAACTTTAAGAAATACTTTCAACTCATGCATATGTCTCATGGAGAGAAAAACTTCTTTAACGCTCAAGAACTCATAACTCTTTTGAGCTCAAATACTAGGAATTCAAAATCATATAACTTTGGAACATACTTGAAGGTATTTCGTTCACGGTAGGAAAATATTCCATTTCAAGTTTTAAGGAAAAATACTCATATCAAGGTATAATACCCCAAAAAATTCTCTCGTAGTCTGAGCCTTAAAGCTTGTTCAGTGAAATATTAATCCACCCTAAAAGGGTAAGAAGTGTCTTCCCAAGTGAGAAGTATTTTGAATCGTGTAGAATTTCCCTAATATCGAATTTTGTCATGTAGAGCATTGAATAAGCTTTCCGTCTATACCAAATTCTCCTAAATCCAAAACTCGAGTGAAGAGTTAGAGCCATTTTAGTGAGATAGTGTACCACCTGGTACTTTAGCGCATCGCGGAGCCAGCCAAAATGGCAATCATCAAAATCCAGTGAGCCTCCATGATTATGGTGCATCGCGCGAAGGCTTGATTTTTGAATTGTCAATTTCTAGTGCACCAACGTAATTTCACCGCACTGCGGTGACTTTCCAGTTCACAACCAAGGTGGTAACGTGATTTCCACCACATCGCGCCATCAAGAAGTTTCCCGATTTTCTAATTTCCAGTGAGCCAGCGCGATTATGGCGCATCACGCCAGCATGTAAAATCGGGATTTTTCAGTTAAATTCCAAGGGCAAAAATGGTCTTTTACCAACCCTTATATATACTTCTTAACACGGGATTTGGCCTTAGTTCACCCAAAATATCATTGTTTTCTCTCAATTCTCTTCAACAAATAAAACTAGGGTTTTACAAAATCAAAACCCTTTCTTCTTCTTCAAGAGAAATCAAGAAATCAGAAATCTCTCCAAGAATTTTCAAGAAAGGATTTCTCTAAGGTATGTAGATGTTTATTCTTGGGTCCCTTTCATCCAAGAAGCTCAAGAACCCTTTTCTAAATTTGAAAGCTTTTATGTTTATGAATTTTTATGATTCATGTGAGTTGAAATTGATGTTCATGCTATTATTGAGTTGTGATTCATGTTTGTTTACAAGGTTTTCAAGCTTTGACCTTAGTATGTGATATTTATGTGATGTTTATGATAAATCCTCTTCAAGTTGATTATTAAGTGATGTGTTCATGTCAATTAAGTGTAGAAATTGTTGAATAAGCAAGGCATGCTCCCTATATGCTTGTTAAAAAGCTTATGTAAATGAATTATAGCCATTATAGCATGTTGACTAGAAATCCCCAATTGTGTGTAAGCCCATGCATGCCAAGTGTTTGTTAAAAAGCCTTAGTGAATGAATTGTGGCATGATAGCATGAAATTCCCCAATTATGTGCTCTTTGATACATGGTAATACTTTAATACATGCAAGTGTTTGATGAATGAATTGTAACATGATAGCACGAAGTTCCCCAATTACGTGTTTTTCGGTACATGCCAAGACTTAAATATGTGTGAAGTGCTTGATGCAAGGCCTTGTTGAATGGAGTATGATCCAATAGCATCTCCTCTATGTTATTACATATTTAGGATTCCTAAATGCTTGAAGTGATGCCTTAGTAATTGTGATGGTGAATGATTGTCCATGGTCTTGATTATTCAAGAATGGTTATGTTTTACTTTTATGTTATCGAGTCCTGGGGGTATTTATACCCGATAATTTAGCTGCTGTCTAGAGCCTGTGTTAGTTTTCATGATAATTCCAGTCGATCCATGATTCTCAGAACTCTGTGAGTTATAGAACTCTGTATTCTCAGATAGATACATAATTTAAGAAATCTCAGTAATCTCTGTAATTATTTGTAATCTCAGTATCGCTTGTAATCTAGTATCAATTTTGTACCCAACTCAGTCAGATAACGAGATTCAGTAGTATTCCATCAGATACGGAACCTAGTGAATTTAGCTTAACTCAGTCAGACCACTCGAGAAACATGATCAGTATCAGATTTAGCTTAGTTTGTGTTCAGTTAAGAATCAGTTCAGAGTCTTTCAGTTGGGAGTAGGATCTAGCACCGAGCGAGGGCAGGGATGGCAACTCCCCATCTGATAGGAAGAGTCATTAGGATCAATCCCTAAACTCTAGAACTGCGTAGCTAGCGCAGGATACAGGTGTCACCCGTTATGAAAAACTAGTCACCCGTCAGATAGGCTTGAATATTATATTGCCTTAGGCTTGACTTTCTGCGAGGTTCAGCCATCAGATAGGCTTGACCAGAGAGGTATTTACCCATGGAACGGTATTGACACCCTTTCAGCTGGGTGTTCTTGTTATCAGATCTAGAGATTACCCGTTAAATAGGCTTGATCTTAGTCTCAAATTTAGTTGAGTATTCTTGTTATCAGATCTAGAGATCACCCATCAGATAGGCTTGATCTCAGTCTCAGATTTAGTTGAGTATTTTTGTTATCAGATGTAGAGATCACCTATCAGATAGGCTTGATCTCAGTCTCAAATTCAGTTGAGTATTCTTGTTGTCAGATTCGGACATGATCTTTTCTTATCATTGATAGTAGATTTCGGAATCATCTGTTAGAGAGGTTTGATATCCAATGCAGTCAGTTGAGAGTAGAAAACTCAAATAAATTCAATTGATGACGTGAGTATATTTAGTTAATCATCTTCAATATCCTCAGATTCTGAGATCACTCGCTAGATAAGACTGATCTCAACACCAGTACTCAGTTATCGGTATCAGATAATTTAGTTATTCAGTATATCAATGTTGGTAGTAAGTTTAGATGACAGTAATGCAGTATCCGAGTTTCAGTATTTAGAGTCGTGATGGTTGTAGTTATGGTTTGTGCATTCATGAATGTGTTCTCATTCAGTACTCTCATGGTTATTCAGTTAAGTAATTGTTCATGCATGAGCCCTTGCATTTAGCCTTACCTCATTTGTGTACTCGGTACATTCCCATACTGACGTATTTAAACTATGGTGTTTTATTTGTCACCATAGGTTCAGAGGCACGGGATCCATAGTACCCTTAGCAGCTCAGTCCTAGTCAGAAGCAGTGGACATAGCAGTGAGTCCTCTTCATTCGAGAATGATTCTTTTATCATTATTGAATCATATTTTGTTTATTTTTAGTAGAAAAAGTTAGTTGGGGACATGTCCCATCAACTCCACATCTCAGACAGTTTAGAGGCTTTTCGAACAGATGTATCAGTATTCAATTTTAAATTTTGAGTATTTTTAGAAGTTTTGAACCTTTTGGCCAGTTTTTGCATTTATTATCTATATTATGAAGTGTTCAGGTACAAATATCAGTAGAGGGTTGGCTTCTTGTCCTTCGGGATCATGAGCATCGTGTAACATTCTAGTTCTAAAAAATCTGGTCGTTACAAACTTGGTATCAGAGCCTAAGGTTCAATAGTGTCCTAGGGAGTCTGAAAAGCAACATCTATTCGAGTCTTGTGCATGGGTATGTTGCGCGCGATATTTATGTACAAGAGGATATAAGATGTTTTTAGGAGTAGTTTTCCTTCTTTCAGTATTTATATCATGCGAGTGGGAATGAGCTCAAGTTAATCCTCAGTCTTATACACCTCTTTCTTTCATTTACCGAGTATGGCTCCTCGCATAGATTATGTCTGTAGGGCTGATGATCAGCCCCCTCAGCTAGTAGATCCTGAGAATGACAATATGTCATATGGAGAGTTTCGGGAAGCTTTTCAGGTGCTAGCCCATGCCGTGACTAATGTTCAGGGTAACCTTCAGGTTGTGGCCCCACCTCAGTAAGAAGGGGGTTCAGCCGCAGCCAGAATTAGGGATTTTATAAGAATGATCCCGCCATAATTCTTTGGGTCAGTAGCAGGTAAGGACCCATAAATTTATCTAGATGATATGGGGAAGATCACCCAAGTTATGCATGTTTCTGAGGAGGAGAGTATAGATTTAGCATCTTATAGGCTAAAGGATATTGCTCATGATTGGGTAGTGATGTGGAAGAAGGGTAGAGGGGAGGATGCATCTCCTGTGACTTGGCAAGAGTTTTCGAGTGCCTTTTTAGATAAGTTTTTCCCTAGAGATGAGAAAGGCAAAGGTAGAAGAGTTTATGAACCTAAGTCAAGGCTCCATGATAGTAAAAGATTATTGTCTTAAGTTTAACCAGTTAACTAAGTATGCTCCTGACTTAATAGCTGACCCTAGAGCGAGTATGAGTAAGTTTGTGACTGATGTGTCTGAGTTAGTATTGAAAGAGTGTAGAACTACTATGCTTCATAGAGATATGGACCTTGATAGGCTAATGATGCATACATAGTAGATTAAGGTAGATAATATGAAAGAAAGATAGAGTGAGTAAGAAAGCCAGGATAGGTAGTCATGGTTTCTCTTAGGCAGGGTCACAGGGTGGTAGTTGTTCTCGGCATAGTCAGAGATTTTCAGTCCTAGCTCCATCCTCAACTAGTGTACCCGCACCGAATTTCAGGGATGTTAGTTATGATAGGGCGCTAGGCTCCAAATCCCTGAGTAGTGCTAGTGGTGTTCGTACCAATTCACTTTGTGAAGAGTGTGGCAAGAGTCACCTAGGTGTGTGTAGAGTCGGTTGTGATTTGTGCTTTGGATATGGTAGGCTAGGCCATAGAATGCAAGAGTGTAGAATGCTAGCTCATAGGGGTAGAGAGTTTCATCAGTAGAGTGCCCCTACCGGTGCCAGTAGTGGTCAGCGTCAGAACAGTCTCTATGCGTTTTAGGCTCTCCATGATCAGGAAATGTTCCCTAATATAGACACGTGTATTTTATGATTCCTTCATATTTTTTATATGCATTTCTAGATCCTTTTATTCTATTTTGAGCTTATATGTCAGCATGAGTCATGCATGAGTTTCAGATCTAAGTCGGTCAATCATGACCCAGATCGTAGGTGCCCCATGTACCACCCCAGTATTTCAGCAAGGTGTTTGTAGAGAACATAGAGTCCCAAGGGGGATATACCCCATGATATTGCGATGTTTTTATGTACTTAGACTCATTAATTTTCATGTTCAGACTCTCCTTATGAAGTTAACATGAGTGATCATTGCATAGCCATTCATGCTTTCAAGAGTCAGTCCAGTCAGACATTCATGAATTAGATATGCATGTTCAGTAGAAAGAGTTCAAATTTTTAGTGTATTTAGTCATGCATTCATGAAGAAAACTTAGTTACACATCCATGCATCAGATATGCATGTCTATTATGAGAATTCAGCTTATGAGTAGCTTCAGTCGTGTATTCCATGCATCAGATATGCATTTCCAGTATAAGACCCCAAAGTATCTGTGGTTTAAATTGCATAGTCATGTTTCATATGCTCCCGTTCCTTGAGTAAGTTTAGTTGATCTATATTCTTATCCTATCGAGCGACATTCGAGGATGAATGTTTCCAAGGGGGAGATATTGTATGACCCCACAAAATTCTCTCATAGTCAGAGCCTTAAAGCGTGCTCAGTGAAGTATTAATCTAGCCCTAAAAGGGTGAGAAGTGTCTTCCCAAGTAAGAAATATTATGAACTATATATAATTTCCCTAATATCATTTTTTTCCTATAGAGCATTGAATAAGCTTTCCGTCTATAGAAAATACACCCAAATCCGACACTCGGGCGGAGAGTTAGAGCCATTTTAGTGAGACAGTGTACCACCGGGTACTTTAGCGCATCGCGGAGCCAGCCAAAATGGCAATCGTCAAAATCCAGAGAGCGTCCGCAATTATGGCTCATCGCGCCAAGGCTTGATTTCAGAATTGTCAATTTACAGGGCACATATGCTATTCCACCGCGTCGCGATGCCTTTGCAGTTCGCAACCAAGGTGCCAACGCGATTTCCACTGCATCACGCCATCAAGCAGTTTCCTGATTGTCGAATTTCTAGTGAGCCAGCGCGATTATGGCGCGTCACACCAGCATGTAAAATTGGGATTATTAGGTTTAATTCCAAAGGCGAAAAGGGTCTTTGCCGAACCCCTATATATACTCCTTAACACGGAACTTGACCTCATTTCACCCAAAATATCATTGTTTACTCTCAATTCTCTTCAACATAAAAAACTAGGGTCTCTACAAAATCAAAACCCTTCCTTCTTCTTCAAGAGAAATCATGAAATCAAGAATCTCTCCAAGAACTTTCAAGAAAAAGTTTCTCTAAGGTATGTAGATGTTAATTCTTGGGTCCCTTTCATTCAAGAAGCTCAAGAACCCTTTTCTAAATTTCGAAAATTTTATATTTATGAGTTTTCATGATTCATGTGAGTTGAAATTGATGTTCATGCTATTAGTGAGTTGTGATTCATGTTTTTTACAAGGTTTTCAAGCTTTAACCTTAGTATGTTATATTCATGTGATGTTTATGATAAACCCTCTTCAAGTTGCTTGTTAAGTGATGTGTTCATGTCAATTAAGTGTAGAAATTGTTGAATAAGCAAAGCATGCTCCCCATATGCTTGATAAAATGCTTATGTAAATGAATTAGAGCCTTTATAGCATGTTGACTAGAAATCCCCAATTGTGTGTAAGCCCATGCATGCCAAGTTTTTGTTGAAAAGCCTTTTTGAATGAATTGTGGCATGATAGCATGAAATTCCCCAATTATGTGATCTTTGATACATGCTAAGACTTTAATACATGCTAAGTGTTTGATGAATGAATTGTAACAGAATAGCTTGAAGTTCCCCAATTACGTGTTCTCCGGTACATGACAAGACTTAAATATGTGCGAAGTGCTTGATACAAGGCCTTGCTGAATAGAGTATGATCCTATAACATGTCCCCCAATGTTATTACATGTTTAGGATTTCTAAATGCTTGAAGTGTTGCCTTAGTGATTATGATGGTGAATGATTGTCCATTGACTTTATTATTCAAGAATTGTTATGTTTTACTTTTATGTTATAGAGTCCTGGGGGTATTTATAACTGACAATTTAGCTGCTGTCTACAGCCTATGTCAGTTTTCATGATAAATCCAGTCATGCAATGATTCTTAGAACTCAGGGAGTTATAGAACTCTGTATTCTTAGATAGATACAAAATTTAAGAAATCTCAGTAATCTTTGTAATCGCCGTAGAATCAGTATCGCTAGTAATCTAGCCTCAGTTTTGTGCCCAATTCAGATCTTGTAGTATTCAAGTTTTCAGTTCTGACCTCTGTAGTAATCAAGTACTCTATTCAAAGCTTAGTGTCGTTCAGTCAGATAACGAGATTCAGTAGTAATACGTCTGATACAGATCCAAGTGAATTCATCTTAACTCAGACAGACCATTCGAGAAACATAATCAGTATCAGATTCAACTTAGTTTGCATTTAGTTAATAATCAGTTTAGAGTTTTTTAGTTGGGAGTAGGAGCTAGCACCAAACGAGGGCAGAGATGGTGGATCCCCGTTAGAGTGGTAGAGTCATTAGGAGCAATCCCTGAACTCCAAAACTGCATAGCCAGCGTAGGATGCAGGATTCACCCATTAGGAAAGGCTAGTCACCCGTCAGATAGGCTTGACTATTATATTGCCTTAGGCTTGACTTCCTGCGAAGGTCACCTGTCAGATAGGTTTGACCAGAGAGGTCTTTACCCGTGGCATGGTATAGAAACCTTCCAGCCGGTGTTACAGATTGGACCCCACAAATTGAGATTCAGGGCATGTCGGTTAAGTGACTACTTCCCACAGTTGCAGTTTCAGTATCAATCTTTAGAAATTAAGACTGTCAGATACAATCATCTATCTCAGTGAGGAACTCAGATAGTTCCATTGATTCATGGACCACACTTTAGATTGGTTTGGTCCCATATAAAGTTATTCAGTATCAGATCTAGAGATCACCAGTCAGATAGGCTTGATATCAGTCTCATATTTAGTTGAGTATTCTTGTTATTAGATCTATAGATCACCCATCAGATAGGCTTGATCTCAGTCTCAGATTCATTTGAGTATTCTTGTTATCAGATCTAGAGACCACCCATCAAATAGGCTTGATCTCAGACTCAGATTCAGTTGAGTATTCTTGTTATCAGATCTAGAGATCACCCATCAGATAGGCTTGATCTCAGACTCAGATTCAGTTGAGTATTCTTTTTATCAGATCTAGAGATCACCTATTAGATAGTCTTGATCTCAGTCTCAGATACAATTAAGTATTTTTGTTGTCAGATGCAGACATGATCTTTTCTTATCATTGATAGTAGATTCTGAAATCATCCATTAGAGAGGTTTGATCTCCGATGCAATCAGTCGAGAGTAGAAAGCTAAAAATAATTTAGTCAATGACGCGAGTATATTTAGTCAATCAGCTTCAATATCCTCAGATTTCGAGATCACTCGCTAGATAAGACTAATATCAACTCCAGTACTAAGTTATCAGTATCAAATAATTCAGTTGTTTAGTATCTCAGTGTTAGTAGTGAGTTCAGGAGACAGTAATACAATATCCAATTTTCAGTATTTAGAATCGTAATGGTTGTAGTTATGGTTTGTCCATTCATGCATGTGTTCTCATTCAGTACTCTCATGATTATTCAGTTAAGTAATTGTTCATGCACAAGCCCTTATATTTAACCAAACCTCGTTTGCGTACTCGGTATATTCCTGTACTGACGCATTTTCACTATGGTGTTTTATTTGACACCATAGGTTCAGAGGCATGAGATCCAGAGTACCCTTAGCAGCTCAGTCCCAGTCAGCGGTAGTAGACATCGAAGTAAGTCCTCTTTATTCGAGGATGATCCTTTTATCATTATTGCTTCAAATTTTGTTTATTTTCAGTAGATAGAGTTAGTTGGGGACATGTCCCATCAACTTCACAGCTCAGACAGTTTAGAGGCTTTTCGGACAGATGTATCAGTATTTAGTTTTCAATTCTGAGTATTTGTAGAAGTTTTAAACCTTATGGCTAGTTTCTGCATTTATTATCTATATTATCCAGTGTTCAGGTAAAGATATCAATAGAGGGTTGGCTTGTGGTCCTTCGGGATCATGAGCACCGTGTGACATTTCGGTTCCAAAAAATTGGGTCGTTACACAAGGGAAAGTATTTTAGTTTTAAAGGAAAATATCTTATCTAAAGGGAAAATACTTTAGTTTAGGGAGTTTATCTTAACCGACATAAACCATGCGAGCTACATGGAGTCCAACGTTTTGTCCTACTAAGATAGAGATATCACGTTGGGGAGAGGGATCATACTTTTGCCAGAGAGTATAACCTAGGTCCCGTGATCTCTAAACAAACTCGGCCTCAGGCCCAATGTTAACTCGGCCTTAGGCCCAATGATAATCATAAACTTGGCCTCAGGCCCAACCTATGGTGGAAAGTAGTTTTGGGGTAAGATACCATAGTAACTTACCCGCTCGGTGCTAAATACTACTCCCTTTAGATTATCTGCGCCCATCTCGTAAAAATTCACTTTTTGAAATAATCTCATGGTTCACCACAAACCCAATAATCATATCTGTACTCTCATGTAGGAAAGTTGATTTCAAAGCTCAACGACCATTAGGTCAAAACATTTCTCAACAATCTTAGAATACTCAAATCATGGGTGCTTATAGCACAATAGTTCATAAAATCTCAAGTCTCAAGTAGGGCTTAATAACCCATAATTCAATCTCAAGTTAAAACTCATCAAAAGTATAATAGATATCATATAGATTCATTACTCATGTAGAAATCTGGAAATTACCGAAATTTATCTCAAAATCTCAACATACTCATATACTTCAATGTTTCAAACATTTCAACTATTAACTTCTAAAAGATTAAAATAATTGGGTATAGACCCAACTACAATTTCTCTAGAAAACATGGAAAAAAATCATGCCATTAGACTCTCAATTCAAGGGAAACATCAAAAGCTTGCAACTAATAATAATGGGTGGAAACCCCCAATTCAATTTCATGTAAAATCTCATAAATTGCAGAGAATTGTGGTTTAAATAAATCTTTGGGCACAAGGGTGAAAGGATTACCCTTGTTCAAAACCCCACTTACCTTGAGTTAGAAGCTTGGGATGAACTCTTACTTTTGGAACTCTATTCGTACTCTTAAATGAGGTTTCTTGAAGCCCTTGACTTGGGAACCTTGAATCTTGAGTCAATTAAGAAAATCTAAGGTGGATTCTAGAGATACTTGGAAGAGGTTTTGGATGCTTAGGGGGTTTTGTTGAGAGAAAACTTGAGAAAAACTTCATAGAAAACTTGTAAATGACCTTGATTTGGTGTTTCCACCGTTTAAGAGGCTTGGAAAAAGTCCAAAGTACCCTTTTTAACTTCTGAACGAAGCTAGAAAAAATTGAACTGGGAACCCGATTGCATGGGCCACTGCGACGCGCCACTATCATGGTGGCTCACTGGAAATTGACAAATGGGAAATTGGTAGTCACCGCGATGCAGAGCCATCGCATTGTCCCACTATTTGGGACCTTAAACTTCAGCGCGACGCGTCACAATCGCGCCATGCCACAAGAAATTGACTATTGGGAAATTGGGGTCCTCCGCGATGTGCCACTATTGACGAGTTCCACCAGAAATTAACAATTGTCAAATAGACCCTCTCCGCGATGAGCCAAGCACTAAAATGACTCAATTTTATGACTAGAACTTAAATTAGCCATAACTTCTTACCCGAGTATCGGATTTGAGCGAATCTTATATCGACGAGAAGCTTATAAAATTTTCTATGTGATAAAAAGTTGAAATTGGGGAAATTCCATATGGTAAACATGATACTCACTTAGGAAGTCACTTCTCAATCTTTTAAGGCCAAAATTACACTTTACTTGACATGCTCTAAGGCTCAGACTACGAGGGAACTTTGCGGGGTCTTTCAATTTCTCCCCTTTGGAAACATTCATCCTCGAATGTCGCTAGTTGGACTAGTAACACAGGAAAAACAGAGTACATATAGCTGAAGAAAATTTGCTAAACGGCTCAATATCTCTCTAAACTCTTGAATAGCTTAGAAATTGCAAGAAATCATGCAAGAATAGATACATAGTTGAACTTTAGATTCGAAGGGTTAAATTAAGGAATAATGATACCTTCAGTATGATCTGAACTCACGGAAAAGAGGTGCGGGTACTTGGCTCGCATGTCTGCTTCTGCCTCCCAAGTAGCACCCTCAACAGGCTGGTTCTTCCGTAAAACTTTGACCAAGGGAACTGCTTAGTTCCTTAGTCTATGGATCTGAAAAACTTGGATCTCAACAGGAATCTCATCGAAGGAAAGACTGTTCTGAATATCGACATTCTCTGAAGGATCTACTACAACGGAATCACCAATATGCTTCTTAAGAATGGAGACATGAAAAATAGGATTAACAACTGACAACTCTGTGGGTAACTCAGCCTCATAGGCCACCTTACCAACACGGCTCAAGACTCTATACGGTCCAACATAATAGGGACTAAGCTTTCCCTTTTTACCAAACCTCTTCACCTCTTTCATGGGGTGAAATCATCAAGTATACAAAATCACCCAATTCAAACTCAAGATATCTTCTCATCACAAAGGCATAAGACTTTTGACGACTCTGGGCGGTCTTTAACCTCTCTCTAATCAACTTAACTTTCTCCATAGCTTCAAATACTGCATCTGGCCCAATCAGGACAGCTTCACCCACTTCAAACCAACCTATGGGTGATCTACATATCCTAACATACAAGGCCTCAAATGGTTCCATCCCGATGCTAGCATGGTAAATATTGTTATAGGAAAACTCTATCAATGGAAAATGGTTATCCCAATTACCTTTGAAATCAAGATCACACACCCGCAACATATCCTATAGGGTCTGAATGGTCCTTTAAGCCTGGCCATCTGTCTGTGGGTGAAAAGTGGAACTCAAAAGAACTTGGGTACCAAGACCCTGCTGAAACACCCTCCAAAACTGAGAAGTAAATTTAGTGCCCCTACCCGAAATAATGGAAGAGGGAACTCCATGCATCTTGACTAACTCCCGGATATACAATGCAGCATAATCCTCAGCTGAATAATATGTGAGCACGGGCAAGAAATGCACGGACTTAGTCAGCCTATCCACAACAACCCAAATAGAATCATGATGACAACACGAATGAGGCAACCCAGTCACGAAGTCCATATTCACGACCTCCCACTTCCAATAGGGTATACCAAACTCTTGCATCACACCACTAGGTCTTTGGTGCTATACCTTAACCTATTAGCACATTGCACACTTTGCTACAAACCCAGATATATCCTTCTTCATGTTATTCCACCAATAGATTTCCCACAAGTGGCGGTACATCTTGGTAGTGCCGGGATAAATAGAATACCGCGCCATGCTCTTCAGCAACAATCCTCTGCCTCAGATCATCAACACACGGAATGCCAAATTTACCTTGCAATCTCAACACGCCATCTCCCCCTTAGGATAAAACCTCTACCTTTTAGTCCTTAACTGCCTCTTTCAGTCTGACCAAACTAGGATCTCTATATTGCTTCTCCTTCACTTCCGAAAGTAAAGAGGATTCGAAACTACTCTACAACAAAGTAGTTCCCTCCACTGAATCAAGCAACCTAATACCCAATCTAGCCAGACAATGCACATAACTAGTTAACTCCTTCTTACCTTCCTCTACATAATTACCAATACCCATAGACAATCTGCTAAGCGCATCCGCCACTACATTATCCTTGCCCGGGTGATACAACACACTTATATCAAAGTCTTTCAACAACTCCAACCACCTCCTCTACCTAAGATTCAACTTCCTCTGAGTAAACACATACTACAGGCTCTTATGATCAGTAAACACATCAACATGGACACCATAAAGATAATCTTTCCAGATTTCCAAAGCAAAGACCACAAAAACTAACTCAAGATCATGGGTTGGGTAATTAATCTCATGCGGATTCAACTGTGTAAAGGCATAGGCTATAACCTTACCTCTTTATATCAAAACACAACCCAAACCTATTCTAGAGGTATCACAATACACCAAAAAATGATCTGTACCATCGGGCAAAGTCAACACAGGGGCTGAAGTAAGTCAAGTCTTCAACTACTAAAAACTCTTCTCACAGGAATCTGACCACTGGAACTTAACTTTCTTTTGGGTCAACCGGGTTATGGGAGACACAATAGAAGAGAAAACCTTAACAAAACGATGGTAGTAGCCCGCTAGATCCAAGAAACTTCTAATGTTAAATGGAGAGATAGGTCTAGGCCAATTTCTTACAACTTTTATCTTTTGTGGGTCAACTCTAATACCTTCGGCTGAAATAATATGACCTAGAAAGGCTACATACCATAGACAAAATTCACACTTACTGAATTTGGCGAACAACTGGTGACCTCTAAGAGTTAGCAAAACAACTCTAATGTGATTCGCATGGTCATTGTCATTACGAGAGTATAAAAGGATGTCATATATGAAGACAATGAAAAACATATCAAGATATGGATTGAACACTCGATTCATGAAGTCCATGAAGGCTGATGGGGTATTGGTTAGCCCAAAGGACATGGCTAGAAACTCAAAGTGACCATAGCGGGTTTGGAAGGCTATCTTTAGAAAATAACATTCCTTCACTTTGAGTTGATGATAGCCAGATCTAAGGTCTATCTTGGAGAAATAACTTGCACCTTGCAACAAATCAAACAGGTCATCCATTCTCGAAAAAGGATACTTATTCTTGACGGTGACCTTGTTAAGCTGACGGTAGTCAATGCACATAGGTAAAGAACTGTCATTCTTTTGCACGAATAAGACAGGTGTACCCCAAGGAGAAAAACTGGGCCTAATGAAACCTTTGTCTAAAAGATCTTTTAGTTTCTCTTTCAACTCCTTAAGCTCAGCAGGTGCCATACGGTATGGTAGAATAGAAATAGGCCAAGTATAAAGAAGAAGTTCAATCCTGTATCCTATCTCTCTATTGGGAGGTACCCCTGGGAGATCTGTTGGAAAAACATCTGGAAACTCATTAACAATATCGATTGAATAAATAGTTGGAGCCTTAGACTTAGTGTCTTTGACTCTAACTGGGTGATAGATGCAACCTATGGATATTAGCTTTTTGTCTTTAAGATAGGAGATAAAATAACTCTTGGGAGATACCGAACTCCCAGACCACTCAAAAGTAGGTTCATCAGGAAACTGAAACTTGACCACACCTGTTCGATAGTCTATAGATGCATAATAAGAATGAAGCCAATCCATACACAGAATAAGGTCAAAATCCACCATGTCTAACTCTATCAAATTAGCAAGTATGACTATATGAATAACAGTAACAGGACAATCTCTATAAACTTGTTTAGCAACAACTGACTCCCCGACATGTGTAGAAACTAAGAAAGGCTCAGGAATCTTTTCAGGACTCATTTTGAAATTCATAGCTACAAGTGGGGTCACATAAGAGAGACTTGACCCGGGGTCCAACAACACATAGATATCAAAGAAAAAGACATGGAGCATACCGATTACAACATCAGGAGAGTCCTCCTGCTCCTGATGAGATGGTAAGGCATATAATCTGTTCTGGCACTGACCGCCAACAGTGCTAGATAAAGCGTCTTGAGCAGGGGTGGGACGGGGTACAAAAGATGGAACACTACTATCCTATGCCTGAGGTCAGTCATCTCACTTCCCCTATCTAGCATAAGGATAATCTCTAAGTCAATGGCCCTGCTTGCCACAATCAAAACAACCCCTCAGATCTACCAAATACTCCCCAAAATGACTCCTACCACACTTAGCACAAGGAGGATAGCGGGGCCTATTACCAACACTATTCTATGACCCAGACATAAAAGATCTATCCCCTTTCTACTATCTGCTTCTAGGAGTGGGAGTACTAGCTGATGAAGGCGCTGGCATAGACGGATGCCTCTGAAACTGAGGACGGTTCCTTCGATGGAACCTAGGCTGGCTAAACTAATGTTTCTTAGATCTAGACCTCTTGTTACCCCTCACTCGATCTCTCTTCCTAATCTTATTCGCCTCTATCTACTGGGCATGTGTCATCAACCTATCAAGATCCATATCCCTATGTAGCATTGCAGTTCTACACTCCTTTAGTACCAACCCAGAAACACCAGTCACGAACTTGCTCATACTAGCCTGGGTGTCAGAAATCAAATCAGGAGCATACTTGGCCAACTGGTTGAACTTAAAGCAGTACTCCTTAACAGTCATAAAGCCCTGCCTCAAGTTCATAAACTCGTAAATCTTTCCCTTCCTCATCCAAGCAGAAAGAACTTGTCCAAGAATGCATCTTGGAACACCTGCCAAGTCATAGGAGCAATATCCGTACCTTTACCTTTTCTCCATGATACAACCAGTCATAAGCTATGTCCTTCAACCAGTAAGATGCCAACTCAACACTTTCTTCCTCAGAAACATGCATCACCTGTGTGATCTTTCTCACCTCCTCTAGGTACAACTGTGGGTCCTCACCGGCCTTGGACCCATAAAACTTTTGAAGATTCATTTGCATGAAATCATAAATTCTAGCTGCGACTAAATCACCTCCCTGCTGATTAGCAACTATGGCCTGTTTATTGTCCCAAACATTAGTGGTAACTGCTTAGGTTAACGCCTGAAAGGCCGCCCAAAAATCGGCATGAGAAACAGTCTCATTCAATGGATCAACAGGTGGGGGTTGCTCATCATCGTTCCTGTGGGCATTTGCTCTCCGGAGAGGCATTTTTTGAAATAGACGAGTATGAATTAGTAGATGAGAGGGATAACTGTAGGTATGATAGAATCTAAAAGAAAGAAATAAATTTTCCTAAAATGTCTTGTAGACTCTTGCTCATTGATGTGGCACGCTACACACCGATGGTCAAGACTCTACTTAACACGGCTTGTCAGACTCCCTAGGACTCCTTAAAAAACTTAGGCTCTGATACCAAGTTTGTAACGACCCAAAATAGCCTCCCGGGACGTCACACGGTGTTTAAGGCTATAGGTAGCCCCAAGATAACCCTTTGAGCCTATTTCTAGTAATGACACTCATTTCAAGATGAAATAATTCAAACACCAGCATAGGCATATCATATGAAAGGACATACAGAGAAAATGCTCGGTCCAAATGACCATAAAGCTGGAAACCTCAACATAACCACCATATGATAACTAGTCTGATAAAGCCTCTACTAATCCATGAAATAGAGAGCCATTGGGATAGGTCCCCAACTGACTCGAAATAAACTGAAAGTAATAACAGTCTCTCAAATACTGAAATATCTGACTATAGGTCCTCGAACCATGAGGACTCACCATTGTAGGGATGTAGATAGAGGTACTCGAAAGTGACTGATGAGGCTGGGATAGAGCACATAAACCTACATTATAAGATAATGTAGCACATAGACATATATGTGGATCAACAATTGGGAATGTACTGAGTATGTGGGGGTGTAGGCATTTATATAAAACAACTTCAATACTATTTAATCAAATCATTCATGTAATAAGTAATAACTCACATAGATTGAATAAGTATAAAATGTGAAGCTCATGAATCATGTAAAATGGAACATGTAACACAATCTCGTGAGTCATTATATTTTCAACTTTGAAATTTGTACTCTTCTCTTATTCTCATTATTCAAGGCTAAAGGAAACTTTAAGAAATACTTTCAACTCATGCATATGTCTCATGGAGAGTAAAACTTCTTCAATGCTCAAGAACTCATAACTCTTTTGAACTCAAATATTTGGAATTCGAAATCCTATAACTTTGGAACATACTTGAAGGCATTTTGTTCACATTTGAAAAATATTCCATTTCAAGCTTTAGGGAAAAATACTCATAGCATGATGTATGACCCCACAAAATTTTCTCGGAGTCTGAGCCTTAGAGCGTGTTCGGTGAAGTGTTAATCCAACCCTAAAAGGGTAAGAAGTATCTTCCCATGATCTGGACATGATCTTTTCTTATCATTGATAGTAGATTCTAGAATCATCCATTAGAGAGGTTTGATGTCCAATGCAGTCAGTTGAGAGTAGAAATCTCAAAATAATTCAGTCAATGACGTGATTATATTATTCAATCAGCTTCAGTATCCTCAGATTCTGAGATCACTCGCTAGATAAGACTGATCTCCACTCCAGTACTTAGTTATTGGTAATAGATAATTCAGTTGTTCAGTATCTCAATGTTAGTAGTGAGTTCAAGTGACAGTAATGCAGTATCTGAGTTTTAGTGTTTAGAGTCGTGATGGTTGTAGTTATGGTTTGTGCATTCATGCACGTGTTCTCATTCAGTACTTTCATGATTATTCAAATAAGTAATTGTTCAGGAATAAACCCTTGTATTTAGCCTAACATCGTCTACATACTCGGTACATTCTTGTACTAACGCATTTGCACAATGGTGTTTATTTGACACCATAGGTTCAGAGGCATGAGACCCAGAGTACCCATAGCAACTCAGTCCCAGTCAGCAACAGTAGACATAGCAATGAGTCCTCTTCATTTGAGGATGATCCTTTTATCATTATTGCATCAAATTTTATTTATTTTTAGTAGACGGAGTTAGTTAGGGACATGTCCCATCAACTCCACAACTCAGACAGTTTAGAGGCTTTTTGGACAGATGTATCAGTATTCAGTTTTTAATTTTGAGTATTTTTAGAAGTTTTGAACCTTATGGCTTGTTTTCGTATTTATTATCTATATTATACAATGTTCAGGTATAGATATCAGTAGAGGGTTGGCTTGTGGTCCTTTGGGATCATGAGCACCATGTGACATTTCGGTTCCATAAAATTGGGTCGTTACACAAGGGAAAATATTTTAGTTTAAAATGAAAATATCTTATCTCAATGGAAAATACTTTAGTTTAAGGAGTTTCTCTTAACCGACATAAACCATGTGAGCTACATGTAGTCCTACGTTTTGTCCTCCTAAGGAAGAGACCTCACGTTGGGGAGAGGCAACATACTCTTACCAGGGAGTAAAACCTAGGTCCATTGATCACTAAACAAACTCAGCCTCGGGCCCAATGTTAACTCGGCCTTAAGCCCAATGATAATCATAAACTCAGCCTCAGACCCAACCTATGGTGGCACGTAGATTTGGGGTAAGAAATCGTAGTAACTTACCCGCTCGGTGATTAATACTACTCCCTTTAGATTATCTGCGCTAATCTCATAAAAATCCACTTTTAGAAATAATCTCATGGTTCACCACGAACCCAATAATCAAATCTGTACTCTTATGTAGGAAAGTAGATTTCCAAGATCAATGACCATTAGGTCAAAATATTTCTCAACAATCTTAGAGTATTCAAATCATGGGTGCTTATAGCACAGTAGTTCATAAAATCTCAAGTCTCAAGTAGGGCTTAATAATCCATAATTCAATCTCAAGTTAAAACTCATTAAAAGTATAATAGATAGCATATTGATTAATAACTCATGTAGAAATCCGGAAATTTCAGCAATTTATCACAAAATCTCAACATACTCATATATTTCAATGTTTCAAACATTTCAACTATTAACTTCTAAAATATTAAAATCATTGGGTATAGACCTGGCTAAAATTTCTCAAGAAAAAATGTAAAAATATCATGCCATTAGACTCTCAATTCAAGGGAAACATCAAAAGCTTGCAACTAATAACAATGGGTGAAAACCCCCAATTCAATTTCATGTAAAATCTCATAAATTGCAGAGAATTGTGGTTTAAATAAATCTTTGGGCACATGGGTGAAAGGATTACCTTTGTTCAAAACCCCACTTACCTTGAATTAGAAGCTTTGGATGAACTCTCACTTTTGGAACTCTATTCGTACTCTTAAATGAGGATTCTTGAAGCCCTTGACTTGAGAACCTTGAATCTTGACTCAATTAAGAAAATCTATGGTGGATTCTAGTGATACTTGGAAGAGGTTTTGGATTCTTAGGGTTTTTGTTGAGAGAAAACTTGAGAAAAAATTCATAGAAAACTTGTAAATGACCTTGATTTGGTGTTTCCACGATTTAAGAGGCTTGGAAAAAGTCCAAAGTGCCCTTTTTAACTTCTGAACGAAGCTGGAAAAAATTGAACCGGGAACCCGATTTCATCGGCCACCGTGACACGCCACTATCGCGGTGGCTCACTGGAAATTGACAAATGGGAAATTGGTAGTTAGCACGATGCAGAGCCGTCGCGTTGTCCCATTAGTTGGGACCTGGAACTTCAGTGCGACGCGTCACAAACGCGCCAGGCCACTGGAAATTGACTATTGGGAAATTCGGGTCCTCCGTGACGTACTACTATTGCAGAGTTCCACTGTAAATTGACAATTATAATATAGAACCTCTCCGCGACGCGCCAATCACTAAAATGACGCTGTTTTATGACTAGGACTTAAATTAGCCATAATTTCTTACCCGGGTATCGGATTTGGGTGAATCTTATATCGACGGAAAGCTTATCAAATTTCCTATGTGATAAAAAGGTTAAATTGCGGAAATTACATATGGTTAACATGATACTCACTCAGGATGTCACTTCTCAATCTTTTAGGGCCGGAATTACACTTCACTTGACACGCTCTAAGGCTCAGACTACGAGGGAACTTTGCGGGGTCGTCTTACAATATATCCCCCCTGGAAACATTCTTCCTCGAATATTTCTAGTTGGACTAGGAACATCGGAAAAATTGAGTACACATAGCTGAAGAAAATTTGCTAAACGGCTCAACATCTCTCTAAACTCTTGAATGCCTCAGAAATTGCAAGAAATCATGCAAAAATAGATACATAGCTGAACTTTAGATTAGAAAGGCTGAATTAAGGAAGAATGATACCTTCAGATTGATATGAACTCACGGAAAAGAGGTGCGGGTACTTGGCTCACATGTCTGCTTCTGCCTCCCAAGTAGCACCCTCAACAGACTGGTTCCGCCATAAAAATTTAACCAATGGAACTTTTTTGTTCCTTAGTCAACGGATCTAAAAATCTTGGATCTCAACAGGAATCTTATCGAAGGAAAGACTATTGTGAATATCCACATTCTTTGAAGGATCTACTACAACGGAATCACCAATATGCTTCTTAGGCATGGAGACATGAAAAATAGGATGAACATATGACAACACTGCGGGAAACTCAACCTCATAGGAAAACTTACCAACACAGATCAAGACTCTATACGGGCCAACATAATGGGGACTAAGCTTTCCCTTTTTAACAAACATCTTCACCCCTTTCATGGGTGAAATCTTCAAGTATACCAAATCACCCACTTCAAACTCAAGATCTCTTCTCCTCACATCGACATAAGACTTTTGATGACTCTGGGCGGTATTCAACCTCTCTCTAATCAACTTAACTTTCTCCATAGCTTCAAACACTGCATCAGGCCTAATCACGGTAGCTTCACCCACTTCAAATCATCCAACGAATGATCTACATTTCCTACCATACAAGAACTCAAATAGTGACATCCCGATGCTAGCATGGTAACTATTGTTATAGGCAAACTTTATCAATGGAAAATGCTCATCCCAATTACCCTTGAAATCAAGAGCACACGCACGCAACATATCCTCTAGGGTCTGAATGGTCTTCTCAGCTTGACCATCTGTCTGTGGGTGAAAAACGGATCTCAAAAGAACTTGGGTACCAATACCCTGCTGAAGCACCCTCCAAAATTGAGACGTAAATTAAGTACCCCTATCTAAAATAATGGACGAGGGAACTTCATGCAGCCTGACTAACTCTCGAATATACAATCTAGCATAATCCTCATCTGAAAAAGATGTGAGCATGGGCAAGAAATGCACGGACTTAGTAACCCTATCCAGAACAACCCAAATAGAATCATGATGACGACGCGAAAGAGGCAACCCGGTCATGAAGTCCATATTCTCGGAACTACTCTACACCAAAGTACTTCCCTCCGCTGAATCAAGCAACTTAACAACACCCAATCTAACCAAACAATGCACATCATGAGTTAACTCCTTCTTACCTTCCTCTACATGAGCAATAATATCTATAAACAATCTACTAAGGGCATTCACCACTACATTAGCCTTGCCCGGGTGATACAACACACTCATGTCATAGTCTTTTAACAACTACAACCACCTCCTATGCCTAAGATTCAACTCCCCCTGAGTAAACACATACTGTAGGCTCTTATGATCAGTAAATACATCAACATATACACCATAAAGATAATGTCTCTAGATTTTCAAAGCAAAGAACACAACATCTAACTCAAGATCATGGGTTGGGTAATTCTTCTCATGCGGCTTCAACTGTGTAAAGGCATAGGCTATAACCTTACCTCTTTGTATCAACACACAACCTAAGCAAATTCTAGAGGAATCATAATTCACCATAAAACTATCTGTACCATCAGGCAAAGTCAACACAGGGGCTAAAGTAAACCGAGTCTTTAACTCCTGGAAACTTTTCTCATAGGAATCTGACCACTGAAACTTAACTTTATTTTGGGTCAACCGGGTCATGGGAGATGCAATAGAAGAGAAACCCTCAACAAAACGACGGTAGTAGCTCGCTAGTCCTAAGACACTTCTAATGTCAGATGGAGAGATAGGTCTTGGCCAATTTCTTACAACTTTTGTCTTTTGGAAGTCAACGCTAATACCTTCAGCTGAAACAATATGACCTAGAAAGGCTACAGACCTTAGCAAAAATTCACACTTACTGTATTTGGCAAATAACTGATGATCTTTAAGAGTTTGCAAGATAACTCTAAGGTGATTCTCATGGTTATTGTCATTACGGGAGTATACAAGGATGTCATCTATGAAGACAATGATAAACATATCAAGATATGGCTTGAACACTCGATTCATGAGGTCCATGAAGGATGCTGGGGCATTGGTTAGCCCGAAGGACATGACTAGAAACTCAAAGTGACCATAGCGGGTTCGGAAGGCTATCTTTGGAATATCACATTCCCTCACTTTAAGTTGATGATAGCCGGATCTAAGGTCTATCTTGGAGAAATAACTTGCACCTTGCAACTGATCAAACAGGTTATTAATTCTCGAAAGAGGATACTTGTTCTTGACGATGACCTTGTTAAGATGACGGTAGTCAATGCACATACGCAAAAAACCGTCTTTCTTTTGCACTAATAAGATAGGTGCACCCCAAGGAGAAATACTGGGCCTAATGAAACCTTGGTCTAAAAGATCTTTGAGTTGCTCTTTCAACTCCTTAAGCTCAACAGGTGCCATACGGTATGGTGGAATAAAAATAGGCCGAGTATCAGGAAGAAGGTCAAACCCATATTCTATCTCTCTATTGGGAGGTACCCCTGAGAGATCTTTTGGAAAAACATTTGGAAACTCATTAACATTATTGACTGACTGAATAGTTGGAGCCTCGGACTTAGTATCTTTGACTCTTAACAAGGTGATAGATGCAACCCTTGGATATTAACTTTTTAGCTTTGAGATAGGAGATAAAATGACTCTTGGGAGATACTGAACTCCCGAACCACTCAAAAGATGGTTCATCAGGAAACTGAAACTTGACCATACGGGTACGACAGTCTATAGATGCATAACAAGAATGAAGCCAATCCATACCCAGAATAAGGTCAAAATCCACCATATCTAACTCTATTAAATTAGCAAGTATGACTCTATAAAGAACAATAATAGGACAATTTCTATAAACTTGTTTAGCAACAACTGACTCCCCGACGGGTGTAGAAACTAGGAAAGGCTCAGGAATCTTTTTGGGACTCATTTTAAAATTCATAGCTACAAGTGGGGTCACATAAGAGAGACTTGACCTGTGGTCCAAAAACACATAGACATCAAAGTAAAAGACATGGAACATATGGATAACAATATCGGGAGAGTCCTCCTTCTCCTGACGGGATAGTAAGGCATAGAATCTCTTCTATCACTGACCGCCAGCTGTGCTAGATAAAGCGTCCTGAGCAAAGGTGGGATGGGGTACAGGATCTGGTGCACTAGTAGCCTGTGCTTGAGGTCGGGCATCTCTGTTCCCCTATCTAGCATAAGGACAATCTTTAAGTCTATGGCCCTACTTTCCATAAAAAAAACAACTCCTCAGATCTACAAAACACTCCCCGAGATGACGCCTACCACACATAGAACACGAAAGATAGCGGGGCCTATTAGCAACACTGTTATGTGACCTAGAAATAAAAGATCTATCCCCTTGCTCCTGCCTACTTCTAGGTGCGGGAACACTAGCTGATGAAGGCGCTGGCATAGACGGATGCCTCTAAAATTGAGGGTGGTTCCCTCGATGGAACCTAGGCTGGCTAAACTCATGCTGCTCAGATCTAGCCCTCTTGTTACCTTTCACTTAATCTCTCTCCCTAATTATATAAAACTCTATCTGCTGGGCATACGTCATTAACCTATCCAGATCCATATCCCTATGCAACATCATAGTTCTACACTCTTTTAATACCAACCCAGAAACATCGGTCATGAACTTGCTCATACTATCCCGGGTGTTAGAAATCAAATCAGGAGCATACTTGGCTAATTGGTTGAACTTCAAGCAGTACTCCTTAACAGTCATAGAGCCCTGCCTTAAGTTCATAAACTCCTCAATCTTTGCCTTCCTCATCTCAAGAGGAAAGAACTTGTCCAAGAATGCATCTTGGAACACCTGCCAAGTCATAGGAGCAACATCTTCACCTCTACCCTTCCTCCATGATACAACCCAGTTATAAGCTATGTCTTTAAACCTGTAAGATGCCAACTCAACACTTTCTTCCTCAGAAATATATATCACCTGCGTGATCTTTCTCCCCTCCTCCAGGTACAACTATGGGTCCTCACTGGCCTTGGACCCATAAAACTCTGGCGGATTCATCCGCATGAAATCATGGATTCTAGCCGTGGCTACATTATCTCCCTGCTGATTAACAACTTTAGCCTGGTTATTGTCTTGAACATGGGCAGTGACTGCTTAGGTTAATGCCTGAAAGGCCACCCAAAACTCGACATGAGACACAGTCTCATTCAAAGGATCAATAAATGGGGGTTGGTCATCATCGTTCCTGCGGGCATTCGCTTTTTGGAGAAGCATTTTCTGAAATAGACAAGTACAAATTATTAGGTGAGAGGGACAACTATAGGCACGATAGAATATAAGAGAAAGGAACAACTTTTCCTAAAACGTCTTGTAGCCTCTTGCTCATAGATGTGGCACACTACACACTGATTGTCAAGACTCTACTCAACATGACTTGTCAGACTCCCTAGGACTCCTTAAAAACCTTAGTCTCTGATACCAAGTTTGTAAAGATTCGAAATAACCTCTCGGGACGTCACACGGTGCTTAAGGCTACAAGTAGCCCCAAGCTAACCCTTTGAGCCTATTTCTAGTAATGATACTCAGTTTAAGATGAAATAATTCAAACACCAGCATAGTCATATCATATAAAATGACATACAGAGAAAATGCTCAGTCCAAACGACCATAAAGATGGAAACCTCAACACAACCATAATTTGATAATTAGTTTGACAAAGCCTCTAGTAATCCATGAACTAGAGAGCCATTGGGACAGGTCCCCAACTGACTTAAAATGAACTAAAAGTAA
Source organism: Capsicum pubescens (assembly GCA_030864215.1). NCBI lineage: Eukaryota > Viridiplantae > Streptophyta > Magnoliopsida > Solanales > Solanaceae > Capsicum > Capsicum pubescens. Next base: position 154,980,913 of record CM061541.1, read on the forward strand.
TAACATAGTATCTCAAATACTGAAATGTCTGACGATAGGTCCTCAAACCATGAGGACTCACCACTGTAGGGATATAGACAGAGGTACTCAAACATCACTGACGAGGCTGGATCTGAGCACCTAAACCTACATTATAAGACAGTGTAGCACATAGACGTATATGTGGATCAACAATTAGGAATGTACTGAGTATGTGGGGGTACATGCATTTATATAAAATAACATCAATACTCTTTAATCAAATCATGCATGTAATAACTAATGACTCATATGACTTGAATAAGTATAAAATGTGAAGCTCATAAATCATGTAAAATGGAACATGTAACACAATCTCGTGAGTCATTATACTTTCAACTTTAAAATTTGCACTCTTCTCTTATTCTCATTATTCAAGGCTAAAGGAAACTTTAAGATATACTTTCAACCCATGCATATGTCTCATGGAGATTAAAACTTCTTTAATGCTTAAGAACTCATAATTTTTTAGAACTCAAATACTTGGAATTCGAAATCATATAACTTTGGAACATACTTGAAGGCATTTCATTCACGTTAGGAAAATATTCCATTTCAAGCTTTAGGGAAAATACTCATATCAAGGTGTAAGACCCCATAAAATTCTCTCGTAGTCTGAGCCTTAGAGCGTGTTCAGTGAAGTGATAATCCGGCCCTAAAAGAGTAAGAAGTGTCTTCCCAAGTGAGAAGTATTTTGAACCATGTAGAATTTCCATAATATCAACTTTTTATCCAGTAGAGGATTGAATAAGCTTTCCGTCGATATCAAATTCTCCCAAATACAATACTCGGGCAAAAAGTTATAGCTATTTTAGTGAGACAATGTACCACCTGATACTTTAGCGCGTCGCGGAGCCAGCCAAAATGGCAATCATCAAAATCGATTGAGCCTCCGTGGTTATGGCACATCGTGCGAAGGCGTAATTTCAGAATTGTCAATTTCCAGTGCACCAACGCAATTCCACCGCGTCGCGGTGCCTTTCCAATTTGCAACCAAGGTGGCAACGCGATTTCCACCGCCTAGCACCATCATGCAGTTTCCCGATTGTCCAATTTCTAGTGAGCCAGCACGATTATGGCGCGTCGTACCAATATGTAAAATCGGGATTTTTCAATTTAATTCTAAGGGCGAAAAGGTCTTTTTCCATCCCCTATATATACTCCTTAACACAGGATTTGGCCTCATTTCACCCAAAATATCATTGTTTTCTCTCTATTCTCTTTAACATAAAAAACTAGGATTCCTAGAAAATCAAAACCCTTCTTTCTTCTTCAAGATAAATCAAAAATCTCTCCAAGTACTTTTAAGAAAGAGTTTTTCTAAGGTATGTAGATGTTGATTCTTGGGTCTCTTTCATCCAAGAAGCTCAAGAACCCCTTTCTAAATATCAAAGCTTTTATGTTTATGAGTTTTCATGATTCATATGAGTTGAAATTAATGGTCATGCTATTATTGAGTTGTGATTCATGTTTGTTTACAAGGTTTTCAAGTTTTGACCTTAGTATGTGATATTCATGTGATGTTTATGATAAACCCTCTTCAATTTGCTTGTTAAGTGATGTGTTCATGTCAATTAAGAGTACAAATTATTGAATAACCAAAGAATGCTCCCCATATGCTTGATAAAATGCTTATGTAAATGAATTAGAGCCATTATAACATGTTGACTAGAAATCTCCAATTGTGTGTAAGCCCATGTATGCCAAGGGTTTGTTAAAAAGACTTAGTGAATGAATTGTGGCATAATAGCATGAAATTCCCCAATTATGTGCTCTTTGATACATGATAATACTTTAATACATACTAAGTGTTTGATGAATGAATTGTAACATGATAGAATGAAGTTCCCCAATTACGTGTTCTCCGATACATACCAAGGTTTAAATATGTGCGAAGTGCTTGATGCAAGGCCTTGTTGAATGGAGTATGATCCAATAGCATATCCCCCTATGTTATTACATGTTTAGGATTCCTAAATACTTGAAGTGATGCCTTTGTAATTGTGATGGTGAATGATTGTCCATGGTCTTGATTATTCAAGAATGGTTATGTTTTACTTTTATTTTATCGAGTACTGGGGGTACTTATACCCGACAATTTAGCTACTGTCTAAAGCCCGTGTCAATTTTCACGGTAATTCGAGTTGATCCATGATTTTCAAAACTCAGCGAGTTATAGAACTCTGTATTCTCAAACAGATACAGAATTTAAGAAATCTTAGTAATCTCTGTAATCGTTGTAATCTCAGTATCGCTAGAAATTTAGTCTCAGTTCTGTACCTAGCTCAGATCTAGTAGTATTCAAGTGATCAGTTCTGACCTCTGTAGTAATCGAGTACTCTATTCAAAGCTCTGTGTCGTTCAATAAAATAATGAGATTCTATAGTATTCCATCAGATACGGAACCAAGTGAATTCTGCTTAACTCAGTCAGACCATATGAGAAACATGATCTATATCAGATTCAGCTTAGTTTGTGTTCAGTTAAGAATCAATTTAGAGTCTTTCAGTTAGGAGTAGGAGCTTGCACCGAGTGAAGGCAGGGATGGAGGCTCCTCGTCAGAGTGGAAGAGTCGTTAGGTGCAATCCCTGAACTCCAGAACTGCGTAGCCAGCGCAGGATGCAGGAGTCACCCCTCAAGAAAGGCTAATCACCCGTCAAATAGGCTTGTCTATTATATCAAAGCCTTTCTAAGAAATCTCTCCAAGTACTTTTAAGAAAGAGTTTTTCTAAGGTATGTAGATGTTGATTCTTGGGTCTCTTTCATCCAAGAAGCTCAAGAACCCCTTTCTAAATATCAAAGCTTTTATGTTTATGAGTTTTCATGATTCATATGAGTTGAAATTAATGGTCATGCTATTATTGAGTTGTGATTCATGTTTGCTTACAAGGTTTTCAAGTTTTGACCTTAGTATGTGATATTCATGTGATGTTTAGATAAACCCTCTTCAAGTTGCTTGTTAAGTGATGTGTTCATGTCAATTAAGAGTACAAATTATTGAATAACCAAAGAATGCTCCCCATATGCTTGATAAAATGCTTATGTAAATGAATTAGAGCCATTATAACATGTTGACTAGAAATCTCCAATTGTGTGTAAGCCCATGTATGCCAAGGGTTTGTTAAAAAGACTTAGTGAATGAATTGTGGCATAATAGCATGAAATTCCCCAATTATGTGCTCTTTGATACATGATAATACTTTAATACATACTAAGTGTTTGATGAATGAATTGTAACATGATAGAATGAAGTTCCCCAATTACGTGTTCTCCGATACATACCAAGGTTTAAATATGTGCGAAGTGCTTGATGCAAGGCCTTGTTGAATGGAGTATGATCCAATAGCATATCCCCCTATGTTATTACATGTTTAGGATTCCTAAATACTTGAAGTGATGCCTTTGTAATTGTGATGGTGAATGATTGTCCATGGTCTTGATTATTCAAGAATGGTTATGTTTTACTTTTATTTTATCGAGTACTGGGGGTACTTATACCCGACAATTTAGCTACTGTCTAAAGCCCGTGTCAATTTTCACGGTAATTCGAGTTGATCCATGATTTTCAAAACTCAGCAAGTTATAGAACTCTGTATTCTCAAACAGATACAGAATTTAAGAAATCTTAGTAATCTCTGTAATCGTTGTAATCTCAGTATCGCTAGAAATTTAGTCTCAGTTCTGTACCTAGCTCAGATCTAGTAGTATTCAAGTGATCAGTTCTGACCTCTGTAGTAATCGAGTACTCTATTCAAAGCTCTGTGTCGTTCAATAAAATAATGAGATTCTATAGTATTCCATCAGATACGGAACCAAGTGAATTCTGCTTAACTCAGTCAGACCATATGAGAAACATGATCTATATCAGATTCAGCTTAGTTTGTGTTCAGTTAAGAATCAATTTAGAGTCTTTCAGTTAGGAGTAGGAGCTTGCACCGAGTGAAGGCAGGGATGGAGGCTCCTCGTCAGAGTGGCAGAGTCGTTAGGTGCAATCCCTGAACTCCAGAACTGCGTAGCCAGCGCAGGATGCAGGAGTCACCCCTCAAGAAAGGCTAATCACCCGTCAAATAGGCTCCTTAGTCTTTGTTCCTTAGTCTACGGATCTGGAAATCTTGGATCTCAACAGGAATCTCATCGAAGAAAAGACTGTTTTGAATATCGACATTCTCTGAAGGATCTACTAAAATGGAATCACCAATATGCTTTTTAAGCATGGAGACATGAAAAATAGGATGAACATATGACAACTCTACGGGCAACTCAACCTCATAGGCCACCTTACCAACATTGGTCAAGACTCTATACGGGCCAACATAACGGGGACTAAGCTTTCCCTTTTTACCAAACCTCTTAACCCCTTTCATGGGTGAAATCTTCAAGTATACCAAATCACCCACTTCAAACTCAAGATCTCTTCTCCTTACATCAGCATAAGACTTTTGACGACTCTTGGCGGTCTTCAACATCTCTCTAATCAACTTAACTTTCTCCATAGCTTCAAACACTGCATCAGGCCAAAGCACGGTAGCTTTACCCACTTCAAACCAACCTATGGGTGATCTACATATCCTACCATGCAAGGCCTCAAATGGTGCCATCTCGATGCTAGCATGGTAACTATTGTTATAGGCAAACTCTATCAATGGCAAATGCTCATCCCAATTACCCTTGAAATCAAGAGCACACGCCCACAACATATCCTCTAGGCTCTGAATGGTCATCTCAGCCTGACCATCTGTCCGTGGGTGAAAATAGAAACTCAAAAGAACTTCGGTTCAAAGACCCTGCTAAAACGCCCTCCAAAACTGAGAAGTAAATTGAGTGCCCCTATCCGAAATAATGGACGAGGAAACTCCATGCAAGTTGACTAACTCCCTGATATACAATCTAACATAATCCTTAGCTGAATAAGAAGTGAGAATGGGTAATAAATGCATGGACTTAGTCAGCCTATCCACAACAACCCAAATAGAATCATGATGACGACGCGAAATAGGCAACCCGGTTACAAAGTCAATATTCACCACCTACCACTTTCAAGTGGGTATACAAAACTCTTGCATCACATCACCAAGTTTTTGGTGCTTTACCTTAACCTGTTGGCACATTGCACACTTTACTACAAACCCAGATATATCCTTCTTCATGCCATTCCACCTACAGATTTCCCAAAAGTCACGGTACATATTGGTAGTGCCAGGATGAATAGAATGCCGCGCCATGCACTTCAGCCATTAACCTATTCCTCAATTCATCAACACACGCAACACATAATTTACCCTGTAATCTCAACACGCCATCCCCCCTTGGCAGAAAACCTCTACCTTTTGGTCTTTAACTACCTCCTTCAGTCTGACCAAACTAGGATCTCTATCTTGCTTCTCCTTCACTTCCGAAACTAATGAGTATTCGGAACTACTCTGTACCAAAGTACTTCTCTCCGCTAAATCAAGCAACCCAACACCCAATCGAGCCAGACAATGCACATCACGAGTTAACTCCTTCTTACCTTTCTCTATATGAGCAACAATACCCATAGACAATCTGCTAAGGGAATCTGCCACTACATTGGCCTTGCTCGGGTGATACAATAGACTCATATCATAGTCTTTCAATAACTCCAACCACCACCTCTGCCTAAGATTCAACTCCCTCTGAGTAAACACATACTGCAGGCTCTTATGATCAGTAAACACATCAACATAGACACCATAAAGATAATGTCTCCAGATTTTCAAAGCAAAGACCACAACAGCTAACTCAGGATCATGGGTTGGGTAATTATTCTCATGCGGCTTTAACTGTCTAGAGGCGATGGCTATAACCTTACCTCTTTGTATCAACACACAACCCAAACCAATTCTAGAGGAATCACAATACATTACAAAACTATCTGTACCATCAGGAAAAATCAACACAGGGGCTGAAGTAAGTCGAGTCTTCAACTCCTGAAAACTCTTCTCATAGGAATCTGACCACTGGAACTTAACTTTCTTTTGGGTCAATCGGGTCAAGGGAGATGCAATAGAAGAGAAACCCTCAATAAAATGATGGTAGTAGCCCGTTATACCCAAGGAACTTCTAATGTCAAATGGAGAGATAGGTCTAGGCCAATTTCTTACAATTTCTGTCTTTTGGGGGTCAACTCTAATACCTTCGGCTGAAACAATATGACCCATTTCATGCTTTAGGGAAAAATAGTCATATCAAGGTGTAAAACCCCACAAAATTCTCTTGTAGTTTGAGCCTTAGAGCGTGTTTAGTGAAGTGTTAATCTGGCCTTAAAAGGGTAAGAAGTGTCTTCCCAAGTGAGAAGTATTTTGAACCGTGTAGAATTTCTCTAATATTGAATTTTTTTCATGTAGAGCATTGAATAAGCTTTTAGTCGATACAAAATTTGCCCAAATCCGACATCCGAATGAAGAGTTAGAGCCATTTTAGTGAAACAGTGTACCACCTGGTACTTTAGCGCGTCGCGGAGCCAACCAAAATGGAAATCATCAAAATTCAGTGAGCCTCCACGATTATGGCGCATCGCATAAAGGCTTTATTTTAGAATTGTCAATTTCCAGTGCACCAACGCAATTCCACCGCGTTGCAGTGCCTTTCCAGTTCGCAACCAAGGTGGCAACGCAATTTTCACCGCGTCGCGCCATCAAGCAGTTTCCCGATTGTCCAATTTCCAGTGAACTGGCGCGATTATGGCGCATCATGCCAGCATGTAAAATCGAGATTTTTTAGTTCAATTCTAAGGGCGAAAAGGGTCTTTTCCCAATCCCTATATATACTCCTTAGAACGGGATTTGGCCTCATTTCACCCAAAATATCATTGTTTTCTCTCAATTCTCTTCAACATAAAAAACTAGGGTCTCTACAAAATCAAAACCCTTTCTTCTTCTTCAAGATAAATCAAGAAATCAAGAATCTCTCCAAGAACTTTCAAGAAAGAGTTTCTCTAAGGTATGTAGACGTTGATTCTTGGATCCCTTTCATCCAAGAAGCTCAAGAACCCTTTTCTAAATATCAAAGCTTTTATGGTTATGAGTTTTCATGATTTATGTGAGTTGAAATTGATGTTCATGCTATTATTGACTTTTGATTCATGTTTGTTTACAAAGTTTTCAAGCTTTGACCTTAGTATGTGATATTCATGTGATGTTTATGATAAACCCTCTTCAAGTTTCTTGTTAGTGATGTGTTCATGTCAATTAAGTGTTGAAATTATTGAATAAGCAAAGCATGATCCCCATATGCTAGATAAAATGCTTATGTAAATAAATTAGAGCCATTATAGCATGTTGACGAGAAATCCCCAATTGTGTGTAAGCCCATGCATGCCAAGTGTTTGTTAAAAAGCCTTAGTGAATGAATTGTGGCACGATAACATGAAATTCCCCAATTATGTGCTCTTTGATACATGCTAATACTTTAATACATGCTAAGTTTTTGATGAATGAATTGTAACATAATAGCATGAATTTCCTCATTTAAGTGTTCTCCGGTACATGCCAAGACTTAAATATGTGCGAAGTGCTTGATGCAAGGCCATGTTGAATGAAGTATAATACAGTAGCATGTCCCCCTATTTATTACATGTTTAGTATTCCTAAATGCTTGAAGTGATGCCTTAGTGATTGTGATGGTGAATGATTATCCATGGTCTTGATTATTCAAGAATGGTTATGTTTTACTTTTATGTTATCGAGTCTTGGGGGTATTTATAACTGACAATTTAGCTTCTGTCTAGAGCCTGTGTCAGTTTTCACGATAATTCCAGTTGAGCCAAGATTCTCAGAACTCAGCGAGTTATTGAACTCTATATTCTCAGATAAATACAAAATTTAAGAAATCTCAGTAATCTCATAATCGCTATAATCTCAGTATCGCTAGTAATCTAGTCTCAGTTCTGTACCCAACTCAAATCTAGTAGTATTCAAGTGTTCAGTTCTGACCTCTGTAGTAATCGAGTACTTTATTCAAAGCTCTGTGTCGTTTAGTCAGATAATGAGATTCTATAGTATTCCATCAGATACGAAACTAAGTGAATTCTGCTTAACTCAGTCAGACCATATGAGAAACATGATCTGTATCAGATTCATCTTAGTTTGTGTTCATTTATGAATCAGTTTAGAGTCTTTTAGTTGGTAGTACGAGCTAGCACCGAGCGAGGGCAGGGATGGTGGCTCCTTGTCAGAGAGGCAGAGTCATTAGGAGCAATCCCTAAACTCCAGAACTGCGTAGCCAGCACAGGATACAGGAGTCACCCATAAGGAAAAGCTAGTCACCCGTCAGATAGGCTTGACTATTAAATTGCCTTAGGTTTGACTTCCTGTGAGGGTCACCCATCAGATAGGATTGACTAGAGAGGTCTTTACTCATGGCACAGTATTGATACCCTTCCAGCTGGGGTAACAGGTTGGACCCCACCAGTTGAGATTTGGGGCATGTTGATTAAGTGACTACTTCACACAGTTGCAGTTTCAGTATCAATCTTCAAAAACCAGGACTGTCAGATACAGTCATCTATCTTAGTGAGGAACTCAAATAGTTCCATTGATTCATGGACCACCCGTTAGATAGGCTTGGTTCTATATAAAGTTATTCAGTATCAGATATAGAGATCACCCATCAGATAGGCTTGATCCCAGTCTCACATTTAGTTGAGTATTCTTGTTATCAGATCTAGAGATCACCCATCAGATAGGCTTGATATCAGTCTCAGATTCAGTTGAGTATTCTTGTTATCAGATTTAGAGATCACCTGTCAGATAGTCTTGATCTTAGTCTCAGATTTAGTTGAGTATTCTTGTTATCAGATATAGAGATCACCTGTCAGATAGGCTTGATCTCAGACTCAGATTCAGTTGAGTATTCTTGTTATCAGATCTAGAGATCACCCATTAGATAGGCTTGATCTCAGTCTCAGATTCAGTTGAGTATTCTTGTTGTCAGATTCGGACATGATCTTTTCTTATCATTGATAGTAGATTTCGAAATCATCCGTTAGAGAGGTTTCATCTCCGATGCAGTCAGTAGAGTGTATAAAGCTCAAAAAAATTTAGTCAATGATGTGAGTATATTTAGTAATCAACTTTAGTATCCTCAGATTCTGAGATCACTCGCTAGATAAGACTGATCTTAACTCCTGTACTCAGTTATCGGTATCAGATAATTTAGTTGTTCAGTATCTCAGTGTTAGTAGTGAGTTCAGGAGACAGTAATGCAGTGTTCAATTTTTAGTATTTAGAGTCATGATGGTTGTAGTAATGGTTTGTGCATTCATTCATGTGTTCTCATTCAGTATTCTCATATTATTCAGCTAAGTAATTGTTCATGCATAAGCCCTTGTATTTAGCCTAACCTCATCTTCATACTCGGTACATTACGATACTGACGCATTTGTGCTATGGTGTTTTATTTGACACCATAGGTTCAGAGGCATGAGATCCAGAGTACCCTTAGCAGCTCAGTCCTAGTCAGAAACAATAAACATAACAGTGAGTCCTCTTTATTCGAGGATGATCCTTTTATCATTATTGAATCAAATTTTGTTTATTTTCAGTAGACGGAGTTATTTGGGGACATGTCCCATCAACTTCACAACTCAGACAGTTTAGGGGCTTTTCGGACAGATGTATCAATATTCAATTTTCAATTTTGAGTTTTTTTAGAAGTTTTGAACCTTATGGCCAGTTTCTATATTTATTATCTATATTATGCAGTGTTCAGGTACAGATATCAGTAGAGGGTTGGCTTGTGGTCCTTCGGGATCATGAGCACCGTGTGACGTTTTGGTTCTAGAAAATTAGGTCGTTACATAAGGGAAAGTAATTTAGTTTTAAAGGAAAATATCTTTTCTCAATGGAAAATACTTTAATTTAGGGAGTTTCTCTTAACCTACATAAACCATGCCAGCTACATGGAGTCCAATGTTTTATCCTCCTAAGAAAGAGACCTCATGTTGGGAAGAGGCGTCATACTTTTGCCAGGGAGTATAACCTAGGTCCAGTGATCACTAAACAAACTCAGCCTCGGGACCAATATCAACTCGACCTTAGGCCCAATAGTAATCATAAACTCGGCCTCAGGCCCAACCTATGGTGGCACATAGTTTTAGGGTAAGAAACCGTAGTAACTTACCCGCTCGTTGATAAATACTACTCCCTTTAGATTATCTGCGCTATTCTAGTAAAAATCTACTTTTAGAAATAATCTCATGGTTCTTCATGAGGCTGGGACTGAGCACCTGAACCTACATTATAAGACAATGTAGCACATAGACGTATATGTGGATCAGCATTTGGAAATGTACTTAGTATGTAGGGGTGTATGCATTTATATAAAATAACATCAATACTCTTTAATCAAATAATGCATGTAATAAGTAATGACTCACATGGATTGAATAAGTATAAAATGCGAAGCTCATGAATCATATAAAATGGAACATGTAACACAATCTCGTGAGTCACTATACTTTCAGCTTTGAAATTTGTACTCTTCTCTTATTCTCATTACTAAAGGATAAAGGAAACTTTAAGAAATACTTTCAACTCATGCATATGTATCATGAAGAGTAAAACTTCATCAATGCTCAAGAACTCATAACGCTTTTGAACTCGAATACTTGGAATTCGAAATCATATAACTTTGAAACATACTTGAAGGCCTTTCGTTCACGTAAGGAAACTATTTAATTTCAAGATTTAGGGAAAAATACTCATATCAAGGGAAAGTATTTTAGTTTTAAAGGAAAAAAACTTATCTCAATGGAAAATACTTTAGTTTAGGAGTTTCTCTTATCCGGCATAAACCATGCGAGCTACATGGAGTCCAACGTTTTGTCCTCCTAAGGAAGAGACCTCACGTTGGGGAGAGGCATCATACTATTGCTATAGAGTATAACCTAGGTCCAATGATTACTAAACAAACTTAGCCTCAGGCCCAATATCAAATCGGCCATAGGCCCAATGATAATCATAAACTCAACCTCAGGCCCAACCTACAGTGGCACGTAGTTTTGGGGTAAGAAACTGTAGTAACTTACCTTTTTGGTGCTAAATACTACTACCTTTAGATTATCTACTCCCATATCATAAAAATCAACTTTTAGAAATAATCTCATAGTTCACCATGAACCCAATAATCAAATCTGTACTCTCATGTAGGAAAGTGAATTTCAAAGCTCAATGATCATTAGGTCAAAATATTTCTCATCAATCTCAAAATACTCAAATCATGGGTGCTTATAGCACAATAGTTCATAAAATCTCAAGTCTCAAGTAGGGATTAATAACCCATAATTCAATCTCAAGTTAAAACTCATCAAAAATATTATAGATAGCATATAGATTCATAACTCATGTAGAAATCTGGAAATTTCAGTAATTTATCTTAAAATCTCAACATACTCATAAACTTCAATATTTCAAACATTTCAACTATTAACTTCTCAAGGATTAAAATCATGGGGTATAGACCCAACTGCAATTTCTCAAGAAAATAAGTAAAAAAATCATGCCATTAGACTCTCAATTCAAGGAAAACATCAAAATCTTGCAACCAATAACAATGGGTGAAAAACCCCAATTCAATTTCATGCAAAATCTCATAAATTGCAGAGAATTATAGGTTAAATAAACCTTTGGGTACAAGGGTGAAAGTATTACCCTTTTTCAAAACCCCACATACCTTGAATTAGAATCTTTGAATGAACTTTTGCTTTTGGAACTCTATTTTTACTCTTGAATGAGGGTTCTTGAAGCCCTTGACTTGGGAACCTTGAATCTTGACTCAATTAAGAAAATCTATGGTGGATTCTTGAGATTCTTGGAAGAGGTTTTGGATGCTTAAGGTTTTTGTTAAGAGAAAACTAGAGAAAAACTTCATAGAATGCTTGTAAATGATCTTGCTTTGGTGTTTTCACAGTTTAAGAGGCTTGAAAAAAGTCCAAAGTGCCCTTTTTAACTTCTGAATGACGCTGAAAAAAATTGAACTGGGAAGCCGATTTAATGGGACATCGCGAGGCGCCACTATCGCGGTGGCTCACTGGAAATTGACAAATGGGAAATTGGTAGTCATCGCGACATGGAGCCATCACGTTGTCCCACTAATTGGGACCTGGAACTTCAGCGCAACGCGTCACAGTCACACCAGGCCACTGGAAATTGACTATTAGAAAATTAGGGTCCTCCGTGACGCGCCACTATTGCGGAGTTCCACTAGAAATTGAAAATTGTCAAATAGACCCTCTCCGCGATGTGCCAAGCACTAAAATGACTCTGTTTTATGACTAGGACTTAAATTAGCCTTAACTTCTTACTCGAGTATTAGATTTGGGTGAATCTTATATCGATGAAAAGCTTATCAAATTTACCATATGATAAAAAGTTGATATTGGGGGAAATTATATATGGTTAACACAATACTCACTTAGGATGTCACTTCTCAATCTTTTAGGGCTGGAAATACACTTCACTTAACACGCTCTAAGGCTCAGACTATGAGGCAACTTTTCGGGGTCTTACACTTATACCTTATTCAGACATTATTCAGTTTTGAACCTTTTGGCAGATTTCTGCATTTATCTCAGTTTTATTATTCTTACAGTATTACTGTGCTCACAACAGGTACTAGTCATGGGTTAGTTTGTGGTCCTTCGAGATTGTTAGCACCGTGTAACATCTGGGGTACTAGACTCAGGCCGTTACAAACTTGGTATCAAAGCCTAAGGTTCAACAGTGTCCTAGTAAGTCTGAAAAGCTGCATCTAGTAGAGTCTTATGCATGGGTGTGTTGCGCGCCACATTTATGTACATGCATCTATGAGATGTTTTAGGAATAGTTTACTTTCTTTCAGTATTCATGTCATGCGAGTGATCATGAGCTCAAATTTAACTCTCAGTCTAATCTATTTCCCCCTTTCATTCACAGAATATGCCTCCCAAAAAGGCTAACAAAAGGAGAAATGGGAATCAATCAGCACCTCATCCTGTTCAAGCAAATCCCATGGATGAACACATCTCATGTAGAGTTTAGAGATGTATTCACTACTCTTGGTAATTTAGTTGCAGGATGTGGCTAACACATGGTTCAAGCAGTAGAAAGTAGAGAGGGCCACAGATACAGGGTTCGTTGAGTGGGAGGAGTTTGCCACTGCCTTCTTAGATAGATTCTTTCCCCTAGAGCTGAGAGAAGCTAAGGTGTTAGAGTTTATCAACCTTAGGTAGGGCAACATGAAAGTGAAAGAGTATTCTCTTAAGTTTACTTAATTAGCTAGATACGCTCCTCATGTAGTGGCAGATAGTAGAGCTAAGATGAGTAAGTTTATTTCTAGAGTGAATGATAGTGTGGTCAAGGAGTGTAGGGCTGCCATACTGATTAGTGAGATGGACATAGCCAAACTTATGGTCCATGCTAAACAAATAGAGAAGAAGAAGATTAAAGAGAGGGAAAAGCAAAATAAGAGAGCAAGGATAGGTAGTTTTAACTTTACTCAGCCTAAGTCAGAGGGTGGTAAGCTCTCTCAGTTCCACCCGAAGTCTTCGATTCCAGCTTTTTCCTCAACTAGTGCTCCAGTTCCTAAGTTCAGTTATGGTGACAAAGACAGGGTGCAAGGCTCTAAGTCTCAGGGTAGTGTCAGCAGTGCCCGAAACTATCATTTTTGACAGACTTATGGAAAGCACCATCAGGGTATTTGCAGAGCTGGAAGTGATATTTGTTTTGGATATGGCAAGCCAGGCCACAGAGTTAGAGATTGTCCTCAGTTAGGTTTTCAGGGTCAGTATAACCATTCCTTAACTCAGTTCGATCTCCCTAATTAGAAGGGTGCCACCTCCAACGCTACCAGTGGGCAACACCCCAAAAGACTCTATGCTCTTCAGTCCCGATAGAATCAGGGAAATTCTCCTGATGTGGTCACTGGTACTTTACAAATATTTTATTTGCATGTTTATGCTTTACTAGATCCAGGAGCTTCCTTGTCTTTCGTTACTCCTTATATAGAAGTTGATTTCAGATTCAGTCCTAAAATTCTAGCAGACCTCTTCTCAGCATCTACCCCAATGAGTAAATCTATCATAGCCCAGTGGGTATACGGAACTGTCCAATTATGGTATCTCAGAAAGTTATTTTAGCAGACTTAGTCGAATTAGAGATGATTGATTTTGATGTCATTCTCGGCATGGATTGGCTTCATTCCTGCTATGCCACAATCGAATGGATAAACAGAATTTTCTAGTTTTAGTTTTCGAATGAATCCATCCTAGAGTGGAAGGGTAGTACTTCAGCATTTAAGGGTCAACTTATTTCCTACCTAAGGGAAAGAAAAATAATATCTAAGGGATATGTCTATCATCTTGTTAGAGTTAAGGATTTTAGCTCTGAAATTCCCAGTATTGAATCAGTTCCAGTAGTGAATGAATACTCAGATGTCTTTCCTGAAGATCTTTCAGGAATTCCTCCTGAAAGGGAAATAGACTTCAGCATTGACCTTTTTCTATATACTCAACCTATATCTATTCTTCCCTAATGAATGGAACCAGTAGAACTCAAGGAGCTAAAAGCACAGTTGAAGGATTTTCTAGATAAGGGATTCATCAGACCTATTCCTAAATAGAATTTTTAAATCTAAGTGTGAAAGGTTGGAGTCCACCACTTAATGTCTAATGAATGAATGTTGTTGATCCTTTATCTCTTGATTAGGATATGACATACATATATGTAAGGATTAGTGCATGGATATTATTGAATATGATATATTGAGTTGTTGAATAAAAATGCTATTTTATCCCTATACTTGAGTTACTTGCTAGCGCTCCAATCGCTAACCATCTCCAGTTGCTATGTCCCCATGCGACATAGGGTCGAAGCATCATCTTCTCTTTCTACACAGTGATTAGGTGATCAAAGCGGTTCGTGCATTAACTTCGGAGTGGTAAGCTTTCTCTTTTCAAAAGACATTCATTCTTGGTCTCCTATCTTTAGACTTAATTTTATTTTGAATTGGTTTGGCTATTGTCTGGGGCTTGTCCCATCATATACCTTCTAAACTTTGGTATGTATAGAGGTATTGTAGATAACTATTGTCTTAGGTATACTGTATAGGGTGTTGATATTTATGAAATTACTAGATGTTGTTAAGTTATGACTTCTAGCATTGTTTCCACTGTCTAATTATATGGTTGGGATTTATCCAACTATTGTGTTTGATATGGTGATTATGATGGGTTATCGGACGACCTCTGATGACATGGCCTAGTTTTAGGTTGTGCCATGTTGGGATCAGAGCCAGGTTCATGATCAGTTGGGTATCCAGAATATCGTGTCAAGTAGAGTCTCTTGTATTAGTGTGAAGTGCACTACACTTATAAAAGAGGATCTATGAGACATTTTAGGAAATATTTCCCTATATTGTGTTTCAATCTCCAGCTTTAGAGTTTACGGTATTGGATTCCTTTGATTTTTGTTTGCTATATTTCAGATGATGCCTCCAAGGAGATCTGAGACTCAAGAAAACCCTTCTGAGGGCCCCATGGATGAAGATCTTCCAACTTCTGGAGTTTGGACCTAGGCAAGGGCTGTAGCATCCGACCATCTTCATGGGGTTCCACCTGTCCCCGCCAACCCTGACTATGAGAGTGACCCTCCTATTCCATCACCTCAAAGGGTTCTACTAATGCCGAGTTTCATCACTCTATCAACCTCTTGACTCAATTGGCAACCTATCAATCAGAGCGTGGTGGTTCGGCTAATGTTTCTTCTGAGGCCACAAGAATTGGCCAATATAAAAGGTTGATCCCACCTTTGTTCTCTTGTACAAAGGTTGAGGAAGATCATCAAGGCTTTGTTGATGAAATAGAGAAGATCTTCCGAATCACGCATGCTTTGGAGATTGAGTGTAACACCTCAAAATCTTATCCCGAAGTGTCACACGGTGCTTAAGGCTACAAGTAGCCCCAAACTAACCCTTTGAGCTTATTACTACAGATAATAACTTATTTCAAAATGAAATAAACAAAACACTGGTACTGTCATATCAAATGATAGGTAATACAAAGAAAATACTTGGTCCAAACGACCACAATATTGGAAATCTCAACATACTAACAATCTGATAACTAGTCTGACAAAGCCTCTACTACTCCTTGACTAGAGAGCCATCGGGATAGGTCCCCAACTGACTCAAACTGAACTGGAAGCAATAATATATCTACTAAAATACTGAAATATATAAGGATAGGTCCTCGAACCATGAGGACTCACCACGGTGGAGATGTAGACAAAGGTACTCAGAAATCACCAATGAGGATGGGACTGAGCACCTGAACCTACATTATAAGACAATGTAGCACATAGACGTATATGTGGATCAACACTTGGGAATGTACTGAGTATATGGGGGTGCATGCATTTAAATAAACATTATCATTACTCTTTATAAAATCATGCATGCATAAATGAATGACTCACATGGCTTGAATAAATCTGAAATAAAATTCTCATGAATCATGAATAGGGAAACATGAAATATAAATCTCGTGAGTCATTATACTTAACTTTAAAATATCTACTCTCCTCTTATTATCAATACTTGAAGGCTAAAGGAACTTTAAACAATACTTTCAAACTCATACTTTTATCTCATGGAGAGTAAAACTTCTTTAAAACTCAAGGACTCAAAACTTTTAGGAACTTTCAACACTTGGGAACTCTAGAACTCTTTTAGACTCGGGACACTTAGAACTCGAGATTATATAACTTTGGACACTCGGGAGTTTCTTCTAACTGACATAAACCATGTGAGCTATATAGAGTCCAATGTATTGTCCTCCTAAGGAAGAAACCTCACATTGGGGAGAGGCATCATACTCTTGCCAGGGAGTATAACCTCAACCCAGTAATCACTATCTCGGCCTCGGGCCTATAAATCTCAATCCTAAAGTGGCACGTAGTTTTGGGGTATGAGACCACAGAATCATACCCAACTTGGTGCTAAATACTACTCCCATACTCATCTAAGAACTCTTAGAAAATCCACCTCAAAACAACTCAAGGGTCTATAATGAATACCAAATTATAATTCTCTTAGCTCTAAATCATAAAGACTGAATAGTGTGGATTCTTATCTTAACTCAGGCTCAAAAGTAATCTTTCTTTAAAATCAAAGTACTTGTTGATTGAATCATACTAAACAACGTACTCTTCAAGAAATATCAAAACTCATACTTGATTTAAAACTTATACTCATGCTCAAATAATCTCCATTTCATAATAAAGCTTAAATCATGACATCAATCTTGGAAACATCAAATCGATATAAGGATGTGCAACTCATAGCATAATTTCTCAACTCATGTCATAAAATAGTGAAATAATCATGCAAATCAAGACTTGAACAACTCGTAATCTCATAATCTCAAAATAAAGTAATTTGGGAATAAACCCACTTACAAAAATATGAAATTCTTTAATAAAAATCAATAATTTGGGCACAAGAACGAAAAAAGTGTTCTTGTTCAAACCCCACATACCTCAGGTTATGAACTTGGGTGGATAAACTTGCTCGATACTCTTTCTCGTACTTTTGGATGAGGGTTCTTGAAGTACTTGACTTGGGAACCTTGAATCTTGACTTAATTTGGAAAAGCTATGGTGAATTCTTGAGATCCTTGGAAGAGGTTTTGGGTACTTAGGGTTTTTGTTGAGAGAAATCTTGAGAAAAGTCATATAGGGTGTTTGTAATGACCTTAGATCAGGTGTTTGGATGGTTTAAGAGGCGTGGAAAAAGTCTAAAGTGCCTTTTTAACTTCTGTATGAAGCTGGAAAAATTGAACTGGAAAACCCAATTTTATGGGCCACCGCGACGTACCACTATCGCAGTGGCTTACTAGAATTTAACAAACGAGATTCTGGGGGTCACCGCGATGCGGTGCTATCGCGTTGTCCCACTGGTTGGGACCTGGAACTTCAGCGCAATAAGCCACTATCGTGGAGTTCCACTGGAAATTGACAATTGTCAAATAGACCCTCTCCGCGATGTGCCAAGCACTAAAATGACACTGTTTTATGACTATAACTTAAATTTTCCTTAACTTCTTGCCCGGTTATCAGATTTGGGCGGATCTTATATCATTGGAAAGATAATTGAATTTCCCACATGATAAAAAGTCAAAATTAGAGAAATTCAATATGGTTTAAATGTTACACACTTAGGAGTTATTCCTTAGCCTTCTAGAGATAAAATTAAGCTTAAGGAAAAGCTCGAGGGTATTACATTGAGGCCGTTGAGTTTTATTCCTACCAATTAAAAGATGTAGCATACCAATGGTACGAGGGGCATAAGTTTTATAGGGGTGTTGATGCTAGTCCCTCCATATGGGGGGACTTCTTCGAGGCTTTATAAGACCATTTTTTTCTTCAGGAGTTGAGGGAGACAAATGCGGAAGATTTTATGAACTTGAATCAAGGAAAGATGTCCGTTCAAGAGTATGCCTTGAAATTTCATCAATTGTCAAGGTATGCTCCCGAGATGATTTCTATTATGAGGGATATAATGTATAAGTTTGTCTCAGGATTGTCCTATGAGTTAGTCCTTGAGAGTAAGACGGTGTAAGACCTCACAAAATTCTAAGCTTAACTCAGTCTTTTAAGCTTGCTAAGGGGTCCCAAACTTAGAAAATTCTAGCTAAGTATTCAGACTTAGTATTATTTTGAACTTCGTAAGTTGGTAACTCTATTTCATGACTCTTATGAACTTAAAGTATCAATATTTAGATTGATTCATGATAAGAAATGTTAGTAGGTGTTACCGGACTAGTTTTGGATTTTTTGGACTTTTCGGACCTCGTTTGACACATGTCTGGGAACCCAAAATAGTGTATCAATGCGATCTCGATGTGGAGCATCATCCATCGCATCGATTAAAATTTTTTTGGCTCCCAGTGGAAAATTTCAATGAACCAATGCAGACTCAACGTGACGCGTTGGCCTTCGCGTCGATGCCAATGTCACTACGCGTCGATAGTCTGGTTTTTAGTAATTAAAAAGCTGCATCCTAAGGGGTATTAGGGTCTTTTACCCACCTCTATTCAACCCTAAAACATGAGATTCAACCCTTATTGAGCAAAATATACTTACTTTCTCTCAAATTACTCAAGAACAAGAATCCGAGGTGATTTAATTTCAAAGCCAAGGCTTAAGGTTTCACCAATTTTCTTTAAGAATTTAGCAACCAAGGTATTTCAAGTGTTCATCCAAGGGTTGTTTCCACCCTTGGAGTCCAAGAAACTTTTTTAAACTTTAAATAGCTTGATTTTATTCTTTCCATGATTTGGATTCAAGTGTATTCAGGATTATAATGTTGATTAGATTTCTATTCCATGATTAAGTGCAAGATTTATGTAAAAACAACTATTATATAAGTAGTATCATGTGAATTCATGTTAAAGACTTGAAATTGTGATGCTCATGTTTTGATTAGTACTATATGCATATACAATGCCTTCAAGTATTTGATGAGTTATTCATGAGAATTAAATAATGAAATTATATCTGTTAGCTTGTATTCAAGTTTATGTCATGCAAGTGTTTGCTAGAATGTCCCAATGAATGAATGATGATCAATTAGTTATTTATCATGTTTCAAGATTGTGCCATGTCTTATAATTTATGCTATCGAGTCCTGAGGGTATTTAATACCCAAAAATTTAGCTGATTACCTAGAGCCATGGTCAGTCTCAGGATAGTATTAGTCATGTCATGATCAGTAGTACTCTCAGTCAGTTACAAAACTCAGGAAAAAATTAGTATCAGTCCAGTCCAGTTCAGTATTCTATTCAAGCCTCAGTAAATTCAGCCAGTTAACAGAATTCAATAGTATTCTGTCAGTCAATGGAACTTAGTGAACTCAGTTTAGTTTAGTTAGATAGTATAATCAGTAACAGTTCAGCCAAGCCTAGTATGAACTAGGAGTTAGTTCAATGTCTATTCAGTTGGGAGTAGGATTCAGTACCGAGCGAAGCCAGGGATGGGGGTATTTCTGCCAGTAGAGGGTTTGACCCTTAGTAGCAATCCTAGCATTATAGAACTACGTAGCCAGTGTAGGTTGAGATATCATCCTACCAGATTAGGGTTGATACATCTCATATGAGATTTCTTGCTAGGGAGGGTTGATGAAAGAGCTTCCTGTCAGAGAGGGTTAACTCATAGCTTGTCTTTACCCATGGCACGGTACTGACACCTTTCCAACTGGGGTTGCAGGTTGGAATCCAATCAATTTAGAAAAGGCATGTCGGTTAGATGATTATCTACCATAATCTCAGTTTCAAATTTAGTCTCGGAATAAAACTCAGTTCATGATGTTGGGTGTATTTATGCATTCTAGCATTACTATTTTAGCCCTTTTTAGCCTTGTTTTGAGGACGATTCTTATGATATATGTTCTTATAATGACATAAATGGGCATTAATGTGTCCAAATATGGGTTTATAATGCTTAATGGTGTTTTTACATACATTTTGATTAACTTTGAACATTTAGAGTTCAATCGAGAAAACTAATGTGACTAGCTTGAGCTAGGCATTTGTCTAGTCTATTGTGTTGGGTTATAATGTGTTTTAACAAGTTACTATAGTTTTTATTATGTATTTATATGTGAAACAACTTAGTTATAATATTCATAGGTCAATTGGATCAAGAAAAGATTCAAAACAAAGAGCTAAAAATCAAAGTGAAATTAGCCTATGCTTACCTCGTGTTTTGAGTTCACCGTCTTGGATGTTGTGTTGTTTTGAGATCTAATTTGTGGTGTTTAATGCTTTATTATGCTTTTTAATGGATTATTATGATATATTAAGGATATAAAAACTTCAAATCAAGTGGAAACAACTCAATAAGGCTCAGAATGGCTCAACGAAACCGAACTGCGGAAATTGACTCCATTTGAAGTCCTGAAATGTATTGGACCATTGAGGGTGAATGGAAGGTCCAATTGATACATGTAAAAAACCATTGGATCCATAAAAGTCTGTATCTTAAGACCCATTTGCGCGTGTAAGAATTTATGGAGATGAAGGAGGCACCACGATGCGGTGAAATCGCAGTGAAATTCTGGAAATTGACTCACTGGTGGTCAAACCACCAGTCTGGCGAATGACCACCAGTTCGACCACCAAGTTAAAACAGAATTCAGGATTTTAGGACACTCAGTGAAGGTCAAAATGGTGGACCACCAGGTTTGCGACTAACCACCAAACTGACCACCAGATTTAAGATTTCAGAAAACTCACTGGTGGCCAAAATGGTGGACTACCAGTCTTACGACTGACCACCAAACTAACTACCAGACCTAAAACAGAAGTCCAGATTTCAGCACATCCAGCGAAGGTCAAAATGGTGGACCACCAGTTTTGCGGTGGACCACCAACTTGACCACCAACTTGGACGAAATTTTTCTAAATGCAAGTTTTAATTCCTTTTTACTTAGGAACATATAAATACCAATTTTAGGTTTTATTAGGGGATATATCATTATATTTGCATCTTTTATCATAGCATCTATACTTGAAACTCTCTGTAAGGTAGTATTTTTTAAAATTAAGCAAATCTTGTGGATTTAATCATTCCATCTCTATTGAAGATTCAAGAAAAAATTCTTGTAACCTTTGTATGTAAATCTTGAATTTATTTATGAATAATACAAATATGCTTTCTATTTCTTCTATGGAAATATGTGGCTAAGCTCCCATAACTAGAGTTATGGGAGCCTTGATGTGAAAAATGGATTTTGGGTTGTGAATCCAATTGAGTTCTATGAGTAATGGACATTGTATAAACCTTTCTTCACTTTAATGACTTTTCTTGGTTGCAAACTTAAAGAGTGAGACCTTAAACATCACTTGTCTAAAAAGAAAAGTGTGTGTTGGGAAAATAAAGGGTTTACATAAATTCTCAAGGATCTAAACCTTAGATTAACGATGAATGCCTTAGCAGGATTGATTTACATGAGAAAATAGTTGAATAAATAATATATCCTTTGAGTTTGAGAGAATTGAGGGATAAATTACCCAATCAAGTTGAGAAACTAATGGATAAATAATAGGAATCAACTACTCTTACAATGGAAATTATTAATTGGAACTCATAAGTGATTCACAACCCTAATTGTTCAAGCATCTTGGTAACTATAACTCTGGTTTGTTTAATATCATTGAATTACGACTTACAAAATGAATCATTAGATGGAATAACTCTGTTACAATTAATTAGGACATAATTCACTAAATAAAAACCCCTATTTTATCTTTTTGTATCATTTATTTGAATTCAACTTGTAGCTATAGTTTCAAATTAGTTTAATCGCTACTCACATTATTCCCTATGGATTTGACCCCGACTCCAAAGTTGGGTAAATATATTGATGACGACTGCCTTGAACTAAATTGACGTGTAAGTTGAGCGTTATCAGTTCAGTTCTACAGATTCAGGACTGTCAGATACAACCACTTAGTTCAGTACAGAACTCAGCACAGTTCCGTTGAATCAAGACTGGCAGATACAATCATTAAGTTATCAGTAGTGCAGTATCAGTAAACTCATATATCTTTTAATAAATATTTAGATTTAGTATTTAGTGTTACCCTGACCTCAATTACAGTTTACGTATTCATATATGTACTCTCATTCAGCTATATTCATGCCATTCAATCAATGTTGTTCATGCATATGAACCCATACATTTCAGCCTACCTTACTTTGTATACTAGTACATTCAAAGTATTGACGCATACCTTTCTTTGCGCTATGATGTTTTATATCATAGGTTCAGACGCGCGGGCTCCCAATCATACTTAGCAGTTCAGATATTCAGCTGACAGAGTTATGGGTGAGTCTTCTTAGTTCGAGGACATGATGATTATTTTAGTAGTTTAGCTTATTTCAATAATTCGGAGTTAGTTGGGGACTTGTCCCATCAACTCCATATTTCAGACAGTTTAGAGGCTTTTTAGACAAGAGTATTTTCAGACAGATGTATCAGATTTGGTATTTTTATACTGTATTAGTTTTATTATAGTATTGAACCTTATGGAATGTTTTCTGCCTAATTTTCGCATACTACAGTATTATTATTCAGTTATTGCAGTAGGTACCAGTCATGGGTTAGCTTGTGGTCCTTCGAGATTATGAGCACCGTGTAGCATCTGGGGTACAGAGTCGGAATGTTACAAACTTGGTATCAGAGCCTAAGGTTCAACAGATTCCTAGGAAGTCTGAATGTCACATCTAGTAGAGTCTTGTGCATGGGTGTGTAGCGCACCACACTTTTGGACAAGAGGCTATTCTATGTTTTAGGAAAAGTTTCCCTTCTTTTAGTAATCATGTAGTTAGAGTGAGCATGAGCTCAAGTTAAACTATCAGTCTAATACGTCTCATCCTCATGATTCTAGAACATGTATTCCAGAGAACATAATGAAAGAAGTAACGAAAACCAGTCAGCCCCTCTGCACGTTCAAGCAGATCCCCTGAATGAGCATGTTTCTCACGCTGAGTTTAGAGCTGCTTTCACTACCCTAGCTCATTCAATAGTTTCTCAAAAGTATCAGAGGCTGTTATCCTATCTAGGCTTATGGATTATGCTTTTCAGAGAAAGGAAGAGAGGCTTAGGAAAAAGGGGAAAAAGGAGAAAAAGATTAAGAGGGCCAGAACATCTAGGCCAAAGAGTGGCCGAACCAATCTCTTTTGTCAGAAGTGTGGCAGAAACCACCAGGGTATCTGTAGAGCTAGTAGTGATGTATATTCGGATATGGAAAGCTAGGCCACAGGGTCAAATAGTCTCCTCAGGTGGGTTCTCAGAGTCAGCATAATCATCTCCCAGTTCAGTCCAGTCGCTGGGCAGCGCCCAAACAAACTCTATGTACTTCGTTCTCGACAATATTAGGAAAGTTCTCCTGATGTGGTAACTGATACGATACAAGTTTATCATTTACATGTTTATGCTTTGCTAGACCCAAGATCTTCTTTGTCCTTTGTTACTCCTTATATAGCTGTTGACTTCGAAGTCAGTCCCAAAATCCTAGTAGAGCCTTTCTTAGTCTCTACCCCAGTGGGTAAATCTATCATAGCCCGACGGGTATACAGGAACTATCCGATTATGGTATCTCAGAAAGCCACTTCAGCAAACTTAGTCGAATTAGCGATGACCAATTTTGATGTCATTCTTGGCATGGATTGGCTTCATTCCTACTATGCCTTAGTCAATTGCAGAAACAAAATTATGTAGTTTCAGTTTCTGAATGAACTCGTCCTTGAGTGGATGGGTAGTACTTCAGCACTCAAGGGTCAGATTGTTCTTACCTAAGGGAAATAAAAATGATATCTAAGAGATGTATCATCATCTTATTCGAGTTAAGGAATCTAGATCTAAAACTCCTAGTCTTGAATCAGTTCTAGTAGTGAATGAATACTCAGATGTCTTTCCTAATGATCTTCCAGGAATTCCTTCTGAAAAGGAAATAGACTTCGGCATTGACCTTCTTCCAGATACTCAACCTATATCTATTCCTCCATACATAATGGCACCAACAGAACTCAAGGAGCTAAAAGAAAAGTTGAAGGATCTTCTATATAAGCGATTCATCAGACCTAGTATGTCCCCGTGGGGTACACCAATTATATTCATGTGTAAGAAAGATGGTTCTCTCAGAATGTGCATAGACTATCGTCAGTGCAATAAAGTCATGGTTAAAAATAGGTATCTGCTTTCCAAAATCGATGACCTATTTGACCAACTTCAGGGTGCCAGTTACTTCTCTAAGATATACCTCAGATCAGGCTATCATCAGCTCAGGGTTAGAGAATGTGACATCTCGAAGATAACTTTCAGAACTTGATATGGTCATTTTGAATTCTTAGTCATGTCCTTTGGTATAACCAATGCCCCAGTAGCCTTCATGGATTTAACAAACCGTATGTTCAAGAAGTACTTGGACATGGTCATTATAGTCTTCATAGATGACATCCTTGTCTATTCCCGCGGTGAGTATGATCTTGCAGACCATCTTAGAATAGTATTGCAGACCCTCAGAAATCATTAGTTGTTCAACAAATTTAGTAAGTATGAATTTTAGTTAAGGTAATTAGAATTCCTTGGTCATATAGTTTTCGGTGTTGGCATTAGAGTTTATCCTCAAAAGACCGAAGCAGTGAGAAACTGGCCCAGACCTATTTGTTTGACTGATATCAGGAGTTTCTTAGGTTTGGTTGGCTATTAAAAATGGTGTTTTGAGGGATTTTCTTCTATTTTATCCCCTATGTATAGATTGAATCAGAAGAAAGTCAAGTTTCAGTGGTCAGATTCATGCGAGAAAAGTTTTCAGGAGTTAAAGACTCGACTCACCTTAGCCCCAGTTTTGACTCCTCCAAATGGTTCAGATGGGTTTGTCGTGTACTGTGATGCATCCAGAGTAGTTTTGGGTTGTGTCCTTATGCATCATGGTAAGGTCATAGCCTACGCCTCCATACAACTTAATCTCCACGAGAAGAACTATCCAACTCATGATTTTGAGTTAGCAGCTGTAGTTTTTGCCTTGAAGATTTAGAGGCATTACTTGTATGTGGTGCATGTGGATATGTTCACAGATCACAAATGCCTTAAGTACATATTATCTTAGAAAGACTTAAACCTTCATCATAGAAGGTGGTTAGAGCTCTTAAAATATTATGACATGAGTGTCCTTTATCATCCAGGAAAGGCCAATGTAATGGCTGATTCTCTCAGTAGACTGCAAGGCCAAGAAGTTAGCCCAAGAAGTTCATCAGTTAGCCAGACTAGGTGTCCTTTTAGTCGATGCAGTAGAAGGTAGTATGTGAGTTCAGAATAGTTCAAAATCATCTCTAGTTTCCGAAGTTAAGGAAAAATAGGATAGAGATCCCAGTCTAGTCAAGATGAAAGAGTCAGTCAAATATTAGAAGGTAGAGGTTTTCTCCCAAGGAGGAGATAGTGTTTTGCGTTGTCAGGGTCATCTGTGTATACCAGGTGTTGATGACTTAAGGCAACGAATTCTTATAGATGTGCATGGTGCGCGTTACTCTATTCATCCAGGGGCCACTAAGATGTATCACAATTTATGAGAGTTCTATTAGTGGAGTGGGATGAAGAGAGATATTGTAGAGTTTGTGGCTAAGTACTCAACATGTCAGCACGTTAAGATTGAGCATCAGAAGCCTAGTGGGTCCATACAGGAGTTCAGTATTCCTACTTAGAAGTGGGAAGAAGTGAACATGGACTTTGTGATGAGTTTGCCTCATACTCGTCGTTAGCATGATTCAGTCTAAGTCATTGTAGATAGAATCACCAAATTATCTCACTTTCTTCTAGTCCATACCTCTTATTCAGCCGAGGATTACACCAAACTCTACATCAAAGAGTTGGTCAAATTGCACAATATTCTGTTATCTATTGTCTCAGATAGAGGTACCCAGTTCACCTCTCATTTTTGGAAAGCGTTCCAAAAAAGTCTTGGTACCTGAGTTCACCTCAGTATATCCTTTCATCCTCAGATCGATAGTCAAGCAAAAAACACTATCCAGACTTTAGAAGATATGCTGCAATCATGTGTAATTAACTATAAGGGTAATTGGGATGACCACTTTCCTTTGATTGAGTTTGCATACAAAAACAGTTATCATTCCAATATTCAAATGGCTCCATCCGAAGCTCTCTGTGGTAGGAGATGCAGATCTCCAATCGATAGTTCAAAGTTGGTAAGGCCACAGTGGTAGGGCCTAACTTAGTCTTTGATACCTTAGAGAAAGTTCATTAATCAGAGAGAGGATCAAGACAACTCAAAGCCGACAGAAATCGTATGCAGATGTGTGCAAAAAAGATCCCGAGTTCGAGATTGGTGATTATGTGTATCTAAGAATCTCTTCCATGAAGGGAGTAAAGAGGTTTGGCAAGAAGGGAAACCTTAGTCAGCGATATGTCGGTCCCTTCAAAATTCTTAGTCGCTTTAGCAAAGTAGCTTATGAGCTCGAGTTGGCTTCAGATCTAGCTTCAGTCCTTCCACTGTTTCATGTCTCCTTGCGTAGGAAGTGCATAGGTGACCTAGAAGTTGTAGTCCGTGTTGAGGGCGTAGATATTCAAAACAATCTCTCTTACGAGTAAATTCCATTCGAAATACTTAACTTTCAGATTCACAGACTGAGGAACAAAAAAGTCCCTCTAGTCAAAGTTCATTGGTGGAATCAGTCTGTTGAGGGAAATACTTGGGAAGCAAAAATAGAAATACGGACCAAGTATCCTCACCTCTTCTCTGATAATTCAGACTCAGCCTAAGGTAATGGCTTTCCTTAAGCTTATTCCATTTCATATTTAGATTTTAGTTACAAACTTGGTATTCAGTTTCATACTCAGTTTTCTATTTCAAACTTGGTATCCTTTACCATTGCATGTTCAGTCGCATGTTCGTGAGTCAGTTCAGTCATGTATTCATGCATCAAATATGCATGATCATCTTATTAGTACTCCTAGTCATACATTTATGTATCAACTCAGTCATGAAATCATGCATCAAATATGCATGCTCAGAATGAATCTCAATAAATCAGAAATATTAGTCATGTAATTATGTTTCAGTTGTTCATGTTTAGTATGTACATTAGTTTATCATTTCTCCCATCTCAGTCAGTCTCATTCAAGGATGAATGTTCCCAAGGAGGAGATATTGTAAGATCCCATAAAATTTCTAAGCTTAATTTAGTCCTTTAAGCTTGTCAAGGGGTCCCAGACTTAGAAAATTCTTGCTAAGTTTCCAGACTTAGTTTATTTTTAGCCTTTGAAAGTTGGTAATCTCATTTCGCTACGTTAATGTCCTTTAATGGTCTATATTTTTGTTAATTCATGATCAAGGAGGTCAATAGGTGTTTCCGGACAAGTTTTGGATTTTTTTGACCTCGTTTAGACTTTGTTTGGAATCCCAAAATAGTGAGTCGACGCGATATTAGCGCGTCACGTTACCAATTGTGTTGACAAATAAAATTAACCTCAGATTAAGCCAAATTTTAGTGAGCCGATGTGATGTCGGTGCGTCATGTTGGTTATCGCATTGGTACCCTTGAAGCACCGCATCGGCGATAGCGTTGCTGGGCACATTTTTTTGTCTTTTAAACCCGCATCCTTAAGGGTAATTAGGTCTTTTTTCCCCGACCTTCATCCCTCATAACATAAAATTTAGCCCTCTTTTGTCTAATGATATTCATTCTTTCACAATTTCTCAAGAACAAGAAAACCCTAGGTGATTAATTTCAAATCAAGAACTCAAGATCTCTCCATTTACTCTCAAGAAATTTACATCCAAGGTATGTAAAGTGTTCATCCAAGGATCCCTTTAATCCTTGAAGCTCAAGAAATAAATTTTTAAATCATGAATTGTGATTTCTATGTTGTGGATTGTATTCCATCCATGTTAATGTTAATGTATGCTTTCCTAGTTGAAAACTTTATTGTATCCAATGATATTATGATAGAATGTATATTGGAATTGAATTCGCTTATCTTGATCTCTTGAATTATGAATGAGATATGATATTCATGATGCTATACCCTGTTGTCCATGCTCATGTAAAAAATTATGCCCTCTAGGTGTTTGACAAAATGCTTAAATGAATGAATTGAGCAATTATGACTCAATTGTGATCTAAATGATGATCCCATGCTATTTTCATGTTTTTAGGTTGACTCCCATGCTAAGGCTATGCCTTGTAATTGATTGATGGAATGTTCATGAGATTTGATTTGTGAACTTATGATATGTTATAATGCATTCCTACTCGTGTACAAGATTATGATTATCAAATGCCTTATGAAATCCCTCAATGATTGTATTATGAATTGTTGATTATTGTCATGTGTTCAAGAAGTGTCATGTCCTATTTATGTTCATGCTATCGAGTCCTGGGGGTATTTCATACCCTATAATTTAGCCGTGTGCCTAGAGCCAGTGTCAGTTTTCAAGATACTCTCAGTCAAGCCATGATTAGTAGAATTCAGTCAGTCACATGACTCAGGAAAACTCAGTAAATTCAGTATCAGTCCAGTCCCATTCAGTACTCAAAAATCATAGTAAACTCAGTTATTTAATCAAATTCAGTAGTATTCCATCAGTCAATGGAAATTCAGTGAACTCAGTCCAGTACATTCTAGTATACTCAGTTCAGTGTCTATTTAGTTGAGAGTAGGATTCAGCACCGAGTGAACCCAAGGATGGGAACTCACCTGCTAGCAGAGGGTGTGATTCTTAGAAGCACTCCTTGCATTCCAGAACTACATAGCCAACATAGGTTGAGACATCAAACCATCTAGATGAGGGTTGATGAGATGGCTTAACTTGTAAGATGAGGGTCCACCGCTCTCATTAGAGTATCTGATAGATGAGGGTCATTCTCAATTTTTCCTTACTAGTGGCACGGTATTGACACCCTTCCAATTGGGGTTACAGATTAGACCCCAACTCAGGTATATTTTTCTATTTGGGGCATAATGGTTAGATGAATACCTCCCATAGTCTCAGTCTCAATATTCAGTAAAGAACTCAACTAGCTCTACAAATTTTAGGATTGTCAGATACAGTCACTCAGCTCAGTACGGAACTCAGCTAGCTCCATCAGAATTAGGACTATCAGACATAGTCACTTAGTAATCAGTATATCAATTATCAGTATACCAGTTATCAGTAATCCATGTTATCTATAATCCATGTTATAATAACTCAGAATCCATAATCAATATGATTTTAGTAACAGTTATGTATTCATGCATATATTCTCAGGTAGTCATGTTCATATTATTCAGTTAGTTATAGTTCATTCATATGAACCCTTGCATTCAGCCTTACCTAACTTTGCATACCAGTATATTCGCACATACTGATGCATACTTTTCTTTTGCGCTACGGTGTTTTATACCATAGGTTCAGATGCTTAGGTTCTTGACCATGCATAGACAGCTTCAGGTTCAGTCAGCAGCAGTACACTAGACATGGGTCCTCATCACTTGAGGATGTTCTATAAGTTTATTATTTCAGTACTTAGTTATTTTAACAGCCGGAGTTAGTTGGGGACATGTCCCATCAACTCCTTATTCAGATAGTTTAGAGGCTTTTAGACTAGATGTTCAGACTAGATATTCATACTTCAGTATTTTCAGTAATTATGTTCAGTTTTGGTATTCTTTTACCTTGTTCAGACATTATTCAATTTTGAACCTTATGGCAGATTTTTGCATTTATATCAATTTTATTGTTATTATAGTATTACTATATACAATGCTCACAGCAGGTACTAGTCATGGGTTAGCTAGTGTTTCTTTGATATCATTAGCACCGTGTAGCATCCGGGGTACCAGACCCGGGGCATTACATTACCATAACATAGTCCATAGCTCATCATAGGATAACAACAATCTAATCAATTAGTCCATGGTCGTTACTTTCAATGTTATTATCACCATAATCAATTACCATGATTCCTTAATATTGCCTTAAAAAGGTTACTCTCTAGGTATTCAACAAGTGTATGAGGGTTTCAAGAGAACTGATCATCAATCTTGACTTAAGGTGGGCCAAAAAGCCAACTTCTAAATCCCCAAAGTACATTTTATGTCAAATTCTATCCTAGACTCGACTAAAGTATCTAAATCCACTCTTAGTTGTATAATAATCCATAATTAGCCCTAAGGTAAACATTCTTGTCAAGCACTTTAACTAAGTCAAATGGAAAGTAAAGAAACCTTCATTAGTGTAATTAACTAAGGCCATTATTACCCTAAGCATGAGTGACTAAAGTATTTTTATTTAGTCATGAGTGATCTAAAACATTCTGATACTAATCATAAGAAATGATGTCCAATTCACCTAAAGCGTAAGGAAACAAGCTAAGTGTTCTACTCTACGATTTAAATATGGCCTAAATAGTCCAACTAACCTAAGCATTGAATTTCATTAATCCAACACCTAAAACCCATCCCAAGCCTTGCCTACCTCGATGCTGAAGAATGCTCAACGAACCACTAAACCATAACTTTTTCCTTCTGAGAAGCCTCCTCAAGATTCTAAGCTACATAAAAACATTCCACTCATCAATATAAGAATAACAATACCCATATTGCACCATTGTGCTTTGGGTTCAAAAATTACATTAAAACCCTCATATAGGTCCCACTCATAAAAAATGCATTTCTGAAACCAACCTAATATAATATCAAGCTCAAGGAATCATTAACCTAAAAAATAGGTGAAAACCAAGATAAATTAGTGCTAAAATCAAGCCCTAAAGATTTTAGGTTTTTGAGCAATAAATCATGAAATTTCACCAAGAAAAAGGTGAATTCTTACCTCAAATTGGAAGATAATCATCGCAAAATTAAATGTTACTCAAGCTACTCAATCACCAACAATCTTCAATCGTAAGTTCTCACACTATTTAGGGTTTTTATCTCTCCAGGAAGTGATGAAGAATGGCTAAAATTGTGGAAAGGGGTCCTTTTATATGCAGTTTAGGTACATGAGAGTCGCTATCGTGACCCCGAGGTTGGCGATCGTTGTTTCTCAGTTTTTTCACCCGAGTCATGATCATAAAACCCCTTCACAATCATAGTATCTCCTCTACTCAAGTGAGCCGTGGTCGCAATCCAAAGGGATGCTATCACTGTGCAACAGTTGACAACAATGGACTTGGAATTTCTAAGTCCTTGCTAAGCCCTCGATATTCATTCAAAATCCCGTATTTTCAAACGAACTATGTAACCACCCCAAATTCAATGTTTTAGACTCAATGGTTCAATTAAATTTTCCATTCGAGGTTGTTTTTACCAAATATGGGCCCCACACCCATATTTGATTTTCTTAACTTTTTGACCAACAGGTCAAAATATACCCGTGTGCCTCGAGACTCAAACCAAATATTTACCTTAAATAAAATCAACATTTTAGAGATGCTGGCACAATCAGAATTTATATATAGGATTATTTTACTAAAGTTTTTGCCCGATGGCCATTTGGAACCAGCTAAGACTTCTAAATAGGAAATTAGATCTAACAACCAAATGAAATAATCATTGACCAAACTATCAATCCCAGCAAGTCACAAATGACATGAGGCAGCTATAGAAAAGCTCTAATGGTGAAAATAAGCAGAAATATGGAAAATAACTTGTAGGATCATTGCATCAATCTTATTTTAAACGCATTTCAACTTTCAAAACTTCATTGCTCGGGTTCAATCCATAAAATTCATCTAGTAATTCCTCTTTTTGTTTCTTTAATTCTTAGCACTAATTGACATCTAATACTTGATCTCCTTAGATTTTTAATTAGTTCTTGTTTTTTTTCTTTCATGTCCTAATTCCTTGTGTTTTCCTTTCTTTTTATCTTTTGTTTTCTTAGTTTAACCTATTAATTTAAGTCCTTCACTTATTAGTTGTTTCTTGAATTCTTTTCTTTGTGTGTTTTATTGTTTTCTTCTTCGTCAACTTCGTTGAATCAAGTCTTTTACCCTTGTATAAGCTATCCATCTTTGTTTAATTCCTTTACTCAATTGTGCTAATAATAATGGATAGGGAAACCCTTGATACCATATGGGAGACATTCCTAGGGGTGCAATAAGCTATGGATAAAATGAGCAAAACCTTAAAACGTATTGAAGATAATTTGGCATACAAGGAGGACCGATCCCATAACCAAACAACAGTCACTACACTGAGGTTCATCCATTAAAATTATGCCTTAATATCTCA
This sequence comes from Capsicum pubescens, assembly GCA_030864215.1. Taxonomy (NCBI): domain Eukaryota; kingdom Viridiplantae; phylum Streptophyta; class Magnoliopsida; order Solanales; family Solanaceae; genus Capsicum; species Capsicum pubescens. The sequence continues at coordinate 155,013,718 of CM061541.1, forward strand.
AGAAAATGTTCCCTCAACCCAAAACAATACAAACCAAGCTGCACATTACATTGTTCAACCAATTTAAATCTAATTATGCAATGATTCTTCCCATATTAGGCCTAGTAACAATGTTACTAGTAAAAATACTTAATATCACTCTTTCGTTTATGTAGGTTCATGAACAAACAATCTCAAAGGAAGATGCAAGGAGAGTGCTTTATGAAAATGATATTGAAGGCCTATTAGAGTTTATACAAAAGGATTCCAAGCTTGGAAAGTATGACAAAAAAATGATAAAAAGAGTTGGATTGGAGGACCAATCCTTTTCAAGAAAGGGAGGATGATACAAGACTAATAGGCTTTACTTTTTTGTCCACTATTTTGGGATTTATGATTCAAGGTCCACACCTAAGGATCCATGCCGTGATTGTTCTGGGGAAGCAAGTACGTGATTAGAGAATAGATTGGAATGGGAGTAGCTTTATTTGATGATATCTCACGAGGAGATAGTGAGAAACATTGCATTTGGATAATATCATATGTCACGGGAGAGCATATGCTCAAATATAGGGCCCATATAACATTTTATTTGGCTTTTGGGTCACTTTTGAACTTAATTAGCATTTAGGATCACTTTTTTGCCCAATTATAATAAATGGCCTTGGCCTATAGATAGAACTCTCTTAATTTTAGGGTAGATGATTCTGAATGTAAGTTTACACTTGAGAGTGTTATTGAAGTTTGTTGGGAGCTTTATTTGATAGTAAGAAATATGGGTTGATCGAGATTACATTTTCTTGAGGTCTACGTATGTATTGATGCTTTAGGTTATTTTATGTATGTCCACTTATATTCACCATTAGAGCTTTTATATATTTGACCTAAGTCATTTATGACTTGCTGGGACTAACAGTTTGGTTATAAGGTAGTTTGTTTGTTTTTTAGAGCCAATTATATGTTTTGAAGTCTTTGCTAGTTTCAAATGTCTATCGGGTGAAAAACTTTAGTAAAGAAATCTTGAATTCAAATTCCTAATGCACTGTAGCTCTGAAATATCAAATTTAGGCTATGTATACCTTTGGTTTAGGTCCCAATGCACCCGAGTTCCTTTTGACCCATTGGTCGAAAAGTTAAAAAATTAGAAATTTAATTATGGGACCCACATTTGGTTGTAATAACCTCAGATGGAAATCTGACTTCTCCATTGCATCTAGAACATTGAATTTAGTATGGTTACATAGTCCATTTGCATATATCGGATTCTACATGAATCAGGAGACCTTAATGGTATCTTGGAAAAAATCTAAGTTTCAGATGTCAATTGGTGTGGCCCGCGATCGTACATGATTTGTATGGGGTAGTGTGATTTCACCAAGAAGTATGGAGATTGCCATATGTAATTTTACCACCAGGTTGTGTGATTGCACACTTGGTTGTGCTATTGCCATACCTGATTACCTGGAAGGGGTATAAAAAGACCCCTTAGGTCGCGAATTGGCCCATTTCCACCCATTCTCTTTATACCAAAACCCCCAAAAGAGTGTGATAACTTTAAATTAATTCTTGGGAGTGACTTGGGAGCTTTATTAACTTAGATTTTCACTTATATCTTCACATTTAAGATAAGAATCCTTCAAATTCATGCTTAATTTTTGATTATTTGACCAAAACTCCAAATAGCTTGAGGGCTTGTTTTTCACCTATTTTTCAGTGTTTTGATTCCATGATTTTGATATCATATTGAGTTGGTCCCAAAAATATGATTTTCTATGAGTGGGATCCACATGGGTTTTTTGCATGATTTTTGGACCTGAAGCATAATGGTGCAATATAGGTATCAATATTCTTATATTAATGGATAGAATATGTTTATGATAGCTTGAAATCTTGAAGAGGCTTCTCCAAAGGGAAAGTCAAAGGTTTAGTGGTTCGTGAGCTTTATTCTACGTTGAAGTAGGCTAGGTTTATCCCTTGTTAGATTGAGCTTTGTCATAGTATTCTTATAAATATTGTGTTGGATTTGGGATGACTTTTAGGTGTTGGATTGATAAAATGAAAGACTTGGGCTTATTGTATTGTTTAGGCTAAATTGGAATCATAGAGTTGAAACACTTAGCTTGTTGCCTTGAATCTTAGTGCATTAGACTTCATTACTCATGTTTAGCATGAGAATGCCTTGGTTCACTCTAAAATTAAGTAAAATACTCTAGTTAATAATGCTTAAGGTGAAATGGCCTTAGTAACTTACACCAAATAAAGTTGCCTTAGATGTGATATCGGCTTATTGGTTGTGTTTGAGAAAAACCTTTACCATAGGACTAATCATGGCTTGCTATACATCTAAGAGTGGATATAAATATCTTTGCCTAGTATGGGGTAGAAATTTACTTAGTATGTATTTTGGAGATTTAAAAGTGGGATCTTGTATTTTGGGGATTTAGAAGTGGGCTCTTTGACCCACCTTAAGTAAAGATTGATGTTACTTATCTTGAACCCTTTGTACACTTGTTATATTCTTAGAGAATGCCCTTATAAGGCAATATTGAGGAATCTTGGTTCTTATTGGTTATGATGAATGACGTTAGAGGTAATGCCTAATGATTATTCCATATGTATGATGTATTGGTTAAGCTTACGATGATCTATTGATTATGCTATTATTGTGGTCATTGATTGGGATATTGAATATACTATTGAATGATTCCTTGACTATAAATTGTCGAAGCCATTAATGATGTTATGGACCATGCTATGAATAAGCTATAGACTATCCCATGGATTAGCTATTTCTTAAGCTATTGATAAGATATCTTTATGCTAATATTAGTCCATTGAATAGGCTATTAATGAGTGATTTCTCATGATATTTCTTATGATTATGATCATGCTAAGAAATTATGCTAGAAAATATGTTAGAGCACATTATTAATGTTGATTTTAGAAATTGTGCCATGAATTTTGTCAAAGGTCATGATTAGTGATTATATTGGGAATGTATGCCCTTAATTATGTTGAAATCACAATACCTCATTATATGCTTGTTTATGCTATTGAATTTGCCACTGATTATGATTTTGATGATATAATAATACCCGACCAGGCTGGAGGATATTATGATGATATGATGATACCCTTCAAAGTCGGAGGATATTATGATGGTATATTGATGCCCGACACAGACGAAAGATATTGAGACAATGTATTGATATTTGACAAGGTCGAAGGGTACTATGATGATATTTATACCCTACAAGGATAGAGGACATTATGGTAATGCATTGATTCCTAAAAAGGCCGAAGGATGATTATATTGATGTGCCTATATGTAGATCTACCAGTTTGAGTTTGGCTATCCCTATTTATAGTAGTTATATGCTTATATACACTTATATATATTTGAGTATGTTGTTGACATTAGTGATGCTGGTTATAGACCATAAGTGTTAAATGTTAGTGAAGAGGTATAATTATTTATTAGTGATGATTGATAATTAGTGATAATAGAGGATTAATGATAATTGATGATTAGTGGTAAATATGGTTTAACTGTCTAAAAATGACCAGTTGCTAATTGGGATTTAATAGTAAATATGGGCTAGATAGAATATGATGTTATCTTAGTAATAATGTGTTCCTAATGAATAGTGATTAGTAGCTATGTGGTAAATAGTTGTTGAATGATGACTAGTAGTCAAATGAATTAATTAATAAGAGATTGTTAACTAGTAGATGGTGACTAGTGTATATTGATGCTAAGATTGTTAAATAATGATGGTATTAAGGAATGTGAGAACTTTTTCTAAAGGTTGAATAGTTGTGATAATGTTAGTAAAGGACACATTGATGATAATTAAGGAACGATGATCAAATGATGATGAAAGTTGACTATTGAGTTGGTTGATTTCTTTATTCTTCTCTTGGGTGTTCTGTTCGGTCGTCTGGAATGTTGCGATGAGTTCTTTACTTTTTTGTACCAATTGGAGTATGGGAGCCAATTTTTTAGTTATGTTTGCTTGTGGGGATGCTTCATGATGCATTATTATTTCAAATTGCTTATGTATGTTTACACGACAATGTTAGCATATGTTGATGCCTTATGTTATATTGTAATTCCTGCTTACTTGTTTATTGTGTACAATAATATTGGAGATGATTTAGGTTCGATTCTATATCTTGACTTTGTTTATGCTATCTTGTATTTTATCATACTTATATCATAATTTATCTTAGTCGACCAATGATGCCTACTGAGTACTCATTATTTTGGTACTCATACTACACTTCTGTACCTTTTTGGTTTAGATTTGAGCACTAGCTATTGTCGTTGATCGTTGATTCATGGTGAGTTGATCTTTTAGAGATAGGGTGAGCTCTTGAAGTTCTGAGTCGCCCATTTCCTTTTATCTTATTGTTATCCAATCTTTTGTATCAATACTAATGTATTGGATTTATTCTAAGTCATTTGGGTTGTATTATTGACATTAGATGGTCCTATACTAGCTCTACTAGGTCTTGATATTGGTTTTCATGTGTTGTCTTATTTATCGATTTAGAATACCTTGTTTATTTATAACTTCTGTTCATTGAATTTGGCCTATGTTGGGAATTTCTTATTGAATTAACCTATTACGTTAGCTACAGATTATGGTTTGGCTTACCTACTGGCGAAATTTAGTAGGTGCCATTATAACTCACAAATCGGGTCATGGCAAATTAGTATCAAATCCTAGGTTCACTGGTATTGTTGGTAAAAGAGCAAGTGTCTAGTAGAATCTTGTGAATTGGAATGTTGGCATCCATTTCCTATCTTTAGGAGGCTATATGACATTCTTAGAAGTTCTTAACTTCTTTCTCTCGTATCATGGTAAGAGTCTGAGTTGGTTTGTAGAAGTATTCCTTTGACTTTAATGAGGGTCTCGAGACCAACCTAGGGATACTTATCCTATTTGTGGATAACGTAGAGGTCATGGACAATGACATGCCTCAAAATCGGTCCATGTCATATGGACACCTTAAGCCCACATGAACCGGAGGTCACCCCAATAACCTATCACAATCATCATATCAATCACATGGGTTAGGAGAATCCCAACCATATAATGAGATAGCGGAAAGTATACTACAAGTCATAACTTAAACAATGTCTAATCATTTCATAAATATCAACACACTAACATATATACCCAAGTCCACAGTCATCCATAATACCTCTATACAAATCGAAGTTTAGCTATGTATATGTCTGGACAAGCCCCTAACAATAGCTAAGTCTAAATAGAGGGGACCAAGAAGAAATGTCTTCCAAAATAAGAAAGCTCACCACTCCGTAGTCAATGCATGAACTGCTTCGATCACCTAATCACTACGCAGGAAGAGAAGATGATGATCCGACCCTTATGTTGTATGGGGACATAGCATTCGAAGAAGGTTAGCGGTTGGAACGCTAGCATGTAAATCAAGGATAAGGATAAAATAACATCATCATTCAACAACAAACAATATATCATATTCAAAAATATTCATAACCTTATTCACATTCATAAACTTATACATATATATATATAAATATATATATATAAATATATATAGACATATCACATGCTAATCAAGGGGACAAGATTTATCAATAGTTTGGAAACACTCATTCATCATACATGCAATAGAGGACTCCAACCTTCCACACTTATAGATTCAAGAATTTCTCATTAGGCATAAGATTCTAACCACATTCATAAATCATCAAGTAAGGGACTCTAACCACATACACATCCACTTATGTGAGGGACTCTAACCACTCACACACATTTATATAAGTGAGGGACTCTAAACACTCATACACATTCTTTCAAGAAATGGACTCTAAATACATGCTCATACATTTGTCAAGGGACTCTAACCTCATGACACATTAGATAGGGGACTATAACCCTAAGAAAATTCATTTGGTGAAGCACTTCGACCTCGTGAGATCTTATTATGCAAGGGACTTTAACCATAAGAAATTTCATTAGGCAAGTGACTTTAACCTCAAGCCATCATGACTATTATTAGTAGACATTGGGACTCTAACCTTTTGTCCATGCATCTACATATATTCAATTCCACACATAAGGACTTTAACCCATTTAGCCTATTCAACATCATACATAACAACATGGTCCTTATGGGAGCCTTTATTACTCAACCATTTTAATAGGCCAATTCCTTAATTCAACTTATCATATAATACAAACTACAGTCCTCAAGACCCTTACAAGCTATTCATATTTCATTAGCAATTCTATCCCATAATTTAGTCCCACATACAATTCACGTTCATTTTTATGTTAGGGACTTTAACCTCCTTCTTATTCATCAAGCCATTAAGGTCATCAATTACACAATACATGTGTAACTTTACCTTCACAATATCATTTATCAAGCATTCATACATCTTGGTCCATTGCCCTAGTTCACAACAATATCATCATGTAACTAGATATTTCACTTAAATATTTTCACAAATACTTTGTGTACATGCCTTTACCAAGGCCAATTTCATGGTAGAAACCATAAAGAATAGGGTTACTCAAGACCCACATGTTATACCACATACAATAAGCATTCACATGTGCAAACTACCATCAATAACATGTATAAACATAAGTCTAAGCAAGAATCATCATTATTCATCATTAGGCAACAAAACCCTTTTCATTTGATTTCAAAACCACTATGTACACTTACTAATCCAAGATTGAAATACATGGGTTTAGAGATATTTAGAGAGTTGAAGAGGTACATTCCTTAAACAAGATGAATCACCAATAATATTGACTTCACCCTTGAAACCCTAGCCTCTAATGTTACAAAGATGAGTCATAAAAAGTGTTTTAGGGTGTTCGATCCATCAAAATGTATGTTTAGGAGGATACACACACTTATATATTAATAGGTTTAGGGTTTTAGGCATGGGAAATAACCACAAGGCCCTTAGTTAAAATCTATAAAATGACCCCTTCCAGGGGTATGACTCCCCTATACGACTCATTAAGTAGTTGTACCCTAGGGTATAAGTGGTACACTAAATCATACCCTAGGCTCCTCCTAGGCCTTCTACTCTGGTTAGGGTATGAGTGGACACCCTTGATTCATATCCAAAAGGTATGAATTATGCCTTAATCATATGCTTCATTCGTATAAAAAATAGTCCACTTGACTTGAGACTACAATCTATATGATTGAGTTGGGTACGACTCGTATGCATTGGTTTTGATTGAGGGGTGGTAATGTTGTATAAGAGACAATGTACTACCCTATCATGCTAGTCAAGGTGTGAGTGGGGGAGAGAAGAAGGATATGAAATGTATCTAAGGGTACGACTCAATCACCTAGTCGTACCCACCCAGTGACATCATATGATTAAGTTTTGTAAAGGGTCCAAAGTCTAGATATTTTAGAAAACCTTATGATGTATCCTTAATTTGGGGCCAGGATAGGCCGCCTTAACCATGTGCTATTCCCACTCTTGAGCCAAAGGATATTCTGCCCTAGCCAGTAGTGGGACAGGGAACAGAGCAGGCTCTATTAAGGTTTATTCATTTTTTATTGCTTAGAGATACGTTGATTCAACTGGTGCATCAACACAGGGCATGCCTATTTCCTTCATCACTATCTCAATAAGGACCCCCATGATCGTGAGGGTTTATAACCTTGGTCATTATGATTGCTAGGATTGAGCTCTTATGACCGCAATAAAAGAGGCCATAAGAATGGGCCAACTTACATACCAAGACCTTATGGCTAGGCCACCATGATTATGATGGTCCCATTAGTGGGATATTGAAATTGTGACTAGGGAACCTCACGACAACTATGAGAAAACCCCTATCAGTATATAAATACTTCCCCTTATTTCCTCTTTTATTTCCACCCAAATATAAATAATTCCCCTTATTTCCTCCTCTATTTCCACCTAAGTGTTAAAAAACATTATTGACTGTTAGAAGATAAAAAATAGTGTAAGAATTGATACATGAAGCTGGTTTTATCTCCAAAGTGATCATAACCATTTTAGCATCTTTATCTCATAAGTTTACGATCGAATTTCTGTTTAAATTAGTAGTTTAAATCTTTGTTTCATTAAATTCTTTTAGGTATGATTAGAGGTGGCATTGAGCTCAGGTTTTGTCGAATTTTGGGGAAAATGGTCCTTTAGCTAAGAGGGATTCTGTGATGGTTTCAATTTTGTGATTTCACATACAAGTCACACGTGGGATTTTTAGTCTGACTTCTGACCCAATGTGTAATTATGAAATATGGTATTGTTATTCTCCTCTTAATGTGTAGATTATTTATTTGATAGTGTGATAGTGGTCGAAGGTTTCACAAAAAGAAAAAGCTTTAGAGTGAAGGATTTTGTTGAGCTTTTGGCGACGTTCAGGTAGGCTATGCATACCCTTATTCTGGACTATTCTTAATTATGATATTAGAATTGTATTGCACTAGATGTGTGTGGAAACTTATTGAAACACCTAGACTTTGAACCACTAAAAAATTCCCTCATTTGATATCTCTGGACTTGTTACGACTAAGGGTATCACTCGTACCCTTTGGATATGAGTTGGTTACCCCCTATCGTACCCTTGAGAGTGTATGGGGAGTTATTAAGTATGCTAGGTATGAGTTACCCCTCCCAATCATACACTAAGGTACGAGTCGTACCACACATAGTTGTATAGAGTGGAGTCTTAAACTTGAAGTGGACTATTTTTGGTATGAATGTTGTGTACAATTTAGGGAATGGTTCGTACATTTTGGGAAATATTCAAGGGTGTGTAGTCATACCCTAACCAGTATAGATTACCTAGGATAATCCTAGAGTACCACTTATACCATAGGGTACGATTGACTCATGTGAGTCGTACCCACCTGGACGATCATTTTTCAACTATTAGTTGAGGACCTTATGGTTATTTCCCACAGTCCCCTTAGTATATAAGCATGTATGGCCTCCTAAAAGACAATTTAAGTAGATCAAATATCCAAAACTCTCTCTCAAACACAATTTGTGAAGAATTAGAGGCTAGGGTTTAAGGGTGTCTATCTAGGAGCAAAGTGAAGTCAAGCTTCTTGGGTGAATTAAGTTGTGTAAGGCATGTAACTCTTTCCCTTGTTTAGTAAATCATAACCATGTATTTAACATATGGATTAATAATTGTAAATGGTGATTTTAAATCAAATGATAAGGGTTTTATTGTCTAAAGATCAATAATGTTGATTCTTGCTTAGACTTGTGTGTATGTATGTTATTGGTGATGGTTTGATTATGTGGATTCTTGTTGTATAATGTTTAACCAATGGGTCTTGAGTAACACTAACATTGATGAATTTCACCATGAATGTGGCCTTGATAAAGGCATGCACACAAGGTGTTTGTAAAAATATCTAAGTGAAATTTTTAGTTACATGTTGACAATATTTTAAACTAGAGCAATGTACTAATGAGTATGAATGGTGAATTAATCATATTTTAATTATTTTATTAGCCATCTAATTTGTTGAATTATTATCTTATTGATTCAATGGTTAAAAAGGGGTCAAAGTCCCCAAATATGAAATTGAATTATGCTTCAACTGAGATATCCTGTGGGATTATTAATGAGAAATGAATGGGTTGTAAGTGTCTTGATGGATATAAATTGAATTGTATAATGAATTGTATTGAGGCATTGGCCTATTAAAGTGTTTGAATGATAGATGAGTTAAAGTCCTAATGTATGGTATTGAATAGACGTCAGTGTATGGACAAAGGATTGAAGTCCCAATGTCGACTAATGACAGTCATGATGGCTTGAGGTTAGAGTCCCTTGCCTAATAAAAGTTCTTGAGGATAAAGTACCTTTCTTGAAGAGATCTCTTGAGGTCAAAGTACCTCGATGAATGAAATATCTTGGGGTTAGAGTCCCATATGGAGTGTCCCAAGTGGCTGAATTAGATGTAATGACTTTGATTTAAATTATAATGCTATTTTATCCTTATCGTTGAGTTACATTCTAGAGCTCGAATTGCTAACCATCTTTGAATGATATGTACCCTCACGACATAGGGGCCTAAGCTTCTTCTTCTCTTCCTGTACAATAATTAGAAGATTGAGGCAGTTCGTGCATTGACCTCGGCATGGTGAGCTTTCTTACGTCAGAAGACATTTATCCTTGGTATCTTATATCTAGACTTAGTTTTATTTAGACTTGGTTTGGCTATTATTAGGGGCTTGTCCTGACATATACATTTCTAGACATCGGTATGTATAGAGGTATTGTGGATGATTTAGGACTTGGGTATATTGGCTAGTGTTGATATTTATGAAATTGTTAGACATTGTTAGGTTATGACTACTAATATTGTTTCTGCAATCTTACTATATAGTCAGGGTTCATTCGACTCTTGTGATTCATTTGATGATGAGGTTGTGTTAGCGGGGCGACCTTCTATTTATGTGGGCTTGAGGTGACCATACTACAAGGCTTGATTTTGGGTCATGTCAAGTTGTATCAGTGCCTAGGTTCATGGTCAGTTGGGTGTCCACAATGCAATGTCAAGTGAAGTCTCTTTTATGGGTATGAAGTGCACCATACTTATAATAAAGGGGCTATGAGACATTTAGGAATGTTTCTCTTTTTTGTGTTTTAATATCAAGATATAGTGTCTAAGGTCTTGGATTTCTTTGATTTCTATTTGCTATTTTTTTTATCATGTCTCCAAGGAGATCTGAGGTTTAGGCAAACACCTCGGCCCAGACTGAGGTCCCCATGGATGAAGTTTGTCCAACTTCTGGAGTTTAGACCTGGGATAAAGCTATGAAATCTGGCCATCTTTGTGGGGTTCCACCTGTCCCTACTAACCCTGACTATGAGAGTGACCCTCCTATTTTGTCACCTCAATGGAATGCTACTAATGTAAAGTTTTATCACTCTATCAACCTCTTAAATCAATTAGTAGCCTATCAATTGGATCTTGGTGCTCCATTTGAGGTCATAAGAATTGGCCAATTTACGAGGTTGAGCGCTCCTATGTTTATGGGTACGAAGGTTAAAGAGGATCCTTAAGGCTATATTGATGAAATAAAGAAGATCTTCTGAATCATGCATGCATAAGAAGTTAAGGCCATTGAGTTTGCTTCCTACCAATTGAAAGATATAACATACTAATGGTACGAAGGATGGGAGTTGTCTAGGGGTATGGATGCTAGTTTCATCATGTGAGAGGATTTCTCTGAGGCTTTCTTAGACCGCTTCTTTCCTTAAGAGTTGAGGGAAAAAACAAAAGAGTTTGTAATATTTAAGCAAGGGAGAATGTCTGTTCAAGAGTATGCCTTGAAATTCCATTAGTTATCAAGGTAGGCTCCCTAGATGGTCTCGAGCATAAGGGTTAGGATGCATAGTTTGTCTCGATATTATCCCGTGAGTTAGTCCTTGAGAGAAAGGAGGCTTTGTTGATTGAAACTATAGACATATCTTGGTTGATCGTTTATATACAACAAATGGAAAAAGAGAAAAAAAGTAAGTTGAGTTTAGTGAAAGGCAAGGAAAGAAGTTTAGGTCTTTCTAGCATAGTGGTAGAGCTGGGGGTAAGTGGCGACAAAAGAAGTGGGGAATTTTGGATTCTTTATCTTTGGCTAGTGCTCACTCTCCTTACCTGAAGTCTCCGGGTGATCATTGATCTCAATTTAGTGGTGGGTTCTGGGTAAAGGGTACCCAATTCTAGACTAGTAGTGCTTAATTAACTCCACCCCACCCTCCTTATAAATTCTATGGTCAGAGTTATCATGTTCAGTGTGATAAGGGGAGAAAAAATATTTTAGTTATTGTTAGATTAGACACATGCAGCGTGAGTGGCCCTCTTTAGAAGCTTCTTGGGTCAACAAGAATCCTATTTCTACTTTATCTGCTCCCACACCAAAGGGTGCTATTTTTGCTTCTGCTTCTATTTTTGGCATCAACGCTGGCTGGAACCGCTTGTATGTACTTGATACTCGCCAGGACTCTGAGGCGTATCCCGATGTGGTCACAAGTATGTTGAAACTTTTATCCAGTGATGTGTATTGCTTGCTTGATCCATCGTCTACTTCATCTTATGTGACCTCATATCTGGCTGGGCATCTTGGTTTTGGTCTTGTGAGTTTGTCAGTTCCTTTATCTATTTCTACCCCGGTAGGGGACTCTATGATTGTTAAAAGGGTCTATTGGTGTGCGTGGTGTCTGTTAGAGGTAGAAATACTCTCATAAATTTGATAGAGTTGGACATGGTTAATTTTGATGTCATTCTGAGGATGGATTGGTTGCATTCATGTTATGCTTTCTAAGATTGTCGAACCCATAGGGTCATGTTTAAATTCCCTAATGAGCCAGTCATTATTTGGGAAGGTGGTTCTTTAGTGCCTAAGGAAAGGTTCATTTCATATCTTAAAGCCCAAAGGTTGATCTCAAAAGGGTGTTTGTATCATTTGGTCCGAGTCAAAGATTCTAACTAGGATGGTCCTTCTCTAAAATTCGTGCCCATGGTTAATGAGTTTCCTGAGGTTTTCCCCGATGATCTTCCCAGTATTCCTCCCGATAGGGAAATTGATTTTGGGATTGATCTTATCCTGAATACTCGTCCGATTTCTATCCTTTCATAAAGAATGGCTTTGGCGAACTAAAAGAGCTTAAAGATCAATTGAAACACCTCTTAAATAAAGGTTTCATCCATCCTAGTGTGTCTCCTTGGGGATCCCCCGTGTTGTTTGTGTGCAAGAAGGATGGTTCCCTTCGTATGTGCATTGACTATCATCAATTGAACAAGGTGACTATAAAGAATAAATATCCTCTTCCTAGGATAGATGATTTGTTTGATCAACTTTAAGGTGCGAAGTATTTCTCTAAGATTGATCTTAGGTCGGGTTATCACAAACTTAAGATTAGGGAAGCGCATATCCCTAAGAATGCTTTTAGAACTGGGTACAGTCACTATGAGTTTCTAGTTACGTCCTTTGGGGTTGACCAATGCTCCAACGGCATTCATAAACTTGATGAATAGGGTCTTTCATCTATTTTTGGACATATTTGTCATTTTCTTCATTGATGATATCTTGGTCTATTCTAAGAGTGAGGCGGATTATATCGATTACCTCCATGCCGTATTACAAACTTTAAAGGATCATTGTTTGTATGACAAGTTCTCTAAGTGTAAGTTTTGTTTGAAAGTTGTGACCTTTCTTGGTCATGTTACCTCTAGTGAAGGGATCATAGTAGACCTTCAAAAGGTTGTAGTGGTTAAGAAGTGGCCTAGACCTGTGACTCCAATCGATATTAGAAGCTTTTTAAGTTTAGCCGATTACAATAGGAGATTTATGGAGAGTGTTTTGACCATAACTTCACCATTGACTAAATTAACCCACAAAAGGTCAAGTTCTTATGGTCGGATGTGTCTGAGGGTAGTTTCGAGAAGTTGAAAGATAAATTGACTTTAACTCTAGTTTTGACCTTACCCAAGGGTAATGATGGTTTTTTGTATATTGTGATGCTTCTCGCATTGGGCTTGGTTCCGTATTGATACAACATGGTTGGGTGGTGGCCTATGCTTCTAGGAAATTGAAAATTTATGAGAAGAACTACCTTACTTATGAATTAGAATTGCTAACCGTGGTTTTGCCTTAATGATTTGGCATCATTATCTCTATGGTGTTCATGTAGTCATCTTTTCTGATCATAAGAGCCTTCAGTATGTATTTAGCCAAAGGGATTTAAATCTCAGATAAAAAAGGTGGCTTGAGTTATTGAAAGACTATGATATAAGTCTTCATTATCATCCGACTAAAGCTAATGTAGCCGCCGACGCTCTTAGTAGATTGTCCATGGAAAGTTTGGACCATGTAAATGAGTATAAGCAGAAATTGGTTGAGGACATTCACCGTTTAGCTAATCTTAGATTTCGACTCGCGGACTCCCAGAATGGTGGTGTGTATATGCATCCGGTATCTCAATCGTCTCTTGTTATTAAGATAAAGGAAAAACAAGTGTTGGATCTCGAATTGCTGAGGATCAAGAGTAATGTGGGTCTACAAAAGGTTGTTAACTTTGCGATTGGTGGTGATGGTATCATGAGGTACTAAGATTGGATATGTGTTCCTGATGTTGATGGATTAAGGGAAAGGATTATGGCTGAGGTTCATGAATCTTGGTATGCTATACATCCCAATTCTAACAAGATGTATCATGATCTTAGAGAGTTCTATTAGTGGGCTAAGGTGAAATAAGATATAGATAGTTATGTGGCTAAGTGTATGGTTTACCAACAAGTGAAAGTTGAGAATATGGAGCCTGGGGGTTTCTATCAAGAGATTCCATTTCCAGAATGGAAGTAGGAGGCAATTAATATGGATTTCAATACCGGTCTTCCCCGGTCTCAAAATCAATGTGATTCTATTTAGGTCATTGTCGATAGAATGACCAAGTTCGCTCACTTCTTGCCCATGAGAACTAATTACTCGATGGAGGATTATGCTAAGTTCCATCTTACAGAGATTGTGAAATTTCATGGTTCTCTGGTTTCTATTATTTTGGATTGTGGTCCTCCATTTTTATCTGACTTTTGGAAGTCATTCCAAAAAGGTTTGGGGACTAAGTTATGCCTTAGTACTATTTTCCACCTGCAAATAAATGGACAAACAAAGAGGACTATCCAAACATTGGGGGATAGGTTGTGGGCTTATGTGATTGATTATGGTGGTAATTGGTATGACCATTTTCCCTTGATTGAATTTGCCTATAATAATAGTTACCCCTCTAGCCTTGGCATGACGCCTTTTGAGGCATTGAATAGTAGGAAATATCATTCTCCCATTGGAAGGTATGAGGTTGGTGACGGTAAGTTTCTTTGCCCCAATTTGATTTACCAAGTCATTGAAAATGTCAAAGTGATTCGTCAGAGGTTGAAAACTTCTCAAAGTTTCCAAAAGTCCTATGCGGACATGGGGCGAAGAGATTTAGAATTTAATGTTTGCGATTGGGTATTATTGAAAGTATCTCCCATGAAAGGAGTGATGCATTTTGGAAAGAAAGAAAGCTTATTCCTTATTATGTTGGTCCCTATTTGATTTTTAAAAGGGTTAGCAATGTTGCCTATGAGTCTGAGTTGCCTTCTAGTTTGGATTCCATTCACCCAACTTTCCATGACTTTATGTTGAGAAAATATGTGGGTGATCCTTCTTTGGTGGGTTCCTTGGAGGATGTTCATATTTAGGACTCTTTGTCCTATAAGAAGGTCTAGGTGAGGATCTTGGATCGGCAAGTTCACCGATTAGGAATGAAAGAGGTGGCTTTGGTAAAGGTTCTATGGAGGAACCAAAAGTCTGAGAAAGCTACTTGGGAAGTGGAAGATGACATAAAGTTCAAGTATCCGAGTTTGTTTCCCATTACAAAAACTCGTGATTGAGGTATGTGTTAATCTTGTTACCTTGAGTTATGTCTTATCTAGACAATGGGTTGAAGTCCCTAAACTTTGAATTGATTTATGTCTTTCTAGACCTTGGGTTTAAGTCCCCAATGCTTTGAATTGATCGTGTCTTTGCCAAATGATGGTTTTAAGGCCCTAATACCTTGAGTTGATTCATGTCCTTGATAGATGATGAGTTTGAGTCCCAAGTCTTTGAATTGAGAAAGTATCTTTGATAAGTCGATCGGTTAAATTCCCTGAGTTGTGAAATGTGTAAGTGTTTTGATAAGTAGTGGGTTTGAGTCCCAAAGTCAATAAAATGAATAGTCGATTGATAATGAGCATGATATGTGTTGTATCCTTATTGTATGCTTGTTCCTAACATGTTTTAAAAGTTTGTTTGATGTGTAATAAATGTGTTACCTTGTGTTTATTCTTGCCTTACCCATAATTCAAGGATGAATGATCCAAGTGGGGGAGAATTGAAACACCTAGACTTTGAACCATTGAAAAACACCCTTATTTGATGTCTCTGGACTTAGTACGACTAAGGGTACCACTTATACTCTTTTGATATGAGTTGGTGACCCTCTATCATACCATAGGCAGTGTGTGGGGAGTTATTCACTATCCTAGGTACGAGTTATCCCTCCTAATCATACACTAAGGTACGAGTCGTACCTAACATAGTCGTATAAAGTGGTGTCTTGAACTTGAAGTGGACTATTTTTGGTATGAGTATTGTGTATAGTTTAGGGCATAAGTCATACCATTTGGGTATAATTAAAGGGTGTGTAGTCGTACCCTGTATACATGACCTATGAGAAGCCTAGGGTACGGTTAGGGTACCACTCATACCTCAGGGTAAGATTGACTCTAGTGAGTCATACCCACCTGGACGGTCATTTTCCAGGTTTTAGTTGAGGACCTTATGGTCATTTCCCACCCTCAAAACCTTAAGTCCCCTTAGTATATAAGTGTGTATGGCCTCCTCAAAAACACATTGAGTGGATCAAACATTCAAAACTCTCTCTCAAACACAATTTGTGAAGAATTGGAGGCTAGGGTTCAAGGGTGTCCATCTAGGAGCAAAGTGAAGTCAAGTTTCTTGGGTGAATCAAGTTGTCTAAGAATTTTAACTATTTTCTTTGTTTAATAACTCAAAAACTATGTATTTCACATATGGATTAATAATTGTAAATGGTGATTTTGAAATCAAATGATAAGGGTCATATTGTCTAATGATGAATAATGTTGATTCTTGCTTAGACTTGTGCGTATGCATGTTATTGGTGATGGTTTGTTTATGTGGATGCTTGTTGTATGTTGTTTAACCAATTGGTCTTGAGTAACCCTAACATTGATGCATTCTACCATGAATGTGCCCTTGATAAAGTCATACACAAAAGGTGTTTGTAAAAATGTCTAAGTGAAAAGTTACATGTTAATAATGTTTTTAACTAGAGAAATATCCTAATGAGTATGAATGGTTAAATAATCATATTGTAATGATGTTATTATCCATGTAATTTTCTGAATTATGATCTTATTGATGCAATGGTTAAAAAGGGGTCAAAGTCCCAAAATATGAAATTGAATTGTGCTTGAACTAAGATGTGGTGTGGGATTGTTAATGAGGAATGAATGGGTTGTAAGGGTCTTGATGTCTATAAATTGAATTGAATGATGAATTGAATTGAGGCATTAGCCTATTGAAGTGTTTGGTTGATAGATGGGTTGAAGTCCCTATGTGTAGTATTGAACAGACGTCGGTGTATGGATAAAGGGTTAAAGTCCCAATGTCGGCTAATGATAGTCATGACGTCTTGAGGTTAGAGTCCCTTGCCTAATGAAAGTTCTTGAGGTTAAAGTCCCTTGCCTTAAGAGATCTCTTTAGGTCAAAGTACCTCGACGAATAAAACAACTTCGGGTTAGATTCCCCTATATACTGTGGCTTGTGGTTAGAGTCCCTTGCCAAATAAAATATGAAATGGGATAGAGACACATGCATAGCGACCAGTCTTAAGGTTATAGTCCCTTTCCTAACAGAGATGTATACGTGTAGTTAAAGTACCTTTCTTTGTGAGTATGAGTGTGGGGTTAAAGTCCCTAGTTTAATGAGAATGTGTTAGTATGGTTAAAGTCCTTTGTCTAATGAGTAATGTTTGAATCTATAAGTGTGGAAGGTCGAAGTCCTCCACCTCATGACATGTGAAGGAGTATGTTGAGAATATTTGCTAAGTCTTGTTTTTTTGTGACACATTATGAACTTATATGATTATGTATATAAAAGTGGTTGAATATGATGTAATGACTTGGCTTTAAATGATAATGCTATTTTATCCTTATTCTTGAGTTTCATGCTAGTGCTCTAACCTCTAACCATCTTCGAATGATATATCCCCACACGATATAGGGGTCAGAGATTCTTCTTCTCTTCCTACACAGTGATTAGGAGATCGAGGAGGTTCGTGCATAATCCTTGGAGTAGTGATCTTCGTTACTTTGAAAGACATTCATCCTTGGTCTCTTATCTCTAGACTTAGTTTTATTTAGATTTGGTTTGGCAATTATTGGGGGCTTGTCCCGACATATACATTTCTAGACACCAGTATGTATAGAGGTATTGTGGATGACTGCGGACTTGGGTATATTGGTTAGTGCGTTTATATTTATGAAATGGTTAGACATTGTAAAGTTATGACTGCTAGTATTATTTCCGCTATCTTACTATATAGAAGGAGTTCATCCGACTCTTGTGATTTATGTGATGATTACATTGGGTTAGAGAGGCGATATTCGATTCATGTGGGCTTGAGGTGCCCATACAACAAGGCCCAATTTAAGGTCTTGTCACGTATGGACTGATTATTGGTTTAACTTTTATTGATTAAATTAGCTGATTAGGACTCCTTTTTAAATAGAACTTAGACCTGTTATCTCTTCTATTAGTCCATGCTTATTAATTAGGGATAGTGTTAGTAGGCTTAGCTCCTTTAGATAATATTGAAATGACTTAGACTAGGTTTGGGTAGGTGTTTGCCTTAGGTTGGGTTTTTAGTTTGGTAATGTGCCCCATCGACCCTTCTTTAGGTAGAATGCCTAGAATAGCCCCTTGTTGGTCTAAATTACCTTCTTTAAAGTCCTTGGACTAAATCTTTAATTTTAGGTTTACTTAGTTTATTGAGACCTAACCAGCCTTATAACCCCAGTTGGAGTAGTGTCTGACCTTAGACCATATCCTTAGACTTAGTGACTAAAATATTTATCGCTTGTAGACTTGACTGCATGAATTGGAAATTTATGACTACTTAGAATCAAGAGAAATTATAAATCTTGGATCATTTTTTCCTTTAGCCAATTTATTAGTTATGATTTGTAGCTATTTTATTACTTATCAAATTGGTTTCATCCTCGACTTACTATTTTGGTACTATTATCTGGTTACTGTTCAAGTTTGGCATTGATGATCTATATGCGACATTTTACTTTTAAATACTATTTCCTTGTTTTGGGTCTACTCCAAAATTTATGATTTATTTGGGTACCGATTGGGCATTGAAAACCTGGTAAGGACAAGTAAGACTTGTATTACAACTGGAGAGGAACATCAAGTATGATTACTATGCATTGGCTCATTTTATGCTTAATATTGTTGTTATTTTATCATCATATTAGTGTTACTCTTTATTTGTACAAGCTGGACTTATGGGGGCACGGTTAAGTAATTTTCTTCTTGTTTGTGTCGTTTGGGCTTATGGTGGCCAATTTAGGTTATAGTTAGAACTTGTTTCCATTTCTTGAGTTATTTATCTCATATGTATCACCTCCATTTGGTATGATCTATTATCTTCCATTCATGTCCTTTATTTCTGACTTTAGTTTATATTCTCACATTTTATTTACTTTCATTGTGATTTAGCTTAGTCAGCCTATGATGCTTACTAAATACCTATAGGTTTGTTATTGATACTACACTTCTTCATCTTTTCCTTGATATAGATCCAAGTTTGAGTCACCGCCACAAACGTAATCCTTGATCTTGCAGCTAATTTAGTGATATGGTGATCTCTCATAGTCCAAAGTTAATCTTCCTCTTTCTACATAGGCACAACTTTGTAGACTCCTCAGGATGACCTGCTCTAATACCACTTATGTCATGCCTTAAATACCATTGGGGAGGACAGGCACTCATAGCCGTAAAGGACTGAGAGCACCAACCCGTTACATCTACTTCTCATCTATGTAACTACTTGTCAAGCAACACTACCCCTTACCATGAGACATTTTTCATGTGTGCCCTTATTTATGTTCCCAATGACAATGAAGACTCAAATTTGGTTACTACCACCAAAATCTTTTCACACATGGATAGGAAAGTATTAATAATGCCCCTCTTCATAAAATGGAGTGGCAAGTATGCAGTGGATCTTGGGGAGCGACTATGTGACAATTACTAACACTCTAGAAGTGACTCACAAGCTGGCTTTAATCATGTCATACATCCACTCATCTCATTGTTTGGAAGATGACAAAATCACCCTCCATAATTAACTCACATGACCCCCTCATAAGAAAGGAAGGTTCACACACCTAGTTACCACTTACGCAATAAGGAAAATTAGGTGCAATTACTCGCTCTCTCAAGAAATTCTCCATGTTACAACTACCATGCCATAAGCTTGCCCTAATTTTCAATCGCCACTATAATGACCATTATTGGTTGGAAATCGTAAAGGGCTTTTTGAGCTTATAATGTAGGCTTAGGGTAGGGTAAGATAACAATTTCGGACAATAAGGCTATACCTTCCTTGAACTTGTACATCAAATTCTCATCATTTTTTTCTTATTGGTCCACTTCATTTTCTTTTGTTGCTTTACCTACTTTGTCTCTTTTGCTTTACTCAAAGTCTTTTCACCTTTTTTCTTTAATTCTTATGCATGCATCAAAATTTATGCACTCATTCTTTTGGCGGACTATCTTTTCCTTCAAAGCAAAATGCTTACTTTCTAGGCTCGTAGGTAATTTTTCTTTTTTATTACTTTGTGGCTCAATTACACTTTCTTTCTCTTTCTATCACCCCCAACTTAGGATTTTGGCCTCAATTTCTATTTTTAAGTTCAAGGAGGATAGGGTTCAAGAGAGGATGAATAGAATGGTCACGACTTATAATGTGGTTAGCGAAGAAAATTCCAAAGGCTCAAAGAGGGTGACTAGGGGTAACTTATATGTATTGGTAGTCATTTTAGGCCAAAGTAAGATTCCAAAATCACAAGATGGCCTATGATCATTTAACCCACCAAGCACAACCAAAATTTAGTTTTGAAAGACTAATGGGGTAAGTTCTACTTGGTACAAGTACACCAGATGTAGACAATTAATCTCACACACACAACATGTGAATGTTGTCAAGGGGGTTCAATTGTTCTCCTCACTCGATACAAGGGTGGAGTATCCCGTATTTTTCTGCAATCAACTTTTGGAGTAAAAGAAAGAGAGAGTATTTTGACACAAAGTTTCTCACGTCCATGCCTTTGACTTTATTTTTTGCAAAATTTTTTGGATGGAGGGGGTATTTACTTTTGTACCCGAACCATGCATTATTTTCTAGTCCTGGAAACAATCCAAACTATCGACTTATATTGCAAACTATAGTATGGGCGAACTTCCATGTGTTTACAATGATTTGACCAATGGGTGTGAATGTGAATCCCAATAATTGATGCCACATGTACTCATACTTCCCTTGCATCTATGGTTAGAAACTAAAATCACAAATTTACAAAACTAGAACAAAATCTACTCAATGAAGGTGTGAGAACCATCAGAGTGCCCGAAAATTACAACCTAAATAAAAAGTAAGAACTATCCAAAAAAGCTAAAAAGTATGCTTATGCCCAAATCAAATAAATAAGGAGACACCCCAAATGATAAGGTAGCAGTGTCCCCACTGCGTAAATAATTATGGATTAAAGAGATAAGGAAGCTCCCTAAATCTGCATCAAGGGCCGCTATCACTCTCGGACCCAGCATCTTCACCATTCTCCTCAAGATCTGATCACTCTGCCGGGGTCTCATCATAGTTGTCTAACCAAGAACTGGGATTCCTACTTTTAGGTTTCATAATATTCCATAGACCCTTCACTCCTTTCTATATCATGGTTAAGAATTCATCCCTCTTTTTCTTCTTAGTGATCATCTTTTCATGTGCGCTCCGGAAGTCTCACGGTGATTCCGCCAAAGAGGAGTAGGCTTCATCAAGCTTATCAATAGTATATTTTTACTTCTTTTGGTCCTCCTTGTACTCATCATAATCGGTACGTGACACATATGAGTGATAGGTGGTGGATGTCTCTCCCGTCCCATGAGTCAAGCTTACCACAAACTTTTTAATGGTTACAATATTAACTCCAATCTCTTTAAGAGGTCCCATGGTGGTTGGTTTATGAGGCTCGGGTTCTCTATATGTTTTCTCTTCCAACTTGATCTTTCTTTTCTTGCTTTTTCTAGATGTGCCCTCTCCTCAAATCCTCAATGGATAGATGGGGGCCCTAGGATACACCCATGTATCACTAGCATACTCTTCCAACCCTACTCTCTTGCAAAGATCAATAATAAGAGAGAGGTAAAAGAGATTTTTACCACCTTGGTTTTTGAAATGATCTATTTCATTGACCATGTGTTGACAAACATACAAAAAGATGCCATCTAGAATACAATCAACCATCTGAGCATGCAATTTTGGGACTGCTGTCATGTGGGTGCAAGGAGACACTTGGCTACAAATGATGTGCAGCCATATCCAAGCCTTGGAAGTGAAGTCATTCATGGAGATGTTTCTTTTAGTTTTGGTACATGAGACTTCCTTTCTAGGACATAGCCGTTGTGCCAACAATTCCCCGATTTACACCTCTACGCTTTGAATTCACCCATGTCTGCCTGCTTGAGCCTATAAACATAATTGATTTGCTTAGACCCAACTTTCACCATCTTTCCTCACATCTTTACAATCACATTGAGTGGGTATGAGGAAGATACTTCACTTATATTGGCGTAAAATTCATAGACCCATTGTTCATTTGCAAGGCATGGATCTGGGGAAAAGCACTTCCACTCTGTGGCTTCTAGTGTGTCGAGAAAAGCCGATAGCTTCTATGGTAGATTCTCCAAACAAATTCCTCTTTCCAAAAGAAACTTTGTCTTTGAAAGATCACAGTAGTAGTGAGTGTGGAATTCGGGTGCCATGAATCTGATGTGATCAAACTTATCTATGAGGTTTCTCTGAAAGCACTAAACATACATTATATCATTCAACGTTATTTAAATCATGCAAACTATGCTAGATTTATCATTATTGGACTAGGTTCTTGGGGTTTCCTGGATAAAAATAAGAAGTACATGATTTATGACATGGAAAGAACCTGCCCTCAGTTACTGCAATCGCGATTCAAAACCGCATCCACATTACCACGGTCGCAGTCTATGACCGCGATAGCAACACCTGAGGCTGGTTCTATGTCTGTTCTGAATGTTCCACTTCCTTCAAATTCTAGACTACTAGCATGTTCTACAATATGAGTACAAATGAAGGTCATGTGAACAATGCTACCAGTGTGTGTGAATGTGCCCTTCAAAAGTAAATACCACTATTGAAAGTTCATTTGAGCAATTTATCAAACACCAGGTGTGCATATCACATTTGTCTACTTTTTTTACACACTATTGGGTACTCAAGGATTCCCCACTTGTGTGCACTCCTTAATCAATCAACCAACACCACAACAATAATAAGTACTACAACATATAAAGCATAACAATTAATACTCTAGGCCCTTTATTAATCATACACTCAATGGCTTATTTTCAAAAATAAAAGCGAGGATTCATGTCACCTACCAAAGTTGTGATGCAAGAGGGATGGGCACGGAGGCTGTTTGAGAGCTTACAATTTGGCCAAAAATGTAGCTTAGATTTGAGAGTAGAATCTTGAAAAGGGTGTGTGAGGGAAATGAAGGATACTAGGGGTTAAATGACTAAAATAACCGTGACTGCGGTCAGGGGCCGCGATTGCGGACACCTGCATAGCTGCGATCGCGCATGGTGGCCTCAATTAAGATAACTAACAACTGTTTTTGCTCCCCTATTTTCCCTTGTTCAGTATTTTCAAAGTAGACATTCACACTTGACCATTTTATAGATTATTCAATCCAATCCAAAGTGCCACGAATACATGGGTTATTCAAATGAAAAGACAATATCTACACTATGAGAAGATAACAAAAAAGGATACGAGCCACTCTCGTGGCATTTGTGGGTTGCCTCCCACCTAGTGCCTTAGTTATTGTTGTGGCACGATGTCTTTTTTTTTCAATCTCACGGCGGGTCCTCAAACCCATTATCATTTACTTTCGCATTATCAACATCCACCATAGATACTACTTAGAGCCCTGTGGTTTGTTTCGTTGACTTACAAATTTTAAATGAGACCTCATTTTCTTGTACCCAAAAATTTCATCTCCCCCAGCTTTAGATCAACAATGTCTCTCCCATGGACAAGAAAGGACAACCAAGAATGATTGGCACTTCTTGGTCCATCTATTAATCCAACACAACAAAATTCGCCGGGAGATTGAATTTGTCCAACTTCACAAAGACATCAAACAATATACCCACCGGTTTTTTAATGGACTGGTCCACCATCAAAAGTCGCATCGAGGTCGGTGTAGGATTGTCCAATCCTAGTTTCTTATAGATGACAAAAGACATTAGGTTGATGCTTGCACCAAGGTCATAAAGAGCATTTGCAAACTCATGAGTTCCAATGGTGCAAGGGATAGTGAACGCTCCGAGGTCATCCTTTTTTTTTTTGCAACTTTGCTATAAATGATAGCTCTACACCCATGAGTAACCTCAATGGTATCACCCTCAACGAGCTTCTTCTTGGAGATTAACTTCTTCATTAACATAGTATATCCTAGAATCTCTTGTATCACCTCGAGTTGTGGGATAATTATTGAGAGGTTGCTAAGTTTTGTCATAATTTTTCTCAAACTATCACTCTCTTCCTTTTTATGCAACTGTTGAGGTAACGGGGGAGGAACATGGATGATTGGCCTTGCTTTTCTTTGTGTTTTTTCAACTTCAACCACTTCCTCATTGCTTTCATCTATCTCTTTCTCATCACTTGACTCTCTTCTTTGGGGCATTACCTCTTTTTCCTTGGCTTTGGGCATATTTTCACTCACATCTCCTCTATGGGGCTCATCAAGTGCTTTTACACTTCTAGTGACTATTACTAGGACTTGTGCTTCATTCTTTGGGTTAGTAATTGTGTCACTCAAAAGTCCACCTCTAGCCCTTGCATTTAGTTGCGTGGAGATTTGACCGACTTGGGTCTCCAATTGTTTGATAGAGGAGGAGTGAGACACCACTATTTGGGAGAGCATGGAGAAGTCACCCTTAAATTCATGGACCATTTTGTCCTCACCTTCAACTCTACTCAAAATCCTTGCCAACATATCTTTGGTCTTGAACTTTTCCTGATCAATGACATTTGACTCTTTGGCCTTAGCCCTATCATGAAGAGGGGTGTAGAGGTCATAGTCACATTCCCTATCTCTCCAATCTTTATCTCAGTCATGATCCATACAACCTTGGTTCCCAACTTGCCTTTGATAGGCGGGGAAGGAACCCCCGAGTAGTTTTCCAATTACCAAATCTCTTCATCTAACTTCTTTGCCTCATCATTGTCTTCATAAGGCTTTGATGTTATGACATTTACCACTTTCGCGGGTATACTCATAACATAGTTTGCCAGAAGCTTAAGTTGGGTCATCATCTTTGCCATATTCTCTTCCTTCTCCTCTTCTCATTTTCTTTCCTCATTGGTCACCACAGATGTAGTAGAAGGGGTGTTTGGAGCATTGGCATCATGGGTGTTCCACCCCCGATTTTGTTTAGATACTGCACCTATCAATTAAAAAGCCACAAGATGATGCAATTTATTAATAGATACACCCACCACATTATCCACAACAATTTTGATCAATGGGTCAAGAGCTCTATAAAAAATATCAAGGAGAATCTTATTCGGGAACTCATGATTTGGGCATTGTGCTACCTTTCCTTTAAACCTCTCCACACTTCAAACGATGGTTCTCTATTCAATTGCCAGAAGTTTACAATCTCATCCCACTTTTGAAGAAGTTTTGATGGTGGGAAGTATCTATCAAGGAACACCGTGGTGAGCTCCTACCAAGATGTGATTGAGCCATGTGGAAGTGAGCGAAGCCATAAAACTGCCTCGATCGTTAGTGAAAATTAAAAGAGTCAAAGCCCGATGGATTCTTGTGTAATATAAGCTATGTTAAATGGCACACAAACTTTCACAAAGTTTTTTAAATGAACATTTGGGTCCTTATATGCTTGACCCCTATATTATCTTTTCATTTGCAATATGTGAAGCATAACGCTAGTCACATGAAACACATCATTTTCGTTGGTTGGAGGGAAGCAGATAGCACTTGTTTGCCCTGCCTCATTTAATTGTCCCTCATCGTCTAGTGGGGCATCTCAAGTTCCAAAATTACTTGCATTATCACTCATTTCTCCGTTCATACTTTGATCACCTACAAAATAGTCAAAAATAACAAATAAAGTAAAGTACCGCACTCCTGGTATTCCCAAGTAAGAATAGCACCACATAAGTTAAATCTATATTTCACTCCCCAACAATGATACTATTTTGATAACGCTCAACACACTCCCATAATTGAGGGGTGAGGTGGTTGTTGTCAAGTAAACTAATGTAAATTGGGGTAGAATCTCAAGGAGTGAATGCTATAGACTTCCAACCTATGGGTACTCAAATTACTATTAGGTTACTCATAATGCTAATGGAAACAACACTTATAAGTAAATGGGGGGATTTGTTTGAAAATTCTTCACACAAACTTCAACAAGTACATGGTGAATGTTATCTTTGGTTTGAATTCAAGATTTGGAGAAATCTTGGGATTATGTCTCCTTAGAGGTAAAACATATGGGACAATGTTGGTTTATCATGGTATTTAGTTGTTAATTAATGGATAGGCAAGGTCGAAGATCATTGGGGTCAATCTTTTGACAAAACCCCAAAGATTTCACCCATTGGCCTTTTTGAGCACCTAACAAGTGTGGAGTTTTTATAGCCACCCAAAACCTCAACCAAGCATCCCTATTTCTAGGATGATGCTCATAACATGATTTAAACTCCCCGAACACTTATTTCTAAGATTGCAAAGGGTAGTAAAACATAGGCTTAGTTGTTCACCATTTCTTTGTCCCCAAATAACCATCTTTCGAGGATGTTATGGGTTACCTAGTATTCACCTAAATCCTTCTTTTGAGGATGACAAAGGGTTTCTAGATCTTGGAGCTTCACCCATCAAACCCATTTGGATATTTGGAGTTTTCATCCATCAAATTCTAACACATAATCTCAAGCAATGGTGAAATCCATACTCACCAACAAAAATCCATGACAATACAACAATATCCACACACAATCATACTCTAGTTCATATAATCCCAAGACATAATTATTTAGCTACTCATGAAGAAAGTAAAGAGATATATACCATGTTGGTCAAGCAAAGTATTCATTCTTTAATAAGAAACTAAGAAATTTGAGTCTCCAAAGTTGAATACACACTTGACCAATTAGGGTTTCAAGCTTAGAATTCAAAACTTTATTATGAGACAAGAAATACCCAAAAAAGAAAGGGTTTTTGCTTATATATGATTTGGGATTCTTCTATGACATTTTACAATTCTTCCCTAGGACCAGTTCCCACTGATCCGCAATCGCGTGTGTTTGATCACGACCGTGGCTACGCAACTGTAGTTTGGTTTTGTGATAGCACTTTTCTGACCACCTGGATTGACGGCGACTGCGGTAACCTAGGCTGACTGTTTTAGGTTTCCAGCTACACTCCTTTTGCTTTCATTTTCTCCCTTTTTAGTTCTATTCCACATATGCTCACCTTATTCACTTCATACCTGCAAAATATGGGTGTAAGTGAACTTTAATCTATATAGTACCTCATTTTCTAATACAATACATGGTAGTGTGTGTGTATAATTTGTATGAATGAGTGGTAGAATTACCACTCATCAACACCCCTAACTTAGACATTTGCTTGTTCTCAAGCAACACTCCCTCTTACCATGAGACCTTTTTCATATGTGCCCTTATTTATGTTCTCAATGACCATAAAGACTTTAACTTGGTTGCTACCACAAAAATATTTTCACACATGTAAAGAAAAGTATTAACAATGCCCTTAATCATAAAATGGAGTGGTGAAGGATGCAATGGATCTTGGGGAGAGACTATGTGACAATTACTAACACTCTAGAAGTGACTCAAAAGTCAGCTTTAATTATGCCATACATTCACTCATCTCATTATGCGAAATATGAAAAATCACCCTCCTTAATTAACTCACATTCCCCTTCATAAGAAAGGAAACTTCACATACCTAGTTACCACTTACACAACAAGGAAAATTAGGTGTAATCACTCACTCTCTCAAGAAATTCTCCATGTTACAAGTACCATGCCATAGGCTTGCCCCTATTTTCAATCACCACTATAATGATTATGCTTGGTTGGAAATTACAAAGGCTTTTTGAGCTTGTAATGTAGGCTTAGGGTAGGGTAGGATAATAATTTCGTACAATAAGGCTGTACCCTGCTTGAACTTCTACATCAAATTCTCATCACTTTTTGATTATTGGGCCACTGCTTTTTCTTTTGTTTCTATACCTACTTTGTCTCTTTTGCTTTACTCAAAGTATTTTCACCTCTTTTCTTCAATTCTTATTCATACATCAGGCTTTATGTGCTTATTCTTTTGACGTACTATCTTTTTCTTCAAAGCAAAATGCTTACTTGCTAGGCTCGTAAGTTGTTTTTCTTTTTATGACTTCGTGGCTCAACTACATTTTCTTTCTCTTTCCATCAATCCCTACTTCAGATTATGACCTCAATTTCTATTTTTAAGTTCAAGAAGGATAGGGTTCAAAAGAGGATGAATAGAAGGGTCACGACTTATAATGTGGTTTATAAAGAAAAGTCCAAAGGCTCAAAGAGGGTGACTAGGGGTAACTCATATGTATTGGTAGGCATTTTAGGATAAAGTAGGTTTCCAAAATTAGAAGATGGCCTATGATCATTTTACCCACCAAGAACAACCAAAATATAGTTTTGAAGACTAATGGGGCAAGTTGTAGATGGTACAAGTGATAGCCTAAAGACTATCTAAAACCGAGATGAACAAACAAACACAACACTAAATGATGGAAACAACACAAAGAAGAAAAAAGATGAAAAAGATTTGCATAAAAAGAAAAGGATAGATAATGAGACCCTTACTATCACCAATGATTAGCACAAGAATGTGTCTCAAACATTCAAACACACCTCACCAATGGTAGTTCAAACCTCACTCTTAGGTGGACCAAAGGAATTCACACTCCTCAATCACACTTTTCTTGCCAATTGATCAATAGAAGTGAAATCCATTAAATGTATTAATCTCTCAAGATTCGGCTACACTACACTAAGCTAAAGGAAACTATGAAATACAAACTACACTAAGAGTAATACTCAATTTCAATTCATCAAAGTCTAATGAAAAGAGAAGCTAATTTGTTTATTTATACTATTAGATAATAAATATCAAAAATACTCTTAATGAATAAGGGAAATGGGGCGCCTCTTGAGTGTGACTTTAGTGTGTAAAATGTCTTCTATGCCATTCAGTTAAGGCGCCTCTTGAGTGTAAGGGTTATCCTCCTATCTTCTCTTGAACAAGGCTTCAAAAATACTCCAAAAGCCCTTCAATCACTTGTCAA
The DNA here is from genome assembly GCA_030864215.1 of Capsicum pubescens. Taxonomy (NCBI): domain Eukaryota; kingdom Viridiplantae; phylum Streptophyta; class Magnoliopsida; order Solanales; family Solanaceae; genus Capsicum; species Capsicum pubescens. Next base: position 155,043,053 of record CM061541.1, read on the forward strand.
TTCCGAAGCTTGAACCTTTGATAATGACTTGTGCTCTTTTGTGCTCTTTATACTTGTATCATTCTCTCCATCTTAAAAGGAATTTGTCCTCAAATTCAGATCCTGAAAAACCAAAGAGAGATCAAAACAAAACACAATCCTCTTGGTAGGAGGGTTAGTATTAGTACCACACTCATTTCATCAATCCATGGTTGTTCACACTTAACATACACCCACATATCCTTGGTATTCAACATGAAAAGCTTAGCATAAAGGATACCAAAGAAATGAATAGAATCAACATTAAAAGATAATTATCATGAACCGAAACTACGCCTCCCACACCCAACAAGTACATCGGGATCAAATGGACTAGGGTCTAAACCGAGAGGAGCCATTCCTTTCACTAGTCTATCAAGCCAAGGGGGTATATATTTGAAATACAACCAATAATCCTTTGTTATGATCATGAAATACTTACTACAAGCATCACAAAGGACATGGTTAAGAGAGACACTAAGGAAAAAAGAATGCAATCCAAAACACAACCTTCCCCGGTTCAATAGTATACTAGGATCAAATGGAAGAAATAGACAAGGATCTAAGCCGAGGTTAGCCGTTCCTTTTACTAGAGAATCAAACCCATAATCACCCAAGGAATTTCTCATAACTTGACATACACATGGTTACTATGAACAAGACTAATATTATGGATTTCATCACACAAGTTCAAATGACCATACTCATTATCTAGATCAACACTACAAGCATCAATACCTACTTAAGAGATTTCAAGCATATCATTCACTTGTTCAAGTAGTGAGTTATTATTAGGAGCACATTAATCATTCTACACAACAAGAGAACTAACAAGAAAAGAAGAACGTACTTCTACCCTATGTGAACCCGAATTCACATCACCTTGGCTACTAATAGCCACATCATAATATTTAAACTTAAGGGAGTGTAGAGTGTACCAATTTTTCCTTGATTTGTACTAGGGAATCTTACTTGTTTTTCACAATGGCCAACTAGTATGTGAATACTCTTGTCACTTGGTAATGGAAACTTATTCAAGTTATAAGTGCTAGCACTAGATGGACACAAATTGTTCTTACGAAAAGAATCGATTTTGTCATCTAAAGGATCAACTAGTGCTTGCATACTCACAATAAGAGCTTGGTCCTTAAGCAAACTAAGAACACGAAGAGCATCACAAAAGGAAGATTCATACACTTATACACTAAACAATTCCGAAATTACTCCACTTTAGCCGCTACTAGCCATATCACCACAATTCAAGTTTCTAGGAGTGTAGAGAATAACTTTATTACCTTGTAGATCATGGGAAATGTGTTATTCACTTGGTTTTGCATTAGGTCAGCCTTCATTCTCCACATTACAAGGGAATATGTCAAGGTTTCCCTTTAGACTCATCTTTTCATCACTTATCCCAAAATTAGGACTTTTGGCCAAGGGCTTGAAGGGAACTTCCTTGGCTTCTCCTCAGGACTTCTAGGGTCTTGAACCTGCACATGAGAAGATAAAATGCTAGGAAAAATTCTAGTATTTGGGTTAGTGAGTAATAAGGGTCCTTTTTGGGCAAAACCTATAATTAATTGTGACTTTTCCCTTCCAACTTCACTACCCACAGTCTTACTTTCTCTTTCTCTCTTTTCTTCACACTCTTCTTGTATCTCACCACCAAATTTATCTCCATATTGAGGCTTGGCCTCATTCTCCTTGGATCCTAATTCTTCCTCTCTTTCTACTTGAATAGGGCAATTTTGGTTTAATGGAACTTGGGGAAGATGAATTGGATTTGGTTAGTGATCGATTTGGAGTTGTGGCATGGGATTTTGTGGAGGTTTTGGTGGACATAGTATATCAAAACCCAAAGTTATTATAGTCATGTCTCCCTTTATTGAATCCATATCACCCTTCATGGATTCTATTCTTGTTTGTACCATCTTGATCTTATTTCTCAAGTCAAGGTTAAGAAGCCTCAAGTCGAGCCAAGATAGCTCCACCAACATTATTTCCCAGGACTTGGGGAGTAGCACCCTCAGATTCCATGATTAAAGTACCTAAAAACAAGAAAAAACATAAAAGGAAAGACCTACAAAACAAACAAACAAGTTAGTCCAAAAAGAGCCTCACCACTCTCACACTCGGTTCTTACCTCACACTTGGTCTCACAAGTATTGAAATCTTGGCATGTACTTGGAAAGTGAATGAGTGATGAATCTACTTTGGCCCGGAATCGATTTTTGTTTGATATGACTCAAATAAAAATGATGTACGGACTTGAACCAACAAATTACTATGACTTAAAACGAGAAAAAGCACACAAAAAGCGAAGACACGAACAAAAGGACTCAAGACTAATTATCAACCTAGTAGAAGCTTACTAGTTTGCTAATTAGTGATAGAGTTTAACACACAAGAAACTAGAATAAAAAATTAGAAACTAGAAAATCAACTTAGGAACTCAATTTGGCCGATTAGACTTGATGACATGGCATTCTTTGATTGGATGTGGTTTTCAAAATTTCAATCCAAAATTTTCTTCATGTCTTAGCCTAAACCTTAGGGAGCAAGAGAAAAATGCTTTGGGCAGAAAAAACAACAAGTTTGGAGCCCTTTTAAAGCTCCAATTTGAATTCAAAAGATTGGTCCCCCCCTTTGTACTTGGATTGTACTTGATTTGTACTTGGTTGTCTCCTTTGTTTTCTTCCTTCTTTTGGATGAAAGGAATATTCTTTTACAAACACAAAGTACACTCTTTTTCCTCCTCTTTTCTAGATCAAACACCTTCTTTGAACATTCTTCTTCAACAAGATTGGATGAATATAGAAGAACAAGATGAATATTCAAGGGTTAACCAACGTTTGACCTTCACTCAAATGGACCCAAACCTTCATTTTTTTTTATAGATCTAGGTTCCTTAGGCCAAGATGAACTTAAATATAAAAAAATCAGAAACAACCAATGTCCAAAAATACAAAACCACACGGATCTATCTCCTTTAGAGCTTCAAGATGCCATATCCATGGTGGATCTATCTCAAAATCGCCTAAATCTTATTCAAAGAGTAGATCTAGACTCCTTAGGTTCTAGGGAGAAAGGATCTATCACTTGAAACCAACAAAACAAAATAAAATTTAGTAGATCTAACTTTCAACACACGAATCTACTACAAACAACAAGACAACACACCATTTTTTTTTAGAGTTTTTCAGATTTTTGACTCTTTTTTATTGAGATTTTCTTAATAAGGACACTAAAACCAAGATTTAGGGATGTTGAAACATACCTACCAAGGATTTTATACCAAATGATGGACTAAAGACTATCTAAAACCTAGATGAACAACAAACACAAGACTAAACGATGGAAACAACACAAAGAAGAAAAAAGATGAAGAAGATTTGCATAAAAAGAAAAGGATAGATAATGAGACCCTTACTATTACCAATGATTACCACAAGAATGTGTCTCAAACATTCAAACACACCTCACTAATTGTAGTTCAAACCTCACTCTCAGGTGGACCAAAGGAATTCACACTCCTTAATCACACCTTTCTTTCCAATTGATCAACACAAGTGAAATCCATCAAATGTATTAATCTCTCAAGATTCGGCTATACTAGACTAAGCTGAAGGAAACTATGAACTACAAGCTACACTAAGAGTAATACTAAATTTCAATTCATCAAAGTCTAATGAAAAGAGAAGCGAATTTGTCTATTTATACTATTACATAGTAAATATAAAAAATACACTTAATGAATAAGGGAAATGGGGAACCTGTTGAGTGTGACTTTAGTGTGTAAAATGTATTCTATACCCTTCACTTGAGGTGCCTCTTGAGTGTAAAGGTTCTCAGCCTATCTTCTCTTGAACAAGGCTTCAAAAATACTCTAAAATGCCTTTAATCACTTGTCAATTCCGAAGCATAAACCTTTCATAATGCCTTGTACTCTTTTGTGCTCTTTATGCTTGTATCATCAAGTAACCATGAGCTGTAGACAATTAAGCTCACACACACGGCATGTGGATGTTTTGAAGGGGATCAATTGTTCTCCTCTCTCGAAACAAGGGTGGAGTATCCCCTATTTTACCGCAATCATCTTTCAGAGTCAAAGAAAGAGAGTGAATTTTGTCACAAAGTTGCACACGTCCATGACTTTGACTTTTTTTATGCAAAATTTTTCCAATGGGGGTGGTGGTGGTGGTGGTGGTGGTTTGCTTTTTTAATCGAACCATGCATAATTTTCTAGTCATGGCAACAACCCAAGCTATTGTCTTATATTGCAAACTATAGTACAGGAGAACTTCCATGTGGTTATTAATATTTCACCAATGAGTGTGAATATGAATCCCAATAATTGATGCCATAGGTACTCAGACTTCCCTTGCATCTATGGTTTAAACTAAAATCACAAATTAACAAAAAAAGAACAAAATCTACTCCATACAGGTGTGGGCACCATCAGAGTGCCTGAATATTACAACCTAAATAAAAAGTAAGAATTATCCAAAAAATAGAAAAGTATGCAGAATATACATAATACATGCCCAAATCAAATAAATAAGGAAACATCCCCAACTGACTAGGTAGCAGTGTCTACACTGCATAAATAATTAAGGATTAAAGAGATAAGGGTGCTCCCTAAATCTGCATCAAGGGCTGTAATCACTCTTGGACCTGGCATCATCACCACCCTCCTCCTCAAGATCTGACCACTCTACCGGGGTCTCATCATAGCTGTCCACCTAAGAAGTAGGAAGCCTATTTTGGGGTTTTAGAATATTTCATAGAACCTTCACCTCTTCCACATCTTAGTAAAGAATTCATCCCTCTTTTTCTCCCTAGTGATTATCTTTTTATGTGCTCTCTGGAGGTCTCGGTGTGATGCCTCCAAAGAGGAGTAGGCTTTCTCAAGATGATCAATAGTAGATTTTTACTTCTTTTGGTCCTCCTTGTACTCATCATAATCGATAAGTGACACATATGAGTGATGGGTGGTAGAGGGATCTCCCGTCCCTTGAGGCAAGCTTGCCACAAACTTTTTAATGGTTACAATATTAACTCCACTCTCTTCAAGAGGTCCCATGGTGGTTGGACTATGAGGCTCGGGTTCGCTATATGTTTGCTCTTCCAAGTTGATCTTTTTTCTTGCTTTTTCTAGATGCGCCCTCTCCTCAAATCCTTAATGGATAGATGGGGGCCCTAGGAAACACCCATGTATCACTGACATACTCTTCCAACCCTACTCTCCTGTAAAGATCAATAATAAGAGAGGGGTAAAAGAGTTTTTTACCACCTTGGTTTTTGAAATGATCTATGTCACTGACCATGAGTTGACAAACATCTAATGGGATGCCATCTATAATACAAGCAACCATCTGATCATGTAATTTTGGGACTGCTGTTATGTGGGTGCAAGGAGACACTTGGATACAAATGATGTGCAACCATATGCGAGCCTCGGAAGTAAGTCATTCATGGAGATGTTTCTTTTAGTTTTGGTCCATGAGACTTCCTTTCTAGGACATAGCCGTTGTTCCAACCAATTCCCTGATTTACACCCCTTCGCTTTGAATTCACCTATGTCTACCTGCTTGAGCCCATAAACATCATTAATTAGATTAGCCCCAACTTTCAACAGCTTTCCCCGTATCATTACAATCACATTGAGTGGGTCTGAGAAATATACTTCACTGATATTGGCGTAAAATTCACGGACCCATTGTTCATTTGGAAGGCATGGATACGGGGCAAAACACTTTCACTCTGTGGCTTCAAGTTTGTCGTGAAAAGCCGGTAGCTTCTCTGGTATATTCTTTACACAATTTAATCTTTCCAAAAGCAACTTTGTCTTAGAAAGATCATTGTAGTAGTGAGTGTGGCATTCAAGTGCTATGAATCTAATGTGATCAAACTTATCCATGAGGTTATCCTGAAAGCAGTAAACATACATTATATCTTTCAACGTCATTTGAATTATGGAAGCTGTGCTAGATTGATCATTAAAGTTCATTGGACTAGGTTCTTGGGGTTGCTTAGCTAAAAATTAGAAGTACACGATTTTTGACATGGCTGGAACCTGCCCTCAGTTACCGAGATCACGGATTAGAACCACATCCATATTACCATAGTCGTGGTCTATGGCCGCGATTGCAATACCTAAGGCTAGTTCCATGTCAGTTCTGCATGTTCAACTTCCCCCCAATTCTATACTAGGGATAATACACACAAAAATACCTGAACTTTGATCGGATTTTTAGTTGAGCATACTGAACTTTACAGGGGTCCTATTACCCCTAGACTTTTTAAAGTGTATTTAATTCCCCCCCGAAATGCTATACCCAGTTTCAGCGGCTAACGGTGTAATACACACACCAATCTCACTTTTACACGAGTATTTTTTGGTAGATGGAAGTGTAATACACGTGCCGACCTCATATTTACATGTGTCCATATGAGCAGATATATGCCATTAAAATACGAAAAAAAAGTCTACGGGGTAATAAGAGCCCCGCAAAGTTCAGTATGCTCAACTAGAAATTCGATCAAAGTTAAGGTATTTTAGTGAGTATTATCCCTTCTAGACTACTAGCATGTTCTACAATATGGGTACAAATAAAGGTTATATGAACAATGCTACTGGTGCGCGTGAATGTGCCTTTCAAAAGTAAATACCACTATTAAAAGTTCATTTGAGCAATTTATCAAACACAAGGTGTGCATATCATATTTGTCTACTTTTTTACACACTTTTGGGTACTTAAGGTTTCCCCACTTGTGTGTACACCTTAGTCAAGAAACCAACACCACAACAATAATAAGTATGACAACATATAAAGCATAACAATTAAAACTCTAGGCCCTTTATTAATCATGCACTCAATGGCCTATTTTAAAAAATAAAAGAAAGGATTTATGTCACCTACCGAAGTTGTGATGCAAGAGGGATGTGCATGGACGCTGTTTGAGAGATTACAACTTGTCCAATGATGTATCGTAGATTTGAGAGTACAATCTTGAAATGGGAGTGTGAGGAAAATAAAGGATACTAGGAGTTAAATGACTGTAATGACTGCGACCGAGGTCTGGGGCTACGATCGCGAACACCCGAGTAGCTGTGATTGTGCTTGGTGGACGCGATTGTGGTGACTGAGAGCAGTATTTTCTCCATTGTTTTCCCCCATTAAGCATTTTCAAAGTATACTTCCACACTTTCCCCTTTTAAAGCTCATTCAATGCTATCCAAAGTGCCACAAATGCATGGGTTATTCAAATACAAAGACAACATCTACACTACGAGAACATAACAAAAAAAGGATACGAGCCACTCTCGTGGTAGTTGTGGGTTGCCTCCCACCTAGAGACTTAGTTATTATCGTGGCATGAAGTTTTTCTTTTTTCAATCTCATGGGGGGTCCTCAAACCCCTCATCAGTCACTTTCTTGTTCTCAACATCCACCACAGATACTACTTGGAGCTCTGCGGTTTGTTTCATTGACTTACAAATTTTGAATGAGACCTCATTTTTTTGTACCCAAAATTTCATTTCCCCCAGCTCTAGATAGACAATGGGTCTACCGGTGTCTAAGAAATGACGACCAATAATGATAGCCACCTCTTGGTCCATCTCGGAATCCAAGACAACAAAATCCATTGGGAGAATAAATTTGTCCACCTTCACAAGGACATCAAACAATATACCCACCAGTTTTTTTATGGATTGATCCGCCATAAAAAGTTGCATCGAGGTCGGTGTAGGAGTGTCCAATCCAAATTTCTTATAGATGACAAAAGGCATTAGGTTGATGCTTGAACCAAGGTCATAAAGAGCTTTTGCAAACTCATGAGTCCTAATGGTGCAAGGGATAGTAAGTCATCCTTCTTTTAGGCAACTTTTCTATCAATGATAGCGCTACACCTATGAGTAACCTCAATGGTATCACCCTCAACGAGATTCTTCTTAGACATTAACTTCTTCATTAACTTAGCATATCCAAGAATCACTTGTATCGCCTCAAGTGGTGGGATATTTATTGAGAGGTTTCTTAGTTTTGTCATAAATTTTCTCAACTTGTCACCCTCTTCCTTTTTATGCAACCATTGAGGGAATAAGGAAGGAACACGAATGATTGGCCTTGCTTCTCCTTGCAGTTTTTCAACTTCGACCACTTCCTAATTGCTTTCATCCATCTTTTTCTCATCACTTGCCCCTCTTTTTTGGAGAATTACCTCTTTTTCCTTGGCTTAAGGCATATTTTCACTCACATCTCCACTAAGGGGATTTTTAAGTGCTTTTCCACTTCTAGTGACTATTGCTAGGACTTGTGATTCATTCTTAGGGTAGCAATTTTATCACTCAGAAGTTCACCTCTAGCCCTTGCATTTAGTTGCGTGGAGATTTACCCAACTTGGGTCTCCAATTATTTGATGAAGGTGGAGTGAGACACCATCATTTGGGAGAGCACGAAGAAGTCACCCTTCAATTCACGGACTATTTTATCCGTACCTTCAACTCTACTCAAAATCCTTTCCAAGATATCTTTGGTCATGAACTTTTCGGGATTGGTGACATGTGAATCTTTGGCCTTAGCCCTATCTTAAGGAGGGATGTAGTGGTGATAGTCACGTTCGCTAACTCTCTAATATCTATCTCGGTCATGATCCATCCAACCTTGGTTCCCACCTTTCCTTTGATAGGCGGGGCGGGAACCTCTCGTGTAGTTTTCTAAGTACCGAATTTCTTCATCCAATTTCTTTTCCTCATCATCATCTTCATAAGGAATTGATGTTACAACATTTACTGCTTTCTCAGGTACACCCATAACATGTTTCTTTAGAAGCTTAAGTTGGGTCATCATCTTGGCCATATTCTCTTCCTTCTCCTCATCTCATTTTCTTTCCTCATTGGTCACCACGAAGGTAGTAGAAGGGGTCTTAGGAGCATAGGTATCATGGGTGTGCCACCCTCAGTTTTGTTTGGATACTTCACCTATCAATCATAAAGCCACAAGATGATGAAAATTCATAATAGATCCACCCGTCGTATAATCCTCAACCATTTCAATGGTTTAAGAGCTCTATAAAAAATCTCAAGGAGCATCTTATCCAAGACCTCATGAATTGGGCATTGTGCTAGATTTCCATTAAACCTCTCCCACGTATCAAATAATGGTTCTTCATTAAATTACCATAAGTGTACTATCTCATCTCACTTTTGAAGTATTTTTTATGGTGGGAAGTATCTATCAAGGAACACCATGGTGAGCTCCTCCCAAGATGTGATTGATTTGGGTGGAAGTGAGCGAAGCCATAAAACTGCCTCACCTGTTAGTGAAAATGGGAAAAGTCAAAGTCGGATGGATTCTTGTGTAATATGCGCTATATTAAATGGTGCACAAACTTCCACAAAGTATGCTTGACCCCTATGTTATCCTTTCATTTACAATATGTGAAGCATAATGCTAGTTACATGAAACACACCATTTTTGTTAGTTGGCGGGATGCGGATAGAACTTGTTTTCCTCGCTTTATTTAATTGACCCTCATCATCTAGTTGCATCAAAGGGGCCAAAATTACTTGCATTATCGCTCATTGATCTGTTCACACTTTGATCACCTACAAAATAGTCAAGTTTATTGTGAAAAACCGGTAGCTTCTCCGGTTCATTTTCTAAACAAATTCCTCTTTCCAAAAGCAACACTGTCTTTGAAAGATCACTGTAGTAAAGAGTGTGGCATTTAGGTGCCATGAATCTGATGTGATCAAACTTATCCAAGAGGTTGTACTGAAAGAACTAAACACACATTATATCTTTTAATGTCATTTAAATTATGCAAGCTATGCTAGATTGATCATTAAAGTTCATCGAACTAGGTGCTTGGGGTTTCCTAGCTAAAAATTAGAAGTACACGATTTTTGACATGGTAGGAACCTGTCGTTAGTTATCGAAATCGCGGATTAGAACTGCATCCATATTATGCAGTCACGGTCTATGACCGCAATCGCAACACCTGAGGCAGGTTCCATGTTAGTTCTACATGTTCAACTTCCTCCCAATTCTATACTAGGGATAATACACACAAAAATACCCGAAATTTGAACGAATTTTTAGTTGAGCATACTGAATTGCAGGGGTCCTATTACCCCCAGACTTTTTAAAGTGTATTTAATTCCCCCCGAAATGCTATATCCAATTTCAGCGGCTAGTGGTGTAATACACGCGCCAATCTCAATTTTACACGTGTATTTTTTAGCAAATGGCGTTGTAATACACGCGCCAACCTCATAAACATGTCCAAGTGGGTAGATATATGTCATTAAAATTCAAAAAAAATGTCTAGGGGGGTAATAGGACCCCGCAAAGTTCAGTATGCTCAACTGGAAATCTGATCAAAGTTCAGGTATTTTTGTGAGTATTATCCCTTCTAGACTACTATCATGTTCTACAATATGGGTGCAAATAAAGGTCATGTGAACAATGCTACTGGTGTGTGTGATTATGACTTTCAAAAGTAAATACCACTATTGAAAGTTCATTTGATCAATTTATCAAACACAAGGTGCGCATATCACATTTGTCTCCTTTTTTTTTTACACATTATTGGGTACTCAAGGTTTCCCCACTTGTGTGCACACCTCAACCAAGAAACCAACACCACAACAATAATAAGTATGACAACATGTAAAGCATAACAATTAAAACTCTAGGAACTTTATTAATCATGCACTCAATGGCCTATTTTAAAAAATAAAAGCAAGGATTCATGTCACTTACCGAAGTTGAGATGCAAGAGGGATGTGCACGAAAGCTGTTTGAGAGCTTACAACTTGGCCAATGATGTATCTTAGATTTTAGAGTGCAATCTTAAAAAGGAAGTGTGAGGCAAATGAAGGAGACCAGGGGTTAAATAACTGAAATAACCGCGACCACGGTCAAGGACCGCGACCGAGGACACCCGCGTAGCCGCAATTGCGCATGGTGGATGCGATTGTGGTAACTAAGAGCATTTTTTGCTCCCTTGTTTTCCCTCTTTCAGCATTTTCAAAGTATACTTTAATAATTTCCCCTTTTAAAGCTTATTCAATGCAATCCAAAGTGCCACAAATGCATGGGTTATTCAAATACAAAGACAACATCTACATTACGAGAGCATAACAAAAAAAGGATATGATCCATTCTCATGGTATTTGTAGGTTTCCTCCCACCTAGAACCTTAGTTATTATCATGGTATGACATTTTTCTTTTTTAAGTTCTTAAACCCATCATCATTCATTTTCTCATTCTCAACATCCACCACAAATACTACTTGGAGCTCTGCGGTTTATTTCGTTAACTTACAAATTTTGAATGAGACCTCATTTTATTGTACTCAAAATTTTATCTCCCCCCGTTCTATATCGGCAATGTCTCTATCGATGTCCAAGAAATGTAGACCAAGAATAATAGCCACCTCTTGGTCTATCTCGCAATCCAAGACAGCAAAATCCGCTGGGTGAATGAATTTGTCCACCTTCACAAGAACATCAAACAATATGCCCACCGGCCTTTTTATGGACTGGTTTGCCATCAAAAGTCGCATAGAGGTCGTTGTAGAAGTGTCCAATCTAAGTTTCTTATAGATGACAAAAGGCATTAGGTTGATGCTTTCACCAAGGTCATAAAGAGCTTTTGCAAACTCATGAGTCCCAATGGTGCGAGGGATAGTGAACGCTCCGGGGTCATCCTTATTTTCTGTAACCTTGCTATCCATGATAGAGCTACACCAATAAATAACCTCAATGGTATCACCCTCAACGAGCTTTTTTTTGGACATTAATTTTTTATTAACTTAGCATATCCAAGAATATCTTGTATCGCCTCAAGTGGTGGGATATTTATTGAGAGGTTTCTTAGTTTTGTCATAAATTTTCTCAACTTGTCACTCTCTTCCTTTTTATGCAACCATTGAGGGAACGTGGGAGGAACACGGATGATTGTCCTTGCTGTTCCTTAAAGTTTTTCAATTTTCACTACTTCCTCATTGCTTCCATCCATCTTTTTTCATATCACTTGCCTCTCATCTTTGGGGCATTACCTTTTTTTCCTTGTATTTGGGATTATTTTCACTCTCATCTCCATTAAGGGGCTCGTTAAGTGCCTTTCCACTTCTAGTGACTATTGCTAGGACTTATGATTCAGTCTTTGGGTAGAAATTATGTCACTCGGAAGTTTACCTCTAGCCCATGCATTTAGTTGCGTGGAGATTTGCCCAACTTGGGTCTCCAATTGTTTGATGGAGGCGGAGTGAGACACCACCATTTTGGAGAGCACGGAGAAGTCACCCTTTAATTCACGGACCATTTTGTCCGTACCTTTAACTCTACTCAAAATCCTTGCCAACATATCTTTGGTCTTGAACTTTTTGGGATCGATGACGTTTGACTCTTTGGACTTAGCCCTATCTTGAGGAGGAATATAACGGTCATAATCACATTTTATATATCTCCAATATCTATCTTGGTCATGATCCATCCAACCTTGGTTCCCACCTTACCATTGATAGGTGGGGAGGGAACCCCCCGAGTAGTTTTCCAAGTACTGAATCTCTTCATCCAAATTCATTGCCTCATCATTGTCTTCATAAGTCTTTGATGTTATGGCATTTACTTATTTTGTGGGTATACCCATAACATGTTTCGTAAGAAGCTTAAGTTGGGTCATCATCTTGTCCATATTCTCTTTGTTCCCTTCATCTCATTTTATTTCCTCATTGGTTACCACATAGGTAGTAGAAGAGGTCTTAGGAGAATCGGCATCACGAGTGTGCCACCCTCGATTTTGTTTGGATACTTTACCTATCAATCAGAAAGTATCAAGATGATGCAATTTTATAATAGATCTACCCATCACATTATCCACAACCATTTAAATGGGTCCAGATCTCTATAAAAATCTCAAGGAGTATATTATCCGGGACCTTACGAATTAGGCTTTGGGCTAGCTTTCCATTAAACCTCACCCAAAAATCAACCATGGTTATCCATTAAATTTCCACAAGTGTACAATCTCATCCTTCTTTTGAAGCATTTTTTATGGTGGGAAGTATATATCAAGGAACACCGTGGTGAGCTCCTCCTAAGATGTGACTGAGTTGGGTGAAAGTGAGCAGATCCATAAAACCTCCTCACCCGTTTGTAAAAATAGGAAGAGTCAAAGACGGATGGATTCTTGTGTAATATGCGCTTATTTAAATGGCGCACAAACTTCCACAAAGTTTTTTAAATGAAAATTTGGTTCCTCATATGCTTGACCTCCATATAATCCTTTCATTTGCAATATGTGAAACATAACGCTAGTCATATGAAACACACCATTTCCGTTGGTTGGCGGGATGCAGATAGCACTTATTTTACCCGCCTTATTTAATTGTTCCTCATCGTCTGGTGGGGCATCAAATGGGCAAAATTACTTGCATTATTTCTCATTTCTTTGTTCACACTTTGATCACCTACAAAATAGTCAAATACAATGAATAAAGTAAATTACCCCACTCCTGGTATTCCCAAGTAAGAATAGTACCACATTAGTGAAATTTATATTTCACTCCCTGATACAAGCCTAAAGTGCATAAGGATTTCAAAGACTTCTCAAAGTACCAAGCTCGGAATTGGCAAGACATTTGAGACCCTTTTGGAATCCTTCTCAAGCCGTGACCAAAATGAAAGGGGAGAAGGAAAGCTTAAACTCAAGAGGCGCCTAATTACTAATGGCATGGAGGTCTTTACACTACAAAAGGCCACACTTAAGAGTCACCTTTCCTAAGCCTTCATTAAGGGCATTTTAGTTACTATGTTGTAATAAGTATAAATAGACAATTTAGCTTCTCTTTTCATTAGACTTTGATGAATTAAAATTGAGTATTACTCTTGGTGTAGTTTCATTCCTTAGTGTAGGGATTGTAAAATCCATCTTAGTGTATGTCTTGGAAAAGACATCAAAACTTGAGTGTTTTAATGCAATTGAATGGATTTTCATTTGTGTTGAACATTTGGCAAGAAAGGTGTGATTGAGGAGTGTGAGTTCCTTTGGTCCACCTAAAAGTTAGGTTTGAACTACCATTGGTGAGGTGTGTTTAAAGGTTTGATACACTTTCTTATGCTAATCATTAGTGATAGTTAGGGTCTCATTATCTATCCTTTTATTTCTATGCAAATCTTCTTCATCTCCTTGTTTCTTTGTGTGTTTTCCTTTTTATTGTAGTTGCTGTTTTTTGTTCCTTGTGTGTCCATTTTCGGTTTTATCCTTCCTTTAAGTTGAATAAGGACCAAACTCATGTTGTGAGTTTTCCTTTCAGTTTTACTCTTAGGTTGAATAAGGACCAAACTCTTGTTGTGAGTACACAAGCACTAGTTGATCCTTTAGATGACAAAATCAATTTTTTTCATAAGAATTATTTGTGTCCATCTAGTGCTAGCACTTATAACTTGAATAAGGATTCATTACCAAATGATAAAACTATTAACACACTAGTTGACCTTTGTGAAAACCAAGGTGAGTGTATGTTGGTATGTGAGTTGCCAACAACTAGTGAGGATGTGAATGATGATCAACCTACTCATGAATGTAGCCCACTACTCATGGTGTGTTTGATAAGACTCGAGTTAGTGATTAAGTTGATTGAGTTGATCATGGCATTGGAGATGATTCTTTGAGCATGTTGTATGATGAAAGCCATATTGATAGATTTGCTCAAAGAAACCAAGAAAAGGCACAATCGGGTGAAGATGACCTTAAATTGCTTGAATATTAAGGAAACCTGAATTGTGATTGTTCTTGTGAACATGTTTTCATGTGTGATCCCTTTTATGCTCATGGTGATTTATATCTATGTGCGGATTACTCTCTTAAAATAGAAAGTGGTGCATGCTTAGAAATTCCATCTATTTCTTCTTTGCGTGTTTCCTATGTTGAGCATCCTAGTGGTGATGAACTTGGAACTATTGAGTACTTGCAAAAGGGCACCATAGTTGAATTTGATTTGTGTGACACCTTTCTCTACTCTCTATTTGCCTTTGATGAGGTGTATGCTATTGTAGAGAGTTTGTCTTTTAGATTGGTCGAAGCCTGTGGGGAAAAAGAGTGTTGTCTAGATCCATGTCTAAGGCCACTCTTTAATTTTGACCCCGGTGCCAAATGTGGATATGATAATACTGTCACACCCAACTTTTTTCTTGGTCTACATGATAAGCAAAGTATTATCCTTGAAAACCCAAGGCCAAATGCGTCATTATCATCTTGGGATAATGATTCTAAATGTGCATCCTTGCTTGACACACTTGTACTTAAATTGAATGAATCCCAACTTGTGGATGCCAAGTTTATGTTTCACTTGAAAGAAGAAAGCCATATGTGTTTAAATGAGTTGATCCCAACCTTATGTGCTAAAACTATTAAATCAATTGGCATTCTTATAGATGTTAGCACCTTGTATGATGCCTTTACACTTGATTCCTTCCTATACTACCTCTTTTCTTATGATAATATCCATGCTAGTCTTGGATTTATTTTATGTTGGGGTAGGACATTTGTTTGTTGGTCCACTTGGAGTTACAATTCTATATGGCTTTTGTGGACCTTTGTAGTATCCTTACCTCTTTATTCTTGCCTTAGCTGTGTCCTTTGTGATTATCGTGGTAGGTGTTTCATGATCATAACGAAGGCTAGTTGGTTGTACTTCAAATGTGTACCTCCTTGAAGTGTTTCTTTAAACTTGTGTGTTGAAAACCATGACATTAAACTTGTTCATAGTGACCTTGTGTATGGCATAGTTGTGTGTAATGTCTTGGCTGATAGTGAGTTGGATCCCTAGTAAAAGGGATGATTAGTATCGGTTTATGCCCTTGGTTACTTCGACCCTTTGATTCTGGTGCATTCTTAAATTATGGGAGGGATAGCCTCGGATTATGTCTATCCATTTTTTTCATGTTGATCATATTCATTTTTTTTGTTCTATTTATGCTAAGTCTTTCCTGTCACACACAAAGGACCCATGGATGTATGTCAAATGTGAGCAACCTTGGCTTATCTATATAACTTATGGTACTATGCTAACCCTCCTCCCTTGAGGGTTGTGCGCTTGTTTTTCCCTCTCTTTGGTTTTGCAAGGTGCGAATTTGAGAACAAATTCCTTTGAAGATGGAGAGGATGATACAAGCCTAAAGTGCCTAAGGATTGCAAGGACTTCTCAAAGGACCAAGCTCGGAATTTGCAAGACATTTGAGACCCTTTTGGAATCCTTCTCAAGACGTTACCAAAATGAAAGGGGATAAGGAAATCTTACACTCAAGATTCACCTAATTACTAATGGCATGGAGGTATTTACACTACAAAAGGCCATACTCAAGAGGCGCCTTTCCTAAGCCCTTATTAAGGGCATTTTACTCATTGTGTTGTAATAAGTATAAATAGACATTTTAGCTTCTCTTTTCATTAGACATTGATGAGTTGAAATTGAGTATTACTCTTAGTGTAGTTTCTTTCCTTAGTGTAGGGCTTGAAAAAGCCATCTTAGTGTAGGTTTTGGAAAATACATCAAAACTTGAGTGTTTTAATGTAATTGAATGGATTTTCATTTGTGTTGAACATTTGGCAAGAAAGGTGTGATTGAGGAGTGTGAGTTCCTTTGGTCCACCTAAGAGTGAGGTTTGAACAACCATTGGTGAGGTGTGTTTGAAGGTTTGATACACTTTCTTATGCTAATCATTATTGATAGTAAGGGTCTCATTATCTATCCTTTTATTTCTATGCAAATCTTCTTCATCTCCTTTCTTCTTTGTGTGTTTTCCTTTTTATTGTAGTTGCTGTTTTTTGTTCCTTGTGTGTCCATTTTCGGTTTTAGCCTTCCTTTAGTGTATCACTCCCTGGCAATAGCGCCATTTTGATAACGCTTAAATCACTTCCATAATTTAGGGGTGAGGCGGTCGTTGTCAAGTAACCCAATGTAAATTGGGTTCGAATCTCAAGGAGTGAATGCTACAGATTTTCAACCTTTGGGAACTCAAGTTACTATAAGGTAACTCAGAATGCTAATGGAAACCACATGTATAAGAAAATGGGGGATTTTCTTGAAAATTTTCACACAAACTTCAACAAGTACGTGGTGAATGCTATCTTTGGTTTGAATTCCAGATTTGGAGAAATCTTGGGATTATGTTTCCTTACAGGTGAAGCATGTGGGAAAATATTGGTTTATCATGGGATTTATTTGTTAATTAATGGATAGGTTAGTTCAAAGATCATTGGGGCCAATCATTTGACAAAACCTAAACGATTTCATCCATTGTCCCTTTCGAGCACCTAACAAGTGTGGAGTTTATATAGTTACCCAAAACCTCAACCAAGCATCACTATTTCTAGGATGATGCTCTTGACATGATTTAAACTCCCTGAACACTTGTTTCTAAGATTGAAAAGGGTAGTAAACCATAGGCTTAGTTGTTCACCATTGCTTTGCCCCTCGATAACCCTCTTTCAAGAATCTTATGGGTTACGTAATATTCACCTAAATCCCTTTTTCGAGGATGACAAAGGATTTCTAGAGCTTGGAGCTTTAACCTATCAAACCCATTTGGATATTTGGAATTTTCACCCATCAAATTCCAACACATAAGATCAAGCAATGGTGAAATCCATACTCAACTACTAAAATCTATGCAAACACAACAATACCCCTACACAATCATACTCTAGTTCAACATAATCCCAAGACTAAATTATTTAGATACTCATGAATAAAGTAAAGAGAGATCTACCATGTGGGTCAACCAAAGCATTTATTTTTCAATAAGAAACTAAGAAATTTGAGCCTCCAAATTTGATTACACACTTGCCCAATTAGGGTTTCAAGCTTAGAATTCAAAACTATATTATGAGATAAGCAATACTCAAAGAAGAAAGGGATTTTGCTTACATATGATTTGGGATTCATCCTTGACATTTTACAATTCTACCCTTGGGTGAGTTCCTGCTGATCCGCGATCTCATGTGTTTCACCACAACTGTGGTTACACAACTTTAGTTAGGTTCTGCGATCATGCTTTTTTGACTACCTGAACTAACGATGACCATGATCTGAGGAACGGAGTTGCGATAACCGAGGCCGACTACTTCAGGTTTCTAGTTGTACTCCTTATGTTTCTATTTTCTCCCTTTTTAGCTCCATTCCACATATACTCACCTTCTTCACTTCATACTTGAAAAATGTGGGTGTTAGTCCACTTTAATCCGGATAATGCCTCATTTTGTAATACAAAACATGGTAATATGTGTGTATAATTTGTACGAATGAGTGGTAGAATTACCACTCATCACCCCTCAACAGACCTTTTATAACAATCTACAAAGCTAGGAATCTGTGAAGCTCTATATGCATTGTAGGTCTTGGACAGTTATTCATGGCTTCTATCTTAAAAGAATCAACTCTTACTCCTTCATCATATATAATATGTCCCAAGAATGCCACCGATTTTAACAAAAACTATATTTAGAGAACTCTGTGTACAACATACGATCACAAGGAATTTGTAACATCTGCCACAAATGATTAGTATGATCTTCTTTCGATCTTAAATAGACTTGATTATCACCAATAAATATTATAAAAAATACATCCAAGAATGGCTTGAACCCTTCAGTTAGCTCGAATGACATAATTGAAAACACAATATGACCGTATCACATTTGAAATTCTATTTTGGGTATATATTTCTCCTTTACTCTCACTTGGTGATAACTTAACCTCAATTTAATCATTAAGAAATACTTAGCACCATGCAACTTATAAAACAAATCTTCAATTCTAGAAAAGGGATATTTGTTCGTAATTGTCACCTTATTCAGTTGTCGATAATTGACATTCTCAATGTGCCATTTTTCTTACATAAAAATAACATGGTTGCACCCTAAGGGGACATACTAGGCATTATGAAACCCTTTTATAACAAATATTTTAATTTCTCCATCAATTCACATAATTCTGCCAGGGCCATTTTATACAGAGGAATAGAAATAAGTTGAGTACCTGGGACCACATCAATACCAAACTCTACTTCTCGTTCTATAGGAAAACGCAGAAACTCTTCAAGAAATACATCAAGAAATTCATTTACCACTAAAATGGATTGATGAGTCGGTGACTTCTTATCTATATTTTCCACCCTCACTAGATAATATATATACCCTTTGGACATCATCTTTTTCACCTTAACATCAGAAATAAACTTACCCCTTCGTACCCCTTCGATGCATACCAATTATAATATCAAAATCTACCATTTCTATATCAACAAGGTTAGCTGATGTATCATGTTCAGAAATAGTTACTATACATAATATGATAAACTCTTTTAGCTATAATATACTCTCCAATCGATGTAGAAATTTCAAATGGCTTAACCAGTTATTCTAGTATTTTTTTAACTTTCCAGCAACTAATAGTGTGACATATGATAGTGTAGAGCCTGGATCAATTAATGCATGTACATTATGTGAATAGATGGACAATGTATCTATAACCATATCAGGAATAGACTCTAAATTTTGTCAAACCACTAGAGTATATTTACGATTTTGAACATCGCTAGAATAAAATGCCCCTTTAATTCCTCTACCATGACTAGTAGGCACCTGCTAACCCCAACTAAAGAAAGGAATCGAGGATGAAGATGTAATAGTTGATCCAGTAGGTCATGCCATATCATCCATGTTCCTTTGTGGGATATATCATTATGTATCCTAGTATGCCACACCATTAACAAACATCTGTACCAATCCGGCA
The DNA here is from genome assembly GCA_030864215.1 of Capsicum pubescens. Taxonomy (NCBI): domain Eukaryota; kingdom Viridiplantae; phylum Streptophyta; class Magnoliopsida; order Solanales; family Solanaceae; genus Capsicum; species Capsicum pubescens. The sequence continues at coordinate 155,062,884 of CM061541.1, forward strand.
TGTACCTTAATGATTCCTTCCATATTGTTTACAGAGCTATTTAAAAGGTTTTGATTGCCTTATACTTTCTTTCTGTCGATACCCTGCTACTTGTCAACCTTGACTGTCACTTCTTTACCCGAACTGATTTCCCATAAACCCTTAGAACTAGGGTGGAGAAATTTTTGTGGAGTAGGAAGATGATGGTCTAGATATTTTATTAAACAACTGAGGCTTGAACTTACTTTGAGATTGCAAATATTCTCCCATAGATCTAACCCTCTTGGAGTTCCTCTTTCTTGCTCTTGTGTATTTCTTTTCCTTTAATCCTTCATTTTTTGTGGAAAGCTTATATTTTTGCTATATCTATGTATTTATTCAAGGAAAAATAGTTCATTCTCTAACCAAATATGGGTTTAATCTATCCACATATCGATGAACTCTATCCTCCATAGTAGCCACTACATTAGGAGGACACCTGGCCAAAGAATTAAGTTGGAGACTGTACTCCTTCACTCTCATATTCTCATAGTGAATATTTAAGAATCAACATTTTGGAGGTGATGGCGCAATCAAAATTTTCATTCAAGATTGTTTTACTGAAGTTTCATTTGGTGACCACTTGGAACCAGTAAAGACTTCTAAATAGGGATTTGGCTCTAAAAACCAAACGAACTATCCAATAACCAAACTGTTAGTCCCAGCAAGTCATAAATAACTTGGTGCAGCTATGGAAAAGCTTTAACAGTGAATATATGGAAAATAACCTGAAGGGTCATTACAATATCCACTACCAAAGGAAATTTTGTCCCTAAAGTTAAGAATTAGGATATACCTAAAGTCTCAATCAGGTGAGGATACTGGATCCGTATCTCTCTCTTGATCTCCCAAGTAGCCTCCTTCACTGGATGGTGCCTTCACTAAACCTTAACTATAGGAATCTCTCTAGTGCGTAACTTTCTGACATCACTAGCCAAAATAAGCATCGACTTCTCTACAAAGGTCAAATGCTTATCCAACTAGACTAAGTCCCATCTAAGAACATAAGACAGATCAGTAATGTATCGCCGTAACATAGAGACATAGAAAACTGGATGAACAACAGTAAAATCTGGAGGTAAAGCTAACTCATAGTCCACCTCACCAACGATGCAGAGAATCTCAAAAGGTCAAATATATCTAGGACTGAGCTTGACCTTCCTCCTAAACCTTATCACACCCTTCATGGGAGATACACAACAAAATACATAGTCGCCAACTCCATATATCAAGGCATGAAGCCTACGGTCTACATAGGCCTTTTGCTTACTCTGAGCCACTCTTAACCTATCCTGAATCACCGTGACTATATCTAATGACTACTGATGCAAATCAACACCACAAGGATTAATCTCAAAAGTCTCAAAACATCAAACTAGAGAATGACATCTACTACCATACAAAGCCTCAAAAGGCACCGTCTTAATACCTAAGTTATAACTGTTATTATATGCAAACTCTACCAAGGCTAAGTGTTGCTCCTACTAGCCTCTGAATTCCATAACACAAGCTTGGAGCATATCCTTAAGTACCTGAATAGTCTGTTTGGATTGGCCATCAGTTTATGGATGGAAAGTTGTGCTATGATCCACCTGAGTACCCATCTTCTTCTAACACTTTCCAAATAATAATACAATTGCTAATTCCATCAATAAGGTGTTTTCTAACATGATTAATAGCATAATTGTTTAGCATGATCATAATGATAGGCAAATTTATAAGTAATGACTTATAAATAGTACATTCAATGGTTTATCATTTGCATTCAATATTATTTGACTAAAGTTTTCATTTGGTGACCAATTGGAACTAGCGAAGACTTCTAAATAGGGAATTGGCTCTAAAAATCAAATAAACTATCTAATAACTGAACTATCAGTTCCACCAAGTCATAAATGACTTGGGAAATCTATAAAAAATCTCTAACGATGAAAATATATGAAAATATAGAAAATGACCTAAAGTGTCATTACATTATCCACTACTAAAGGAACTTTCGTCCCCATAACTTAAGAATTAGGATCTACCTGAAGTCTCGAACAGGTGAGGATAATGGATCCGCTTCCCATCCTCGATCTCCTAAGTGGCCTTTTCCATTGGATTGTGCCTCCACTGAACCTTAACTACAAAAATATCTGTAGTGCGCAATCACCTAACATCACTAGCCAAAATAAGGACAACCCCTTTACAAAGGTCAAATACTCATCCAACTAAACTGAGTCCTATATAAGCACATGAAATGGATCAAGAATATTTTGACGCAACATAGAGACATGGAAAACTGGATGAATAGCAGCAAAATATGGAGGTAAATCTAACTTATAGGCCACCTCACCAACAATGTGAAGAATCTCAAAAGGTCCAATATATGTTGGACTAAGCTTGACCTTTCTTTCGAACCTCATCATACCCTTCATGGGTGATACACGAAGGAATACATGGTCACCAACTCCAAATCTCAAGGCATGAAGCCTACAATATCCATATGCCTCCTGCCTACCTTGAGCTACTCTCAACCTATTCTGAATTACCCTGACTCTATTTAATGAATTCTGAGGAAAATTAGTACCATGGGGCCTAGTTTCAAAAGTCTCAAACCATCTAACAAGAGAACGACATCTTCTTCCATACAAAGCCTTAAAAAGAACCATCTCAATACTCAAATGATGGATGTTATTAAATGCAAACTCTGCCCAAGTTAAGTGCTACTCCCACTAGTTTCCAAAATCCATAACTCAGTCTCAAAGCATAGTCTCAAGTACCTAATAGTCTTCTTAAACTGACTATCTATCTGTGGATGAAAGACTATACTAAGATCCACCTGAGTTCCCAAATCCTCTTGAAAAACCCTCTAAAATCTCAAAGTAAACATGGAACCTCAATCTAAAATAATAGAAATGGGCACACCATGTAAACATACTATCTCCTAAACGTAGATATGGTCTAACCTCTCAGCACTAAAGGATATCTAAATTAGAATAAATAGTGATGACTTGGTCAAATGATCTACAGTGACTTAAATACCATCAGAATCATGAGAAGTTCAAGGAAAACTAATGTGCTAGGATTTCATAGCATATTCAATTCTTAAAACAAGGAATTTATGCTTGAAATTAGGTTATTTTATTGGATATGATATGTTTGTGGCATGATTGCATGGAAAATAGGTAGGAAGTGGAAAAAGCTGAAAAGTGAAAGAAAAGTCTCTATAAGTTGAAGTACTGGTCATGTTACGAGTCGTTATGTCACTATATGACTCGTAGCCAAACTCATAAGAAGGATAGTGGATAAAAGCTAATGTTAGGCATTGTGGTATGCATCTATATAGATAATAGTAAGCTACGATGAAGGACTGATAAGAAGTAAAAGATGATTATTAGTCATCAAGACCATCTATGACTTGTAGTGAGTAGTCTTACTAAGAACAGTGTATGAATACATGAAGATCCATGTTCCAAGAGGTTACAAGTAAGGCCACCAGTCCCAATGACTGGCTATGACTTCTGATGAGGACCCGTCAAGGAAATAAACTCAAGTGACCTTGAGGAGAAGAGATACTAGAGTGACTATGAAGTAAAACTTATAACTCGTAAGGTGACTATATGAGTCATAGCCACTGAAGCCAGAAGGAAGCTAGGACAACTGGTAGCGAGTCGTAAGGAGACATAACAACTTGTTGCCAAAGGCGTCAACACTGCCGACTTAATTTTCCTAGCCTATTTTAATTACTATTTCTTTATTATTTTTAGCTACTATAAATACCCTAGGGTTATGTCTTTAATGTGTTACGCACTTTTATAATCTTTTTGATTCTTTCCTATACTTGGATTATTGATAATTTGTTCTTGATATTTTGGATTTGTATTCGATTGGTGATTTTGGATTTTATTCATTCATTATTGTACAGTTTATTATATGACATCTTTATTGATTTTCATGGGTTGTTTCATAAGCATGAGCGGCTAAATTCCTCGACTGGAGTTGTGGGAACCCTGGCGGATTAACTACTTAAGGGATGTATAAGATTTATCTATTCTATTGTATCAACGTGTATTGCAATCTTATTTATATTAATTGCTCCTAAGATACTGCAGAAGCTTGGGTATTGTCTATATAAAAAAATATCCTCACCAGGGAGTTTGAGATTGGGAAAAGGAGGTTGCAATAGTGATTCGAGGTTATAAGCCCTTATCTAATAAACTCGAGACTTAAAAGGTGAGAGTACGGGTTAGTAAGGAAACAACCTAAGAACCACAAGATGAAGGGTGAGATTTATCAACACATTCATAAGACGGTTGATAATAGTTATCTTGTAAACTTTGCTCACAGAATAATGGATTAGTTGGATTAAGTATGAAAAACTTACAGAGTTAAAAAGCCAGGTGGAACAAAGTCCTAGTGTTCCTATTTCATTGTTTACAAACTCAAGTTTTCAAGTTTGTCTATTTGTTACTGTTGAATTCAAAATCCCCCATTTACTTTTTCGTACTACTCATGAATTTTGTCAAGTTTGAGAGACTGCTCCATATATTCCCTGTGGGTTCGAACCCAACATTGTTTGGGTTACTATATTTGACCTCGACTACAACATACTTCTTTGGAGGTTAGTTTTTGGGTGACATCAAATTTTGGCATCGTTGTCGGGGAAGATGGTGTTGAATCATTTACTGAAGTTGGTGAAGTTCACAGGTCTTATTTGTTGTTCTTTAGTTAGAAATACACCGGTGTATGCCTAGTACTAAGAGTCAAGGAAACCAGTGACTTTCCATTGATCCAGAACCCAAAAGAATTCTTCAAACACCAAGAAGGATATCAGAGAATGTTCATAATGGTGTTCTAGCAAGAGTTTGGGATGACCCGCATGCTATACCTCCGCCTTCTCCAAGTGATCCACAGAATGTTGCTAATAGATAGATGGAGCTAATATTAGTAGAGACAGTTAAATTATAGAGAAGAGTAATCAAGAAAGATAGGTTGGCTCAGTTGGCATAGCTAGCCAGGCCAAGACCAGTAACCGATCAACGTACAACAGTTTTACAGTGGTCAGGATAGAGCACATGGTGGTAATGCTCGAGTGATACCATTGTATCAGTATCTACCACCATATGATGAAGATAAGGACAGGGTTATATTGAGCCAGTAGAGACAGAAGATATTGTTCCTTCTGCACTACCCTCTAATGTGAAGTTTGATATTACCAGTGCAATGATCTAGCTGCTGAATCTAAAGGGTGTATTTTTGAAGAAAACAATAGATGATACAAACAAGCATCTCACAAATTTCACTAGAATATGACCTTCATATTCCATCCCTAGGTAGATCAGGATGCATTAAGATTATGGTTGTTCCTATTTTCATTAATAAGTGAAGAATCATTGTGGCTTGGGAACTCCGCAGAGGCTCAATTATGTCTTAGAATGAGCTACCCATATATTTTTTGAATTAATTCTTTTCTCCTACTAGTATGATACAACTAAAAGATGAAATTTACAACTTTCAGTAGTTGCCTGCAAAGACTATATATAAAACATAGTTTTGATTTAAAAAGAAGCTGAGCATGGTACCATATCACCAAATTCCAAGATCTAACCTGTTGGAGATATTTTGCAAATCTTTAATTGTTAGCTCTAGGGCATTGGAAAATATAATATCTGGAGGTGCACTGATGCATTTGCATTGGGATATGGCTCAGGATATGCTAGATAAGATCTTTATCACTAACCAAGGATGTCCTACTTGGGAGGCTAATAGAGGAGCCATTAAATATGCTATTAGAGCTGCTAATGATTACAAAGCTAGTGATGATATGGTAGCAGAAGAATTTGCACAACTTAGAACTGATATTGGGCTGCTTTTAAAATAATTTATAGCGATGCTGGTTGAAAAGGTGAACAAAGTTAGGGCATAGAGATCTACTTCTAGAGTTTATGAGTTTGATGTAGATGAGAAAGCAAAGTTTGGATTATGAAGCAGCAGGTTTTCGAGCCAAGAGGCAAGGAAACCAAGGTTGAAACTATTATAGTCATAGGTACCAAGATGGAGGCAAAGAAAGAGATGGTGATTGGAGGTGCAAAGATGACTCCAAAGAGAAAAGTGATAGATATGTTCCACCAGGTAACTGAGATACTATGTTGACAATGAAAGCAATGTTGTCAAATTTAGAAAATGCCAAGAAAGTCAAGAGAGTTGTCTTAAGGAGATTAAGGTAGACCTATCCGGGATGAATCAAAAAGTTGAGTCACATGCCACCGCAATTAAATAATTGGAGAAATTGTTTCGTCAAATGTCAGCCATGTTGAACCAAAGGTAGCCTGGCACTCTTCCAAGTAATATAGTGCAAAACCCAAAGAATGATAATCACTGTCATGCTATTACCACTCAGAGTGGTAAGACCACTATGGATTCACCTATGCCCATTGCAAATAAGACAAAGAATGATGATAATCATGCAGATGTTGAGTAAGCACCCAAAGTTGAAGCTGAGAAATCGTTAGTTGTTGAGAGTAGAAGTATTGAAGACAAAGGGAAGGGTAAGGTTGAGGAGCCTATTCTTAAAACCATTCCAAGTCCTTGCCCATCTTATCCTCAGAGGTTGAAAAATAAGTAGGAAGAAGGTAAATATAAGAAGTTTATGTCTATGTTGAAGGAGCTGTCTGTAAACATATCGATTGTGGAGGCATTAGAGAAGATGACCGACAATACAAAATTCACAAAAAATTTAGTCACTAGAAGAAGACAGTGAGCTAAGAGTCTGCCGATAATGTGCATCATTGCAGTGATGTTGCCTCTAGATAGTTGGTAGAAAATAAGGACCCTGAGCCTTTACTATTCCATGTACCATTGGGTCCTTTAATTTTTCTCGAGCTTTATGTGATCTAGGAGACACTATTAATCTTATGTTGTTAGTTTTGTTTAAGCAGTTAGGGTTAGGAGCACCTAAACTGACATTGATGAGACTATTGATGGTTGAATGAACCTTGAAAAAGCCAATTGGTATTCTTTGTGATATGTTGGTGAAGGTGGCATCTTTCATCTTTCCAAACGATTTCATGATACTTGATTGTGAGGTGGACTTCTAAGTCCCTATTATCTTGGGCAGACCCTTCCTAGATATGGCTAGGCCATTGGTTTGTATAGATTAGGGACTGATGAGGTTTAGACTCAATGAGGAATAGGTAACCTTTAATGTATGCCAGTCAATCTGGAAGCCAAATGATATGAGTGTTGTGTCTGTAATAGACACTATTGATGATGAAGTGATGTAGTGACTGTTCCCATTGAAGAAAGGATGGTTGTTAAAAGATTAGCCGCGATGATTATGAATTTTGAAAATTACAAAATTAAGAAGTACGACATGATGGTAGGTGCTATGAATGAAAGAGGTTCTTATACTTATGCTCTATAGAATCTTGATTTGGATTTGAAGAATAGAACCACTCCTCTCGCTAGCTCATCAATTGAGCAGCCACCTGTATTCCATTTAAAGACTCTTCTGTCTCACTTACCCTATGCATTTTTATGGGCTGACCACACCTTGATAGTGATTATTACAGCTGATTTATTGGATACCAAGGTAGAAACATTATTGTCAGTGTTGCAAAGGTTCAAGAGAGCTATAGGATAGATGATTCCTGATATTGTACGTATTCCACCAGGCATTTGTACTCATATGATCCAACTGAAACTGAACTGCATTCCTTGTATAGACATCAATAATGAATAAATCCTCATATGCAAGTGGTGGTAAAGAAAGATATAATTAAATGGTTGAACATTGGTGTTGTTTACCCCATTGCTGATAGTAAGTGGGTCAGTCCTTTTTAGTTCATCCCAAAGAAAGGTCGAATCATTGTCGTGCCAAATGAGAAAAATGAGCTCGTGATAATGAGACCAGTCATAGGTTGGAGAGCGTGCATGGACTACAGGAAGCTGAACACATGAACCCAAAAGGACCACTTCCCAATGCCCTTTATGGACCAGATGTTGGATAGTCTTGTAGGAGGGGGTAGTGTTGTTTTCTGGATTGATATTAAGGTTACAATTAGATCACATTTACTCTTGAAGATCAGGAGAAGATAACCTTTACTTTCCCATATGGGACCTTTGCTTTCAAAAATATGCCATTTGGGTTGTACAACACTCTAGCCACATTTCAAAGATGCATAGTGCTTTAGAATTGAAGCGTGATGGTGAAGCACCATTCAAAGTGAATGGATAAAGGGTCAAGCACTATATAGGGAGAATTGAGGAAGTTAAGGTAATTGACGATTTGAGCCATGGTGAAGTCTGAGTGACCAAGGTAACTGAGTCATGCCATGATGTCAAATCAGGCACTGCATGGGAGGCAACCCATGGGGATGGTTGGCAAAGTTTCAGTATCCAAAATATCCACATTGTGCCACGAAATTAAATCAAGCGTTGCATGGGAGACAACCCATGATTTATACTTGGTTGATTATGGGGTAACATGTGTGTTCAGTGTGCAGATTTGGAAATTTCAGGATTAATCCAGATAATTTTCTGGAACTAGGCCATACGGGTCTCTTTATGAATTGTAACCAGACACTACAACTTGTGAGCAATAGTCGTAAGTACCTGGAACTCAAACCACTATCAGGTAATTGTTCTCTGGAGTCATTACAACTCTTAGAATGAGTCATAGTCACTGACTTCGACTCATCATTTTAAGTCATAATTACTAGAGACCTAGGTAAGGTTCCAACCTTTACAGAGGGAATCTATGACCCATTGGCTGTGGTTATGATTTGTACTCAAGAATCTTAACGAGAACTGACCTTTCATACCTCGTGGGTCATCCTGGTCCAAATCTTAAATTTGAGTTCGATTAAAATAAAAAAGGGCAATTAATCAGGCACCCATTTAGTCAAAGTATGATTCCCTCTATTTTTCTTTGCTAGCACAACTTAAAAACACTCCGCATTTACCTCAAAACACAAAATCAACCAAGTCCAATCCTTCCAAAGTTTGAAAATTTTTAAGATTAGGGTTTGAAGTCATTTAAAGTTAAGAAATGCAAGTCTTAGGAAAACAAGTGATTTATACTTTAATATTATATCTAGTAAAGTTGTTCTTAGAGTATATATGAGTACTTGGATTTCTTGATGGAAAAAGTATATGCATAAATGTAATAGAGCCCTATTCATGCCAATATTGTTAAGTAGTTGGTAATGGGAATGACATATTGGACTTTGTTCTTTAAAAATTGCTTGGGGGTAAATGTTTGGAGTGTTAATGCATACGTGAATATGTTAAGTATGGTGAGATTTAGTATCGGAACCAACTAAGTCTAAAAACCGAGGTTATAGTGGATATAGGGTCCTTAATGACTTATAAAAACACTTAACGAGTCATTATGAGAGTCGTAATCACTATTAAAATGGATGATTAGAAGAAGTGTGGGTTCCAGTATCACTACAACTCAACCAACCAAGCCTTAATCAATCCCTACGACTCATATTCTAGAGTTGTAATAACTGAGATAAGTTTATGCATAATATCAAATATTTTTGGTTAGCATATAAGTATTGGTAATGATCCATAGCCTAACCTTATGATTCGTTATCAAGACTCGTAATATGACTATCAACTACTGACCTACCCTCTGTCTATATTATGACTTGTTCAAATGAGTCCTACCTAGTTGTTACGTCTTAGACCCCTTAGTCGGAATGAGTCAAGTGAAGCCACCCTGATACAAAACTCTCTTGATTTCCTTTTTTTGCTTAGTATTCACTAATGGGTAATATTTCTTCAGGGAAAATGACACCTAAGACTAATGGGGAAAAGAACCAATCCTCAACCAAAAAAACTTCAAAGAAACCTGTACCTTGGGCCACTAAAAGCTTAATGATAGTGATACTATGTCAAGTGGATCAGAAGAAGTTTACCTAATCGAGAAGCATCCAAAAATAAGAAAAAATCTGCCTATGAGTGCCAAGAACACCTTGGAGGAGGTTATACTCCCTAGGTCTTCACCAAGAATAAAATATACCAGCACCTCACCACCGCATTTAGTATCATCTTATAATGACGATGGTGATGATGATAATTAATAAGAAGAAAATAATGATGATGCAGGTGAAGAAGAATCAAGCTCTGAAGATAAGAGAGTGAGTGAGGAGCATATTTTTCCCATTGATGTCTAGCCACCACCACCTTAGGTTTCTTTATCCATAGAAGATGCTCCATTACCCATCGTTAAATGGTGAGGGTACTTAGAATACTGGAGATATATAATTAGGGGATTGAAATTAACCAGGCTATAAGAAATCTAAAGAGGGTAATATATCTTAAGCGGTGGGTAACTACAATAGGCATGTCTGAGATGCCTGAGTTTGAGTCTAGGTTCCAATAATATCATTTTCAGTGGAGGACCACACCCTAGGAAATTCATTCCCTCATTAGTGTGGGAGTTCAATACAATTTATAAGGAAGAGTTAAAACGATTATACCCACAAAGAAACTTGTGGAAGGGTGGTGAACCTCTGAATACACTGACTATTTGAGGAGTTTGGGTGAGTATTTTCCTGAGGAATATTTCTAAAGTATTGCATAGACTATATTTCCAACCACCCATGAATACTATTAAGGTTGATCATTGCATGGATGAGATATGAAAGATAAACAAGAAGCAAATAGGCACTTCAGATAAGATGGGTGACTTTTGATGGATATACAACATTAGAGTTATCAATGAGAAGAAATTGTTGGTGATCCAGGAGTGAATACACAATAAATTATCAAGGGATATTTGAAATTTGTGTCAAAGGAGTGGTGGACTCTATCCTAACGTAGGTTGTGTCCCACAAATAGGGACAACATGCTTATCCCAGTCCATGCAGTATTGATAGCTGGACTCATGTTCGGGTGTGATTTTGATGTTGCACAGTTCATTGTTAGAGAGATACATGACCGAACGGTAGGTACGGATGTGATTTTGGCATTCCCATGCTTATTGACTCAAATTTGCTTAGAGGCAGGGGTTCCAAAACTTCCAGATATAGATCAACATATTCAGTCAAAGAACATCATGGATCTAGGTTCATTCAGGATGCAACAAATCCCATATTCAAACAGGCTAAACATAGAGCAACATTGCTAGCTAAAGCACTGCGAAAGAGAGACTCGAGTACCACCACTGCTGGATTCACTGATGTAGATGACACTAATGTTGAGATTGGGTAGTCTGAGCCTCAACCTTTTGATACAACTAGCACCTCCAGTTCTTCTACTCCACCATTGACTACTACACTACGTCGATCCATATCCAGGTCAACCTCAGTTGGCTATGGAGTCATTCCATAAACATTTTTGAATGAGGTGATGAATAGGTAAAACACAATGGAGGTAAAGGTTTAGTTGATAGAGATGGGAGTACTAAATTGGGTTGACAAGAGACTTGAAGAATAAAGTAGGAAGATACAGTGGAGGTTGGATGGTTTTGAGCTGAGGATTACTCGTCAGCTTGATAGTGTACAGTCCCCTGATATAACGGGAGTTATGGTTGAGATATCCAAGCTGCAAAAGTTTGTTGGTGAGTTACATGATTGGCCAGTTTACCTCATGCCTATTCATGAGGAGATCAAGTTCAAAAAAGAGATTGAAAATATTTGGGCAGTTGATGATCAAATATCGAGAGATATTAAGAAGTTAAAATAGAGTAAGAAAATGAAGAGAAAAAGAATAGAGGAGGAAGAGTTGAGGCTTCAAAAATAGTGAGTGTACAGAGTGAGAAGGAACAAAAAATAAGGGTCTTGGAGATGGTTGCAGGGGCCGGTAGTTCAAAATTGGCTGAGACTGTTGAGAGGTATAGTGATTTAGCTCCACCACTTAATCTACTCCTGATTACACCGGCCACCACTAGCACCATGATTGCTGAGGATGTACCGATAGTTGTTGGGACCACTATTGATTAAGGTGGGGCACGGTCTGAGGGCCCCATACTGTTGATTCTTGATCAGGCACCTAGTGATACCAGGTATGTCTTTGCCCTTTTTTTTACATTGCTAGATGCATTAGGGAAAGTGCATAGGTATTTAGTTGGGGGTGAGGGTCTACCACAGTCATCAAGATTTAAGGTTACCGTGTTTCAAAACCTGGAGGCCACAATCTGAAAGATGAAACAATATGTTTTTTGTTTTTGAGGTTGTGTGATGCTTAAGTGAGAAGATTTGTGTGTTGAAGGCAGCCAATGTTATGTTTTGTGGTTTTATTGGAAAATTGATACTACCCATAAATTTTTGATAAGCTGTATGATCTATGTGTGAATGCAACTACTTTGAATCCATTAATGGCATTAGAATTAGGAATGAGAAAACCATAGAATGTAGGTGCATGAACAGATAGGTAATGATTGACAATATGACCCAATATAACATGAGTGAGAGGCTTTACTTAGTTCCCAGTTTTTACAGAGTCCAGAATTTGTTCGGTTGCTTTTGCCTAGATTGTAGGATGGTTGGTTAGAAGATGATCATAGGCCATTTTTTGAATATACCACTTGAGCCTAAAATACCAAACCAAATGCGAATAAAAATCCCTTTATCCTTATTCAAGCCTTAAGAGACCTAATTTTTGTTTAAATCGATTCACCTTCCCATATATTTATTACAATAAGCATGTTTTGGCCCTGGTCCAACATGCTATAATGGCTCTAATTCCTTTACATAAGCATTTTATCAAACATATGGGGAGCAAATTTTGCTTATTCAACAATTTATACACTTAATTGACATGAACACATCACTTAACAAGCAACTTGAAGAGGGTTTATCATGAACATCACATACTAGGGCCAAAGCTTGAAAACCCTGTAATCAAAACATGAATCAAAACTCAATAATAACATGAACTTCAATTTCAATTCACATAAATCATGAAAAATCATAAATATAAGATCTTTTAAATTTAGAAAAGGATTCTTGAGCTTCTTGGATAAAAGGGACCCAAGAATCAACATTGCATACCTTAGGAAACTCTTTCTTGAAAGCTCTTGGAGAGATTCTTGATTTATTGATTTTTCTTCTTCTTGAAGAAAGAATGGTTTTGATCTTGTAGGAAACCCTAGCTTTGATGTTGAAGATAAAGAATAAAACCCTCAGTTTTGTTCATGATATATATAAGGGTTAAAAAGGGTGGAAAAAGACCGAAAAGCCCTTTTAAAAAATGACTTAAAAATACTGAACGAGATTTAAGACGGTCGGAGTGGTGTTTCATCGCTAGTCTAATGGACCGTTGGATCATCCATCGCACTTTGGTCAGAAAAAGGCCACACTGCCTCAGTTGCGACGGTCCATCGCTAACTTGATGGTCCGTCGTCTTAGCTGTCGCACTTGGTACAAAAAAGAGAGTCATTTCCTTGGTTGCAATAGTTTAGGAAACAGTCCATCACAAGCTTGATGGTTCGTCAACCTGTCCATCGCACCTGGGCAGTTCCGACAGCTCTTAGTAAAACGGCCAAAACTTCCTAATCCGATGTCGGATTTTGACAAAATTGGTATCGACGAAAAGATTATTCAATCATCTATGTGAAAAAAGTAGATATTAGGGAAATTATACATGGTTTAAAATATTTCTCACTTGGGAATTCACTTCTCAATCTTTTAGGGTCGGATTTATGCTTTACTTCACACGCTCTAAAGCTCAGACTACGAGAGAATTTTACGAGGTCTTACACTTTCTTATGGGTGTGTTGTGAACCATATCTCTAAGTAGGAGGCTACAGGAAATGTAGGAGTTGTTTCTTTTTCTTTATTTCTAGATCGTACGACAGAGCCAATGATGTAGGTTTGTTTGTATTTAACCTTGGATATTTTTTTGAATATAGTATCGATTATAAGAAGGAGTATGAATAAAAGTAAGAAAGTAGATATGGATGCTAGAGTAGAGACCATCAAATCTTAACCCATACAAGCTGAACAAAGTAAGGCTCAGGGTGAGTTTGCATTATGGACTTCTTCTACTCCTCTATCTCCAGAAGATCAAAGAAGGAGAGGAGCGCCTCCAGAATCACCTATTAATTCTATTGTGAAATATTTCAGAAATGAGATGCAATTGTTAAATCATATACTTCCAGGACAAGGTCAAAGACAAGCTAGTCCAAATACAGGTACCAATGGTATAGATAGGGAAGCTAGTCTACAGATATAGGATTTCCTTAAATTAGACCCTCTCTCATTCACCTGGTCAGATAGTAATGAAGATCTACAAGACTGTATAATTAAATTCAAAGAGATTTGGATGTTATGCATGTATACGATAAAGAGACAGTTGAGCTAGCAATATATCGATTAAGTAGGGTGGCTATTTATTGTAATGGCCCTTCATGTCATTTTCCATAATTTTGCATATTTTTTTGTTAAAGATTTTCCATATATGCCTCAAGTGATTTATGACTTATAGCGACTAACAGTCGGTTATCGAACAATTCATTAGTTTTTTAGAGATAATTTTCTATTTAGAAGTCTTCGCTAGTTTCAAATAGTCACCAGGTGAAAAAATCAATAAAATGATCTCTAATGCAAATTCTTACTATGCTAAAAGCTCCAAAATATTGATTTTAGGCTAGATAGACCTTTGGTTTGGGTCTCGAGGTACTCGAGCTCATTTTGATTTATTGGTCAAAAAGTTTAAAAAATGCCACATTTGGTCAAAACTACCTCATATGATAAATTTGAGGGTGTCATCGCATCCAAAATATCAAATTTGGTTTTGTTACATAGTTTGATTATGTATACGGGATTCCAAAAAAAATTTGAGCGCCCAGTCGGGCCCATTTTTGACTTGGAAAATCTAGTAGATCAGCAAATCTGGTGCCACCATGATCGCAACACTTTGGATCGCGATCGTGACTTCATGAATTAGATACGATGCAATCATGAAAGGGTGTCGCAATTACAAATTATCTAGTAGATGAGAGGTACCGCAATTGTAAGGCCTCTAAATACGATAGTGATTGTCGAGGACTTAAAAAGAGTATAAATTAAATCCTTTAACCCGGTTTGGTTCATTCTTTACCCATTCTCTTGAGAGAAAAATCCTAAGGAGTGAGATATATTAAAATTGAGGCTTGTGGGAGCTTGGTAAACTAGATTAACATTTATTTTCGTGATTATCTTCTAATTTGAGGTAAGAATTCGCCCTTTTCTTGATTATTTGTTCAAAACCCCAGAACCTTTAGGTCATGATGTTATCCACAATTTATCTTGGTTTTTATCCCATTTTTTAGGGTAATGATTCCTTGATGTTATATGAATGTTGGTTTTGGAAATGCAATTTTCATAAGTAGGACCCACATGGGGGTTTTGATATCATTTTTGAACCCAAAGCATAATGGTGCAATATGGGTATTATTATTCTAGTATTGATGAGTAGTATGTATTTTTGATAGCTTGGCATCTTATGGAGGCTTCTCGAAAGGGGAAAATAAAGGTTTAGTAGTTTATTAACCTTTCTTTGGCATTGAGGTAGGCTAGGTTTATCCCTTATTACATCGAGTTATGTCATAGTATATTGATTATATCTTGTTAGATTGGGATGAGATTTAGATGTTAGATGTATTAAATGCAGGATCTGGGTTAGTTAGACCATTTAGGCTAAATTAAAATTATAAAGCTGGAATAGTTGACCTGTTCCTTAGGCCTTTGGTAAATTGGACTTAATTAATCATGTTTAGCATGAGAATTCCTTAAATTTCTCATGATTAAGTAAATTTCTCTAGTTACTCATGCTTAGGGTGTAGTGGCCTTAGTTGCTTACACTAATGGGGGTTGCCTTAGTTCTTATTTGGCTTAGTTGTTATGTTTGAGAAGAACCTTTACCTTAAGACTAATTGTGGCTTGTTATACATCTAAGAGTGGATTTTGATACTAAGGTATTTTGAGGATTTAGAAGTGGGATCTTTGACACACCTTAAGTCAAGATTTATGAGAGTTCTCTTGAAACTCCTTGTACGCTTATTAAATGCCTAGAGAATGCCCTATTGAGGCAATATTGAGGAACCTTGATATTTGTTGGTTATGATGAATGATGTTGGAAGTAATTCCTAAATGATTATGCCATGTGTTTGATTTATTGGTTAAGCTTATGAAGAGCTATTAATTATGCTATTGTCTTGGCTATTGATTGAACTACCAAAAATACCATTGAATGAGCCCTTGACTATGATACTGTCTAAGCCACAAATTATTCTATTGACTATGATATAAATGATCTATAAACTATTCTATGGTTTATCTACCATTCAAGCTATTGATAAGATAATTTTATGATAACGATAAGTCATGGAATTTACTACTGATAAGTCATTACTCATGATTTTGCATATGATTATGATCAAGCTAAACAATTATGCTAGTAATCATGTTAGAAAGAACTCTTACTGATGACATTAGCAATTATATTGTTATTTGTGCTAGAAGTCATGATTATTGATTATATGTGAAATTATGCTAATTATTATGATAAAAATCTTGATGCTTGTCTATATTGGCACTTATGACATTCATTATACAACTAATTTAATTAAAAAAAATGGTGTTGAAATTATTACCTGGCAAGGCCAGAGGATACTATAATGATATTGATACCCAATAAGGCTGGAAGATACTATGGTGATATTGATACCCGACATGGCTAGAAGATATTGCGATGATATATTGATAGCTGGCAAGGCTGGTGGATAGAATGAGGATATACTAATATCCGACAATGATGGAGGATAATTATGATGATGCATTAATACCCGATAAGACTGGAGGATGATTATATTGATATACCTATCTGTACATCTACCAGTTCGAGTCTGGCTATGCCCTATGCATGGAAACTATATGCTTATATCTACATATATGAAATTTGGATATGTTGTTGATATTAGTGATGCCAGTTAAAGTCTGTACGTGATAAATATTTATAAAATTATATAGTTGATGGTTAGTGCTAAGTATGGATTAGTGGTGGATATTGTTTGAGCATCTAATAATGGCTAGTTGATTAAAGAGGATTAGTTGGTAAAATGGTGGTTAGATAATAAATGATGTTAGTTTATAAATGGTGTTAGTTGATACATGATGGTTATCTAATATATGATGCTAAGTGGGTACGTGGAGAATAGTTGTTAAATGACTAGAGGTTTTATAATGACTAGTAACCAAAGGGATTAGTTAATAAAAGATGATTAGCTCAAAACCAATAGCTAGTGAGTATCGATGATGATTTTGTTAAATGATGGTAGCATTACGGAATATGGGTATATTGCAAAATATTGGTAAATTGTGAAATGTCTTTAAATAATTGATTGATGATAATTTGGGAATGATGGCCAAATGACAATGAAAGTTAGCTATAATATTAGTTGATGGCTTTATTTTTCTCTTGGGTGTACTCTCCCATTGTATGAGAGGTTGTGATGATTTCTCTACTTTTCTGCACCAATTGTTGTATGGGAGCCAATTTTGTAGTTATGTTTGCTTGTGTTGATGTGTTATTATGCATTTTTATTCTTCATTGTTTACTTACTATGCACGATGATATTGGCATATGTTGATGCCTTATGTTATCTTGGTATTTTGATTTAATTACTTATGTTGTACAGTAGTATCGGAGATGATTCAGGTTTATTTTTTACCTTGACTTAGTTATGCTATCTTGCATTTTATTATAATTATATCATGATTTAGTACAATCAGTCGATGATGCCTACTGAGTACCCATTGCTTTGGAACTCATACTATAATTCTATACCTTTTTAGTGCATATCTGAGTACTAGTTGTTGTCGTAGATCAAAGTTTGTGTGATGATTAATTTTTAAAGATAGGGTGAGCTCTTCGAGTTTGAGTCGCCAATTTCCCCTCTAACTTTATATTCAGTCTTTCATTTTGAGAAATATGTTGTTGTCTATTCGAAACATTTGAAGTTGTATTATTGTCATTTGATGCTCTTATGTTGTCTCTACTAGCTTGTGGGATGGTATCTTGTATTGACTATTTTATTTATCTAGAACCTTTGTAATTTATAAAATTGTGTTCTTGAAATTTTGCCTATGTTGGGAATTTCCTATCGAATTAGCTCCAGGTTAGGATTTGGCTTACTTACTAGCGGGCTTTAGTAGGGGCCATCATGACTTATAAAATTGGGTCATGACAAATTAGTATCAGAGCCTAAGCTTCATCGGTATTATTGGTACAAGAGCAAGTGTCTGGTAAAGTCATGTGGATTGGAATGATGACGTTTGTTTCCTATCTTCGGGAGGCTATGGGACATTCTTAGGAATTGTTCACTTCTTTCACTCTTATCATGCTAAGAGTCTAAGTTGGTTTGTAGAAGGACTTTACTCTTTCGCAAATAGTCAGGACACGTGCTACCACTACATGAGATGAGGGTCCCAAGACCAAACCTTGGGATCCTACTTCTATTTGTGGATGACCTAGAGGTCCTAAACAGACGCAAGATGTGTCCCCAGCTAGGGACCAAGTTAGGCCACCTCCTTCAAGTCTTATTAATGCTCCATCCAATGATGGTCCAGGGACCAGCCTAGGCTCACTAGGGTTTAGTTCCTCTTCAGTGCTCAGAGATGCATTGGTTCAACTTTTGGGTTTTAGTTGGTGGTGCACCGTCTGATGGTGCATAGTCTACATATCATAGTGGTACTGAGGTGGGGGCTCAGCATGTAGCTATGGCTCATAGAGTTGAGGTTCCTCTTGAACCAATAGTTGCTCAGCCTGCTATGTCTTCAGAGGAGCAGAAGATGTTGGGTAGATTCTTGAGTTTAGCTCCGCCTAGGTTTACTGGTGCTTCAAGCGAGGATGCATATGAGTTTCTTATTGCTTATGAGGATAGGATCGATAATTTAGATCTTGTTGAGACTCATGGTGTGTATTATACTATATTTCAGTTGGATTTGGATGCTTGACATTGGTAGAGAGGTTATATGGATTCTAGATGGGAAGGATCTTCTCTTTGTCTTGGACTCAGTTCTCTGAGAATTCTTGGATAAATATATGCCTCACAGCCTTAGAGATCGCTTGAGGGATTAGTTTTCTAGATTAGAGTAGGTCTCCATGATAATTGTAGAGTATGAGGCTCATTTTCACAAGTTGGATAGGCATGCAACTTTTATTCTGGATACTAAGTATGAGAGAGTTTGTTGCTTTGTTATAGGGTTGAGACTTCCTATTTGCATGTCTACTTAGAGTTTGGCTGCTGCAGGTAGGTCTTTTGCTGATGTGTCGGATCACGCTCGAGTGATGGAGGAGATACACCATGAAGGTTGTGAGGGTCGTGATAAGAGGTCTAGATTTTAGGGTACATTCAATGGGGAATGTCATAGTTCCCAACCCAAAGATAATAGTTCTCAGACTTAGCCTAGTCGGTTGGTTCAGGCAGCACGTCAGATTACTGATGGAGGTCAATCTAGTTCTAATGATCGCCTTGGTAAGGGTAATGGTCATTCTTTGAGAGGTTTATCATCTGGTTATTCTAGACTTGGTGGTTACTCTGGTTCAGTCAGATCTATTTGTTCTGGTTTAACTCTTATCTCATGTGATAGTATTGGAGCTCCTGGTTACTATTTATGAAATTTACCTAGTCGTGGGGCAATTCTTGCTTCATCTCAGAGTGTTCCCCTATAAGAGCAGTTCATCCCTTATCTAGAGGTGGTTCTCATAATCGCAGGGGCGGTTTCAAAAGTACTTGAGGAGGTTCTAAGGTAGGCAAGATAGGAGATTTGTCAGGTTCCCAGCCAGGAGGCGGGCGTGATCAGTTATAGGCAGCATCTGCTAGACCCAAGGCTGAGACTTCGAATGCTATTATTATAGATATGCTTTTGGTGTGCTGGAAGTTGGACCTTGCTTTATTTGATTTGGGGTCTACTTATTCTTATATTTCTGCCTATTATGCATCACGGTTGGAGTTGTCTTTTGATTTACTACCTGTGTCATTGTGCTTCTGCTACTATGGGTAATTTTTTAGTAGTGGATCAACTTTTCGTATTATGTGTTATGACTGTTAGAGAAATTGATGCTTATGCTGATCTTATTATTCTAGATGTGGTAATTATGATGTGATTCTGGGCATGGAGTGGCTATCCCACTATCATGCGGTCAGAGATTGTTTTGCCAAGACCGTTACCTTAATAATACCCAGTGTACCCTAGTTGTGTAGTAGGGAGTGGTTAGCTACGAACCAATGGGAGATTATTTTTTATGTTATGCTAGGAGGCTTATTTTAAGGGATTGCAAGTCTTACCTCGCTTATATTTTTAATACAAGGGTGGAGAGTTTATTGCTTGACTTTATTCCTGTTGCTTGTGAGTTTTCTGATGTGTTCCCTACCGACCTACCTATTATTCCCCCTGTCAGTGAGATTGGGTTTGCTATTGATCTTGAGCCTGGCACCTGACCTATTTCTATGGAACCTTATCATATGGCTCTTGTAGAGCTGATATTATTGGTAAGGGTTTTATTAGGTCCAGTGTGTCTCCTTGGGGAATTCATGTATTGTTTGTGAAGAATAAAGATGGATTCATGCGCATGTGTATTTATTATAGGTAGCTTAATAAGTTGACGGTGAAGAACCATTACCTTATACCTCGCATTGATGATTTGTTTGACTAGCTTTAGGGTGCAACAATGTTTTTTAAGATTGATTTGAGATTTTTTTACCATCAGTTGAGGATATCCCGACGATAGCCTTCAGGACATATTATGGTCATTATGAGTTCTTTAGGATGTCATTTGGCTTGACTGATGCCCCTGCCATATTTATGGAATTAATGAACCGAGCATTCAAATCTTATTTGGATTCTTTCATGATTGTGTTCATTGGCAATATTTTTATCTATTTGAGGAGTAGAGAAGAGCATGAACATCATTGAGGATCGTGCTCCAGACTTAGAGAGATCATGTGTTTTTTGCCAAGTTCTCCATGTGAGTTTTTGCTTGAGTCAGTGACATTCATCGGAAATGTGGTGTCTAAGGATGGGATTAAGGTTGACCCTGCCAAGATTGAGGTGATTTGTGATTGGGTTAGACCTATATCTCCAACTGAGGTTCGTAGCTTCATTGGTTTGGTCGGTTATTATAGATGCTTTGTTGAGGGTTTTACTACTATTTTAGCTTTTATGACCAGATTGACTTGAAAGGAGGTTCCTTTTTTATGGTCCAAGAAGTGTGAGTTGATCTTTAGAAAGCTCAAGGATTTCCTTACTTCATCTCCTATTTTAGCTCTTCCTATTGAAGGTAAGGGATTCACCAAGTTTTGTTATGATTTTGGTGTTGGTCTAGGGTGTGTATTAATGCAGCAATGTTGTTTTATTTCTTACGCTTCTAGACATCTTAAGATGCACGAGCGCATATACCTCACTCATGATTTGGAGTTAGCGGCGACAGTTTTTGCACTTAAGATTTGGAGGCATTTCTTTATGGTGTGCATTGTGAGATTTTCATTAATCATCGCAACCTTCTACATCTTATGACCTAGATGGATCATAATGCTAAACAAAGTGGACGGATGGAGTTGCTTAAGGATTATGATATTTCAATCTTGAATCATCCAGGCAATACAAATGTGGTAGCGGATACCTTGAGTCGGACGATAGTGAGTATGGGTAGATTGATTAGTATTTTAGTTTCTCAGAGGCCGTTAGCACGGACATCCATTCCTTAGTCAACTTGATGGTTTGCCTTGATATTTCAGACATTAGGAGGATTCTTTCTAGTGTTGAGGAGAGGTCTTCATTATTTGTGCAGACTGGGAATCGTCAATTATAGGATAGTAATCAAGTGTTTAGCAGAGAGTTTGAGAGGAACACCATAGATTCTGAGGGTATTTTGAGGCTTTATGGCCACATTTATGTTTTGAGGATAGATAACTTGATTCAGTTGATTCTGTATGAAGCTCAAAGCTCTAGATATTCCATTCATCCTAGCACAGCTAACATGTATAGAGATTTAAGATAACATTATGGTGGAGTGGTATGAAGAGTGATATGGTAGACTTTGTAGCTCGTTGCTTTTGTTGTAAGTAGGTAAGGGCCGAGCATCAGAGACCAAGTGGTTTGACTCAGAGATTGCCCATTCTCGAATGGAAATAGGAGCAGATTACCATGGATTTCATTAGTGGTTTGTTATGTCATCCAAAAACTAACCTTCAAAGAAGTATGCTACAATCAAGGTCAAATATAGTAACCTAAACAAAATTGGGGTCAACCCATAGATAATACGTGGAATAATCTCTCAAACTTGACAAAATTCACGGGAAATATGGAAAACTAAATTGGGGGATTTGGAATTCAACAGTAACAAATAGCCAAACTTTAAAACTTGAGTTAGTAAACAATGGAAGACGAACACTAGGACTGTGTTCCCCTGGCTTCTCAACTTCGTAAGTTTCTTGTACTTAATCAAACTAATCCACTGCTCTACATGCAAAGTTGACAAGCTAAGTATTTTAACCATTTTATGAACGTGTTGATAAATCTCACCCTTCACATTGTGGGTCTCAAGGTGTCACCTTGCTTTCCCTTGTTGATAACCTCAGTACGACTCTCACCATTTGAGTCTCGAGTTGATTAGATAAGTGTTTATAGCCTCGAATCACTATTGCAACCTCCTTTTTCACAATCTCAAACCCCCAATGAGGACGTTTATGAATACAGTTAATACCCAAGCCCCTATAGTAGCTTGGGAGAAATTTATATAAAGAAGATTACAAAACACGTCGATACAATAGTACTGATGAATCTCCTATATCCTTTACGTAATTATTCTACTAGGGTTCCCACAACTATAGTCAAGTAATTTAGCTGCTCATGCTTATGCAATAATCCATGATAATCAATAAAGAAGGCGTGTAATTAACTGCACAATAATGAAAGAATAAAATCCAAAATCTTCAATTGAATACGAATCCAAAATCTCAAGAATAAAATGTCAATGATCCAAGTATAGGAAAGTGTCAAAAAGATTGTAAAGATGTGTAACATAATAAAGACATAACCCTAGGGTATTTATAATAGCTAAATATAATAAAGAAATCCTAATTAAAATGTGCTGGGAAAATTAAGTCAGTAGTGGTGACGTCTCTTTACGACTCATTGCCAGTTGTCGTAGCTTCCATCTGGCTTCAATGTCTATGACTCATATAGTCACTATATGAGTCATAAGCTGTACTTCGTAGTCACTCAAATATCTCTTCTCCTCTAGGTCACTTGGGTCTATTGTATTGACAGGTCCTTATCATGAGTCATATCCAGTCATTACGACTCATGGCCTTCACTCGTAACCTCTTGGAACATAGATCTTCATATATTCATACACTGGTCATAGTATGATAACTCACTACGAGTCATAGTTGGTCCTGATGACTCATAATATTTTTTTACTTCTTCTTAGGCCTTCAACTTAGCTTACTGTTATGCTTACGAATGCACACCATGATTCGTAGCCACTCTTTACAAGTCGTGGTCAACTTTTACTTTGATCCTCAGCTCAACTTTTAGCCAGTGTCCTTCTTAGGAGTTGGGATATGAGTCATATTATGACATAACTACTTATAGCCTGACCAATATCTCAACTTTTTCAGAGGCTTTTCTTCCACTTTTCAGCTTACGCCACTTCCTGCCTAATTTCCTTGCAATCATGCCACAAACACATCATATCCAATAAGATAACCTAAGTTCAAGCATAAATTCCTTATTTTATGCATCGAATGTGCCATGAAATCCCAACACATCAACACCCACAACTTAGAATATTTCTGTGTCCTCGGGAAAATCAAAACCAATACCCATAAAAACACAATGTTTAACTGTGGAGATTCTATGACATATTTGGTAGTTGAATTATCAAACAACACCAAACATTTTCCCCATCCTATTTCATTGTCAGATGCGACTGCACATAATGATCTGGTATACCTGTGAGAGTCACAGGAATCCACTCATGGAATTACATTAGCGATGAACAACAAGGCCTAAGCAATATAACTGCCTGGGCAGATACGTAACGTGATGTTACAACCTATGCACCCTTACAGTCAAGAAGTCCCTATCACTCAGTTTGATTCACCGTACTATTCTAGGGATAGTCTAGAGTCGCTCGCTCTTACAAATAAATTTTAGTCAGTGTACACAGAATGTCATAGGCTTTCTATATGTTTTTTCCATAATTTTTGGATGGTTAGATTAGGATCACTATAGGAATTTGTCGGGATTGAAGCTTAGGCTTGGGGATGGTTATGGTATATTTGGGAAATTTTATGAGACTTGCCTCCTTAGAACTACGTTCTACTTGGGGTCCACTCCTTTTTCAACTTTTCCTTTTAATCCTCCCTTGTTTCTCCCTTTCTATTCAATTTCTACCTGTTCAGATTGGATGT
This sequence comes from Capsicum pubescens, assembly GCA_030864215.1. Lineage (NCBI taxonomy): Eukaryota > Viridiplantae > Streptophyta > Magnoliopsida > Solanales > Solanaceae > Capsicum > Capsicum pubescens. Next base: position 155,087,299 of record CM061541.1, read on the forward strand.
GGTCTTTTATTCTTTTTTTTTTCTTAATTTTCATTAATTTCTTTTTCTTGCTCCTTTTCTATTTTTCAAATTTTTTTAGTTTTTCTTTTGCTTACCACTCCCAACCCTATTTTCTTTCCTATTTACACCTATTCTTCATACCCCCTTTTTTTGTGCACCCCTATGATAGCCACCCTTAACTTAGGCAATAACCTGGGTTGAGGTGCACAGTGACTAAAAATCTCCAAATATGTGAAAGCTCATGCATGGCAAGTGTTTGTTGAAAAGCCTTAGTGAATGAATTGTGACATAGTAGCATGAAATTCCCCAATTATGTGTTATTTAATGCATGCTAAGTGCTTAATGCAAGACCTTGGTGAATGGAGTATGAGCCAATAGCATGTCTCCCTATATTATCACATGTTTACGATTTCTAAATACTTGAAGATTTGCTTTATTGATTGTGATGGTGAATGAATGTCCATGGTCTTGAATATTCAAGAATGGTTATGTTTTACTTTTATGTTATTGAGTCCTGGGGGTATTTATACCCAACAAATTAGCTTCAGTCTAGAGCTCGTGTCAGTTTTCACGATAATCTCAGTTAAGCCACTATTCTCAGAACTCAGTGAGTTATAGAACTCAGTACTCTCAGACAGTTACAGAACTTAAGTAACCTCAGTAACGTTAGCACTCTAGCCTCAGTTCAGTACTCATCTCAAATCTAGTAGTATTCAAGTGTTCGGTTCAGACCTCAGTAGCATTCAAGTAATCTATTCAGAGCTCAGTATCATTTAGTAAGATAACGAGATTTAGTAGTATTCCGTCAGATAACAGAACCAAGTGAACTCAGCTTAACTCAGTCAGATCATTCGAGAAATATGATCAGTAATAGATTCAGCTCAGATTAAATTTAGTTAAGAATCAGTCCAGAGTTTTTCAGTTGGGAGTAGAAGTTAGCACCGAGTGAGTGAAAGGATGATGGATTTCCTATTAGAGAGACAGAGTCATTAGCAGAAATCCCTGAACTCTAGAACTGCGTATCCAGCGTAGGACCAAGAGTTACCCGTTAGATTAAGGCTTGACTATTATACTGCCTTAGGCTTGACTTCCTATTCAGGGTCACCTGTCAGAGAGGCTTGACCAGAGTAGAGGTCTTTACTCGTGGCACGGTATTGATACCCTTCCAGCTGGGGTTATAGGTTGGACCTCACCAGTTCAGATTTGGGGTATGTCGGTTAAGTGAGAACTCCCACAGTTGCAGTTTCAGTATCAGTCTTCAGAGTAGAACTCAGAAATTAGGACTGTCAGATACAGTCACCTATCTCAGTTCGAAACTCAAAAAGTTCCACAGATTCATAGACCACCTTCTAGATAGGCCTGGTCTCTCATAAAATTATTCAGTATTAATACTAATAGATCCAGAGATCACTAGTTAGATAGGCCTGATCTCATTCTTAGATTCAGTTGAGTATTCTCATTATCAGATCCCGAGATCACTCGTTAGATACGCTTGATCTCAGTCTCAGATTCAGTTATGTATTCTCTTTATCTGATCCCGAGATCACCCGTTAGATAGGCCTGATCTCAGTCTCAAAATTCAGTTGATTATTCTCATTATCAGATCCAGAGATCACCTGTTAGATAGGCTTGATCTTAAATTCAGTTGATTATTCTCATTATTATATTTAGAGATCTTCCGCTAGATAGGTCTGATCTCAAACATAATCATTTCTTATCAATGATAGTAGATTCAAGGATTATCCGTTAGAGAGGTTTGATCTAAGATTTAGTCAGTCAATTGTAGCAAGCTCAGAGCTCAGTTATTGATATGAGTAGATTCATTTAATCAGCTTTAGTATCATCAGTTTTTGAGATCACTCGCTAGATAGGACTGATCTCAACTTCAGTACTCAGTTATCAATACCAGAAGTTTTAGTTGTTCATTATCTCAGTATTAGTAGTGAGTTCATACGTCAGTAAAGCAGTACCAAGTTTCAGTATTCAGAGTCACGATGATTTTAGTTATGGTTTATGCATTCATGCATATGTCCTCATTCAGCACTCCCATGATTATTCAGTTAAGTAATTGTTCATGCATAAGCCCTTGCATTTAGCCTTACCTCATCTTGTGTACTCAGTACATTCCCATGTATTGACGCATTTGTGCTATGGTGTTTTACTTTACACCATAGGTTTAGAGACACAAGATCTAGAGTACCCTTAGCAGCTCAGTCCCAATCAGCACCAGTAGATATAGCAGTGAGTCCTCTTCATTCGAGGATGATCTTTATTTTATTATCATATCAGATTTAGTTTATTTTTAATAGACAGAGTTAGTTGGGTACATGTCCCATCAACTCCACAGTTTGGACAGTCTAGAGGCTTTTCGGACAGATGTATCAGTATTCGGTTTTGAGTATTTTAGATGTTTTGAACCTTATGGCAAGTTTTTCACCAGTTTTCTGCATTTATTATATTATATTATGCAGAGCTCAGGTACAGATATCAGTTGAAGGTTATCTTGTGGTCCTTCGGGATCATGAGCACCGTGTAATGACTATGGGGTAGTCTCTGGTCGTTACAGAAAGACTCTGTATACACACAACTTTGTAGAATCCCTTGGATGACCTTCTCTAATACCACTGATGTCACTCCTCAAATACTATTGGGATGGATAGACACTCATACCCGTAAGGGACTGAGAGCACCAACCCATAACCTTGTACTTCTCATACATGTAATTATAATAATAAAAAGGTTCTGCCAAGTATGAATATGGTGCATCGATAAAAATAGACTACGTAGGAAAGTCCAAAACTATATGTGCAAGACTTGGCCATTGGATCCACAACGTCTGAAAAAAACACTACCATGATTGACTTTATATTAGTATACAAAGCCTCTAAAAAATACATGGACTTAGTTAAGGTTGGGACAAACCCCCACTTTACTCTTAACTACTATACAATACCAATACATATATTATAGACTTGAAAGGCCTTGAATCAACCTGGATCTCACCTATAGCCATTGGATGTCTTGTGCTCCTTCTGGGGAGGTCTACTAGCTAGAGTACCTATAACTACAACATGAAACATGGTGTCCCCCATAAAGGATATTAGTGAAATAAATGTAATAAGTATGCAAGGCATTAAGTGACTGGTAATGCTCAAATTACTCTCTTTAATAGGTGTAGCAGACGTTGTCAATATGATTTACACAATATGGAGTTGGGGTCGAATCCACAGGGAACAATATGAGTGGGATTGAGTAAGTTCAAAGGAAAAGTAACTTGCAAAATTCAAGCATAGGATACAAGATTTTTGTGATTTTTGATGATAAAAGTGAAACATGGATAACATTGATATAAAATATAAACAAGTGATCAATGGCTATCACAATGATTGAAAATGAGGTATATGACATGGGAATAAAATCTATTAATGAGACATCATATTCAATTAACTACTCTCAACTTAATCACAGATCTAGTAAATTAGCCTTGGATTAAATATCACCCACTAATGTCCTTCAGCCATTGAGTGTTTAATCCTCACGGGTTCTGTCAAAAAATGCTTAGAAATATGAAGTACAAAACTAATTTTGGGCTACGACAGGATTTGGCTATGTCTAGCATCAAATTCCATAAGATAGGTCATACAACCTAAATCACACTAAATTAATCTTTCCCAGCCTCAAGTAGCTCTGTCAATCATTAATTGAGGCAGGTGGGAAACACCCACTCTAATATCCTATTTTTAGCTCATCTAGAGTAGGAATGGTAAAACACGACACTAATTTAGATAAACAAAACCAATTCTCAAATCAAGAGTAATCAGTGGATATGAAAGCATACAATAGAATTAAAACCCAAACTCAATATCAAAGTATTGCATTATGTCTAACAACAAACACTCAAACACCAAAGTTGAATTACACCCAAGTATTTCAAACAAAATAAGGAAAGAAGAAAGTTTATGAAATTAACAATATAAAACTTTAATTTTTAATTCTAAGGGTGTTTGGTTAAGAACCATGGCCTCTAGTGTTGTAGATTATGCCAAAGATGTATTGGAATGGCTTGGGATCAAGTTTATGATGAATTGGGTTCCAAAAATATGAATTTCCATTATTTCTGCTGAAATTCTACCTGATGACCGCTAAAGTGGACCAACAAGCCGCTAAAGCGATCATGTTGACTTGACTGACTGCTAAAGTAATCAAGTTGGACACTAAAACACTCTTTTGAATTTGATTTAATAATAGCTAAAGAAGTCATTTAGGTGATAAAGTGCCTATTGACTAGCCTTGATTGACCACTAAAGGAGTCAGATGGGCGCTAAAACACCATTGACCTAGAGTTTGACCTACTCCTGATGTGCCAAATTGGTTCTAACCATTGAATAGGTGTTCGAACTTCTCCTAAAGTTCCCCTCAAGAAATTTTAGTGGTACCCGAGGGCCTTTTTTACATGTTTTTCCTAGCCTTTCTTTTTTAGCTCGATCTTAGTCCATTTTATCAAAACTTCCTATAACACCAAAAATAACTGAAATTAAGACTATTCAAAGTGTAATTAGGATCACATTAGAAATTAACAACAATAAAGCATATGAAATAAGATATAAATGAGTGGAAAAATCACCACTCATCAGTGGCCATAGGTAAGAAAGAGCTCAATGAACTCAGATATGAATATCTAACTATAAAGATAAGGATAAAAGACCATCTTTGCTTATATTTATGGAATCATCTACATTACATCCTTTACTTTACTTTATAAAATTGTAAGGTATGATACAAATAACCAGCTAATCTATGGTAAAAAAGGATGACCCATGCTAGGCATTTTAACCCTTGGGATATGGTCCTCATAAATACACAAATTAGGATCAACCCATGCTAGGATTTCCTTTAACCCTTTGTATACCACCCATAATATTGGGATCACCTATTCTAGGTGTTCCTTCCACCACTGGGATACCACCCGTAATATTAGAATAGGCCCATTCTAGGTGTTTCTACACCCTGGGATACCACCCAATAATATATAGATTCACTTCATATTCATTTTATATTTAAAGTTGTCATTTTGGTGGCCATGAAATTATTGAATTTATAACTTTGGACCAGTAGAAAAAGATATAGAAATATACACTTGATGTAGTAAGAGTGAGGTAGGAGGCAATAATAACAGAAATATAACACTTAGGAGTTTAAATAATATAATGAACAATGTATGACTAATAGAAGAACCATAACGCTTGTTGTTGACAGTACCTTTATCATACTAATACTTAGAAGAGTAAATATGTAGATCGAGTCACAAACATATTTTGAGGTACTGTAAAACCATAAGGAGTGGGAATAAGGTTGTTAGTCACATTGGAGGTTGTACAATGCCATTATGTATCATTTGAAAGGAAGAGCACTTAGGAAGCTTACTTTGTAACACAAGAGTTAGATTCATGCCAAAGAGTATAGGATCAAGAAATCTTACATATCATGTTGTACAACTTTGATAGCACCCTAAATTAATGTCTTTTCTGTTAGATTATTAATCTATAATAGAGTAAATAATAAAACTAGTATTAGTATCTAATCAACACATTCGGGCTATTTGACCTCACCTAAAATAGTAGCTGGGTAGTAACCCATAATTAATTAATTCAAGGGTGTTCTTTCAAACCGTTCTCCAATTAAATTCACATACAATACAAATTATTATAATGCCCCTAAACAATTTTGGTTTTAGTTCACCCTTAAAATAGTATATCAAGCAAAGTGGGCAGTAATCTACACGACATTTAGTTCGGTGGTGTATCACTATACCCTCCTTCTATATTTTGATACAAATTATTCACATATTTACACAACATCAACCAAGCATTACTCAAGATATACACATATAACATTTCCAAAACATCCCTAAATATCATTTACTATAGCAACCAAATATCAAACTCATCATCCCTTAAGTTTTTAACAACAATAAATACACAATCCTCTACCAAAACATATATGTAGAAAGAGGGCCAAAAATGGGAAATAATCGTACCTTAATTTTTATGATAGTTTATTCTCTTAATGTGTATCTATTCAATATCTTGATTAGTTCAAACAAAAACTAAAGGAGAAGATAAAAATCTCTTAATAACCAAGAACAATACGACTACCAAACTTGAAGAGGGTTGTCCTATAATTTAATAATGAAAAACATGATTCTCATAGTCTTCTTAAGATAATCTCATGATTTGTTCGCTTATATTTAGCTTGTAAGGAAGGTAAATCCTAAGAATCCTAGTGGAATTATAAGGGTTTTGTATATCTAAGAGAGAGCAAGATAGAAAACCCTAGAAAACTAATTTCTATCTAAGTTAAAATGGGTCAACTGAGATGGTTTCAATCCCTTTGAAGGGATCTATTCTAGGAAAACTTTCTTGTTCATTTAGGGCCATAATCTTTCAAGTAGGCGATGCACCTACTTTCCAATTACTCTTTGGCCTTTGTGGATCTGAAACTCTTAGGTATTGGCTGGCCATTCTTCTCCCTTTCTCTCTTTTAAATTAGGCCTAAATTAATTCAAGTAGGTGGTAGTGTACTTGGACCATTAATCTGGACAAGGAAGTCTTAGAAGGTGATTATCCTACTTACTTCTTAGGTGGGTCAATAAGCCTAAGTAGGTGATGCACCTACTTGTCACCCACGGGTTTAATTTAAGTCGAGCTAGCAACTCACTTATTTTATTCCATATATTAAATCTTAATCCCTTATGTTAACTTATTACTTATATAAACTTGGACACTTTAATCATTGAGGTAGAATACCACCTTATTGTGTTGCATTTAAATACTTATATTTAGGTTAACTTGGTGTATAGATGCTAAAATATTTGGGTTGTTATAATATCTTTTAAATCTATTTTGAATGATCTCTAATCACTTAAGAAACATGGTCCCTTACATATACAATAAGGTTTCCTCAGGTTACATATTAACAGTACAAGTACACGCAAAATATGGGATGTTACCCACTTATTACTTATTATTGACAATTTCATTCTCCTTTTTCTTATATCTTCCACCTTTTGCCCATTACTTGCCTTTATGGGATATGGATTGGCTTACCTGCTGGTAGGTTGGATATGTACCATCATGACCCAAAGAATTAGATTGTGACATTTTGGTATAAAAGACTAGGTTCACTAGTATTATTGGTATAAGAGCAAGTGTCTAGTATAGTTTCGTAGATCGATATGATGACATCCATATCCTATCTTCGGAGGTTATAGGACATTCTTAGGAAAATATCATCTTTTTAGTTCATTTTGTGCATTGATTCTATATTGGTTCCTATATTCCCATTTGTTTCACTCTTTTGCAGATGGATAGTATATGGGCCATGTTAGCTAGGGATCGTGACCTCGTGCCTACAGTCGAATCATTGGTTATATATCAAGGTTGACATAGAGGTAAGGGATAGGTTAGAGATATAATCCTTTCTTGAGTCTAGGATAGGAGCCTTCACCAGATATTGTAATTATTTCTGAGCTAGAGATAGCACCAGAGGTTTCTCTACCATAGCAGTAGTTTAACCGGGGGCAACCTAGGTCTTATTGGAGTTTATATTTCCCTTCAATATTTGAGATGCTTTGGTTCAAATTTTGTTCTTGGTAGGAGGTCCACCGAAAAATTGGGCCTAGACAACAACCTAAGGTGGTTAGGTTTAGGAGCACAACCTGTGGTTGCAGCTCCTAAAGAAGAGGTCCCGCCAGAACTGATAGTTCCATAACTGGTAGTAGCCCAACCAGTTATGAATACTAAGGATCTAATGATATTGAGCCAATTTGTAATATTTTCTTTACCTAAATTTACAAGGTCCCTAGGTGATGATGCATTTGAGTTTCTGACTAGTTGTTTCTTCCTGGTGTGTGGATTACACCACCTTCTAGTTTGATCAGGCAGCCAAATGGTGGTGGAGTGGTTATATGAATTCTAGGATAGCTGGATCTCCCCCTATGATATTGACCAAGTTGTCCAAGGCTTTTTTGGAGAAGTATATGCCTCATTGCTTGTATGAGTGTTTACATCTTTGAAGTAGGGTTTATGTTTGTTGCTAAGTATAAGACAAGGTTTCATGTGTTGGTGAGGCATGCCATTATGATTTTATCGACTTAGTATAAGTAGATCTGATATTTTGTTAGAGAGATGAGACTTTTTTTCTGCCTAGCTACTCATAGTTTAGTTACCGTGGGTAAGTTTTTAATAGATATTGTTGGTTATGCTTGAAATATAGAGGAGATGCATTGAGAGGTCCAAAGTGGATGTGATAAAAGGCCATATTATTAAGATAATTCTAGTAGAAGCCATAAGGACTCATAGTTTAGAGGTTGAGGATTTCAGGGTAGGTACCCCCAACATTAGACTTATTAGCATTAAGGATGGTATAGTAGGCCTATTCAGGCAACACTTCTAATTTCTAATGGGGGTCAACTCGATTATTGTGACTATAGTAGTCAGTTTTTGAGGGGTGCATAGTCAGGGTATTCAGGTTGAGGTGGTCATTCTAGATCAATCATACCTTCTAGATAGAGTAGAGTGCCTATGATATATTATGGTTGTGATATTTTTGGTCACTTTCTTGAGAGTGCTCCCAATGTAGAATGATTGAGCCTACAACATAGATTGTTCAACTAATTAGATTAGTACTACCTCCAGCTAGGGGTAGTGCAGAAGGCTGCAGAGGTGTTCCTTAGGGTCTTAGAGGTGGTCCTCAGGTAGGTAGGACAGGTGGTCAAGTACACACCTAGTTTGGTGGCAGATGGGGTCACTTATATGTTGTTCCTAGTTGGACAAAGAATAGAGCTTCAGATACCATGACCACAGATACCACAATTTTTGTATTCTATCAACCAGCTTCTACCTTATTTGATATAGGCTCCATATTTTTGTATATTTCTACTAATTACACAACATAGATAGGGTTGTTTTGAGAACTATTATTTATGCCCTTGCATGTAGCTACTCTTGTGGGTGATTCTATAGTAGTGGATCGGGTGTATAGATCTTGTTTGGTGATTTTTTGAGAGTATAACACTCAGGTTGACCTTATTATGTTAGATATGGTGTATTTTGAGGTATCCTAGGCATGAAATGGTTATCCACCTATCACGTTGTCTTAGATTTCCTTGACAAAACCATTACTTAAGACATATTAGCATACCCCAATTGTATGGAGGGGTTCTTTTAGCCGTGCACCAATGGGGATACATTTTATATTTAGGCTAAGAGACTGGTGTCAAGGGGTTGTAAGCCATTCCTTGCTTATGTTTGTGATATTAGTGCTGAGAGTCCTTTGCTTGACTCTGTTACAATCATTCAGGATTTTTTTGATGATTTTCCTACCGACCTACCTAGCCTTCCACCTAAGCGTAATATAGAGTTTGCTATTGACCTCAAGTCGGGCATCTGACCTAATTTTATGTCACACTGAGCTAAGTAAGCAAAATATTTAGATGTAGGATTGTCACGACCCAATTTCTTAGGTCATGTTGGCCCTTACTCTAACCCACCAGTAAGTAAGATAAGCCATAGCCCAAAATGGCAAGTAATGGGCTAATGCACCGAAGATGAAAATAAAAAAAAAGTAAGGCCAACAACAACAATAGCATCGGTGAAAACAAATAATTATACATGTATAATAAACCAAATAGGAAAAGGAAGAGGAAAAATTAAACAGATGAATTCTTCCCAAGACTTGGTAAGGTCGGTACTAGAGCCACTACAACCCAAAATCGGAGTACTAGACAATATCCCAAATATACATATGCACAACAGTCTCAGAATGCAAAAGACTATTAATCAAAATAGACGGAGAATGATCAGCCCCATACTCTAGATAGTTCAACCATTTCTTGATTTACAGCAAGGCCCAAATGATAATTCCAACATTGATGGTTCATACTTGGGTCTACATTAGGGAAACGATGTAGAAAGTGAAGTATGAGTACCAAAGAAATAGGTACTTAGTAGACATCATCAATCGATTGAGCTTAAATATAGTAAAAGTAGAAATATAATGTGAGTATATAAGCTAGGTTAACCGAAAAAGGGTAGAAATATAAATAACTACTAGGCTATGCAAGGGAGATAAAGAAAAAATGAGTAATACAGGAAATAAACAACTCAACAGTAAGCAAGACAAGATAACTATAACCTAAATGGGCCCCCAAAAGCCTAAAAGGCACATAGAAGAAGACAATTAACCCTACCGATCCCTCATAAACCGTCGGGTGCATACAAGGAGTAACTAAGTAGAAAATATAAGTAACTATAGCCAAACCAATCTTAGGCAGCCATCTGATTCTACATCCATGATAAAACCATCCAGATATGCACCAAGCTTGAACTAATACTAATGGATAATACTCTGAGGCCATACGTTGGGTTCAAATAAAAAATAGTAGGTAATAATCAGAAGCCACACAAATCATGTATAAAAGAACTTAGTACCATAGTCAATACTCCCAGAACAACTGTAATTAACACAAGAACACCTTAATCATATCATAACTAGACACCAAACTCAAACCAAAATTCATAGTAACCATAACATAAACAAAAACAGTGATCCCATAGATAGTCAATCTCAACTGTATAATTGATACAAAAATCATAACGTAATCAATGCTAGAGCTATTCCAGAACTCATAATAATAGTTTAAATAAAGCATTTTCCATACTCGAATCAAAACTAAAATTCATTTATGAAAATAAAAGCATATCTAGCTAAGGGGAAGAACTCCAAGGTTTCCAAGCCTATTTATATATTATAAGGTCATAAATACCAATCTTGAGGGAAAAGGGGGGGGGGGTTAAGTACACTAAGGCAAGAATGGTCCCCAATTACTAGGTCAAGAAAGAGTAGTCTTTGGAATACATATATCTACCCTAAACTATCAAGAAATAACACAATAATACCATAAATAATCTAAATCTAAATATAGGATAAACCTAGCCTATCTGAACGCCGTTGATTCCTCTAAATTAGAGCTTTCCTCTTTTGAGAGGCATTTAAGAGCTTCCTTGCTTTAAAAACAATGATCTACGCATTAAGATGAGAAAAATATTACTCATATTGCATATAAATGCTTTGGATCAGAAATCAGACTAAAATATCCCAAGTGGGGCTCATTTGTAGAATCACACAACTAAAATCATCATAACATTCCATGCAACTAAAGGATCAAGTGAAATAAATATGAAGCTAATCTAAGATTAAAATAGAACCAAATTTGTCCCAACAATAACCCCAAAAGGAGAAATTAAAATGGAAAATTAAGCCAGAAATTGAAAGAAAACTTATGAGAATCCAAAGGTATTAAGCTCACAATTGCGTTTCCCAGACTCAAATGATTGATTCATGCATAATTTTTTAGCTTATAGAGGTCTATAATGGTGGATACACCTATATAAAAGTGTTGGATAAGAAAGGGAATGAAAATATATACAAAACTAGCAACAACTGCTTAATCGGTCACAACTTAAGTATTAGACCCCAAGATTTCAATGATTTTATTTGGTATATACTTATTTTTTTATATCAATTTCTAGGTTGAATAATTATAAGTAACATTATAATCCATTATGAAGTGTTTTAGAATTTTTGTAATGTATTTTGGGACCCCAAAATAATGAGAATCCATGTTAAGGGCGTGCCACAGAGGCACGGCACACCCTGTCACAAAAACTAGTGGCTTGGAGCTATAAGGGCATTCCACACTAGATATTTTCCACGATAAGGGCGTGACAAACCCTAAGTGTGGTGTGATAATGGTGTACTATGCCCATGCATGTAGAAACACCAATTTTTAGTTTTTTCTTCAATTTTGAGGGCTATTTGGTCTTTTACCTCAAAATTAATCCGATAATAGTATCAAACCTGTTTCCCCACCCCCACAAGTCATTATACATGATTTATCATCTCTAAAACTCTTAAGAATACCAAAAGGGTAATTCTCTTCCAATATTCAAACTTTTATGTTTCCAATTCAAGTTTTTCTCAAGAAATGTAATGACCTTCCAGGTTATTTTCTTTATTTTCACTTATTTTTTACAATTAGATCTTTTTGATAGCTTTCCAAAGTCATTTATGACTTACTGGAGATGACAGTTTTGTTACTGTGCAGTTCATTCATTTTTTAAAGCCAATTTCCTGTTTTGAAGTCTTCGCTAGTTAGAATTAGCTATCGAGAAAAAACTCTAGTTAAACAACCTCATATGAAAATTCTGACAGTTCCAACGAATTCATAACATTAATTTTGGGATAGTTGGACCTTTGGGTTGGGTCATAAGGCATCCAAACTCATTATAGGCTATTGGCCGATAATTGATAAAAATGGCATTTGGATGTGTGACTCACTTTTCATTGAAACAACCTTGGATGGAAATTTTGACCATATCATTAAGTAAAAAATATTGAATTTTATATTTTAGCATAGTTCATTAGCATATACAATATTATGATCGAATCCCAAGGGGTCGGTGGAGACTTGGACAAATTCTAAGTTTCTAGTTGGTGCTTCAGCTAAAGTGTCCTTCCAGGTGCTTTAGTGACCTGGCCAACCCCGACGATCCACTTTAGCGGCAAGCTTACCACTAATGCATTTTCTTCTTTAGCACCGAATTTTCCACTTAAGCGGTATGCCAGGCTTGGGCAGGTAATGCTTTAGCGACACATTGGCGCTTTAGTGGTGACTGCTTAAGCTTCCAAGTGTCCTCTTAGGCAGCACCTAGGAGCCCTTAAATTCCCCCATTAGTTTAATTCTATCCCATTTTCACACATTTCAAGAGTGTATAACCGTAGAAAGTGTGGAAACTTGGGAGTAATATTGGTAGGTGATTTTGGGGTGTTTGAAAGATTAGATTAGTCATTTCTTCTTTGAATTCTTGGTAAGTTTTCATTAATTTCATGGTAAATGTCTCTATTATTTCTCAAAATCCTAGATTATAGGTGGATTGATTTTAGCACCATTTCATCTCGAAATTTACCCGTTCTTAGGGTAAATGTTCCTTCTTTATGGATGGACGCATTGATGGTTTTGGAAGTGTGATTCTGCTAGTGAGCCCCACATGGGTTTTTTTTAAGTAATTTTGGATCTAAAGCAGAAAAATGCAAAATAGGTACCGTTATTCTCATATTGATTAGTAGATTATCATTATGATAGCATGGCATCTTGCAAAAGCTTCTTGGAAGGGGAAATTGATGATTTAGCAGATTTCACCAGGCTTTCTTCGATGTTCAGGTAGACTAGGTTTACCTCTCTCATTGATTAGGCTAATTTGTAGTATATATATGATAATATGTTAGATATGGGTTGGGAAATAGTTCTTGGAGGTAAATTTAGTATTATTTGGGATATTTAGCCTATTAAGGAACTGTAAATTAGGCATAATTGACTTAGTTGCTAATTCTTTAGGTAGAATTAATATCTTAGGACTAAAAGTGGCTTATTTAACATCTAGTAGTATAATTAGATACCTTAGCCTTTTCTGGGGTAGCATTTTCCTTAGAATGAATTTCAGGATTAGAAGTGGGCCCCTCTGGCCCATCTTAGGCCAAGACTATCGTTAATTCCTTGTAGAATTTATAGGCATGTTATACCCTTAAAATTGTATCTTTAGGAGCTTGAAAAGGTTGGGAACATGATGTTTGTGCTAAATTGACACTTGGGAGTTGATGCAAGTTTTGATTCGGGTCCGGCAATTCATGATACTATGTTTTGATTCTTATCTTAGGTGGATTTATGCACCTAAGTGTTGTTATCCGGGCTTAATTAGCTTAATTTCGAGGACTTGTCATGTGTGTAATGAGTTAATCTCTGTATAAAGGAGCATATAAGTGTTAAGTTATGAAATTTTTCTGTTTAAGGTGTGTGCAAACCTAATTTGGAAAAAAAATGTGAAATTAGAGTTCCAACGAGATGACTAGTTTTTTAGCTTGAGCCATGTGCCATTCTAGCTCTTCTTGCTTGATTCTACATTCTTTAGGGTCTAATTCATGGTGTGTATTTGTATCAGAAGATCTATGATATGATTAACATGATGTGGAATAAATTACAAGCCATTTTTTAAGAGGAAACACAAACACCAAGCAAAGATTTGAAGACCAATGCAATGAGCAAAGCTTGATGAAATTTGGATATTTTGGACTTAAGTCCATGCCACGCTGCCGAAGCACCATTATAAGGGCATGGAACACCTTTGGATTCAAATTAAAAGTGCAAAACTAGTATCCCTCTATGATATCAGCATGCTATGCTACCTAAGAGAGGCGATATTGGCGTGGCACACTGGGTAGTCCAAATTGGCCAATGTTGGCCTAGTATAAATAGGACACTTCTAATCATTTGTAAACACCTTGGACAACTTGTGGGGATTAACATATGCTGAAAAAGGATTCAATTAGGGTTTTTATTCTTAAACTTTATTTTATTCTTGGATTATTACATGGATTTCAATATTTTGATTCTTTGTACGTCCATGAGTGGATAAACACCCTTATATAGGGTTTAGACCAAGAACATGATTACTATTGCTTGTAACTGAGCTGGTTATTGTTGATTATCATTATAAGTTGTTCATGTATCCTTGTTTTAACTATCTTATGAATTCGTGACTCTTAGGATAAAGACTTAATCTATCTTGAGCTTGGAAGGAGGAACGATAGTATAAAATATGGGATATGTGGGATAGGATCGTACTCTTTCAATTGATTAAAGTTATGATTTTATTTTAGGATAGGAATATACCTAATTTCCCTATTTGGTTCAACAATGGGAAGAAACTCAAATGCATTTAGCTTAGTACTTACATCCTTGCTCAATTATTTAGTTGCAAGGATAAGTTAGATAGTTGATTTGAGGTTCGAAAGACCGTAAACAAATAATCAACCTCGTGAACCAAAAAGCAAGATAATTAACTAAACCAATAAAGTTCCAAATCTAAGTATGATTGTTTGTAGTGCTGAATCCCTCCCTATCTTTGTCTAAGAACCTTTACATAATTGTATTGTTAAGTTTTCTTTTAGTTGTTTAATCTCAAATACTCTTGGTTACTTTAGATCTTGGTTAATATTAATACTATAACTAGAATTGGATAGTATTCTAACACAAGTGCTCATGAGATCGATACTTTGCTTTAATTAAGGCCATTATATTACTTGGGTAAACCACTTACACTTGTGTGTGTGCTTGGGAACAATAAGTTTTGGCGCCATTGCCAGGGCTTATAGATTTGCAACCATCTTAGCTTTAGTAATGCCTTTTGATTTATTAAGTGCTAACTAATTGATCTTTGCTTTAGAACTTGAAGGCTTAAGTTCAAAAAAGATAGTAAGTTGGCAAGGGACAAGGAGTTGGTTGATCCATATCCCAAACCCGAGCAACGCTTACACCAATTGATGAGGAAAATAGTCTTTCTCTATCAAATCCATCAAATTCATAAAGAAGAAGCTATTCCTACACCCATGGATGAAGATCCACCAGCCCACAAGACAGTTCGTGAAGTAGTAATCCCACTTGCAACTAATGTTACCTCCGCCATCCGCAGACCCACTACAGGAGGTTGATTTAAGTTGAAATAGAACATGGTGCATATCTTTCAAAACAAAGGATAATTTATTGACTTGTCACATGAGGATCCACTGGTTCACTTGTAGAATTTCTTAGAGATTAGTGACATATTCATACCCACTAGGGTATCCACTAATTATGTAAGGCTGAAACTATTCCTCTCCTCACTTTTTGGGGAAGAAAAGAAGTGGTTGAATGCTGAACTGACAGGGTTTATCACTACATAGGATGACTTGGCTAAAAAATTACTCATCTATTTCTTTCTATCCGACAAGACTAAAAGATTACACAATGGGATATTGAGATTTAACAAAAATCCAGATGAAAATCTATATCATGCTTGGGAGACATTCAAATCTCTTCTCTGAGACTATCCACATTATCAGTAGTCAATGAGGTATTAGGTCACACCTTTGTAGAAGCTCTTGACCATAATACAAGAATTTTGCTAAATTTAGATACAGGTGGTCAGGCTTTGGAGAAAACATATAATGATCTTTATACCTTCTTGCACTATATTGCACAAGGGAATCTAGACTAGCATGGTGACATATACGAGAGTGTAGTGAAAAAGTTGGCTGGTGTGCTTGAAGTTGATAGTGTCACAACCTTAGCTGCCAAATTATCTGTACCATTTAGTATATTGAGTATGAATAAATCTCTGGATCAAGTAAATATAATACATCAGACCCCATATTGGTATGAGATTTTTGGAAATAGTAGCCACACTGTAGACTAATATGGAGCAAATTCGGAGTTCGTGAATTTCATAGGCAAAATACAAAAGCCAAACTATAGTAATGCCTATAATCCCAAGTGGAATTATGCATGGGGAAATAATTAGTATCAGCAGTTCCTGTAGCAACACAACACACGGGCCAATAACATTGAGGGAACTTTGAAGTAGATCTTGGCAAAAGAAGAAGAAATGGCTATCAAAATAAAAAATCAGCAAGTGGATCAAAAGACGTTAGAGACTCAGTTGGAGCAGCTAGCTTAGGTACAGAATACCAGACCCCAAGGTAGATTACCAAGTGATGTAGAGCACCCAAAGCAGGTTATGAAAATCATCTTGAGGAGTGGTAAAAAGCTTTTTGATAGGCATCCAAGGAAATCTTTAGAGGGACAGAAAGAGTTAGTGCCACAATAGGTTTCAAGTAAAGATGTTGATAATTTGGAGAAGTTTGAGTAATAAAAAACTAAAGATGATGAGCAAGTGCATGAAATTCCGCCACCACCATTCCCTCAGAGTCTCAAAAAGTCCAAGGAGGATGCCAGCTTCAAGAAGTTCTTTGACATGTTCAGAGAACTTCACATTGACCTTCCTCTTTTTGATGCTTTGCAGGGAATGCCTAAGTATGCCAAGTAGTTGAAGGACGTGGTGACTAAAAAAATTAAGATGTAGGACATTGATACAAATACACTTACTGGGGAGTGCAGTTCAATTATGATGCAGAAGATGCCAAAGAAGTTAAAGGACCCAAGGAGTTTCAACCTCCCCATACAAATTGGTGATAATGATATGGTTCACGCTCTGAGTAATTTGGGGGTAAGTATAAAGTTGATGACCCTATCAGTGTTCAATAGGTATGCCAAGATCATGCTCTATGGTGCTCCAGATGGTAGATAGAACCCAAGTCAGACCTTAAGGAATCATAAAGGACGTGCTCATAAAGGTCAGTAAGTTAATATCTTTGCTGACATTATTTCTCTTGATAATGATGCAGATGATAGGGTGTCATTTATTTTGGGACATTTATTCTTTTCAATGGAAGAGGCACTGATAGATGTAAAAGAGGGCACTCTTAAAATATGATTAGATGATGAAGAGATAGTGTTTAAAGTTTATAAACCACTTAATATTCCTTCCCACTACAAAGACATATGAATGATTACAGTGATGGAAGTGGATGAGTATGGGGTGGTGGAGTCCAAACCACCAAGGACCTTTTTAGACTGTCTCTTTGAGATGCCCAAGCGACTATGTAAGCCCAAAGTTATTGAGGAGCTTGAAAAGTCTAGTACTGAGAAAGATGCAGAAACAAGTGACAAAATAGCCTCCGAGATGGTTAAAGAAGATGAAAGAATATGGTTGATATGTAGTAATTAGGGTCGTGTCGTGACACTAAATCAGCGTTTCTTAGGAGGCAAGTCAATTTAACATAGGTATTTGATGTTTTTATGTTTAGTTTTTACTTCATGTAGTTTTTGTTTTTTTTGAGTCATAAGTTGATGGGAAGTCTGAGTACCAGAGACTAGAGCTAAGAAGCATAGAAAAGACTGGGTGTGGGGTCAACCCAACCTTATTAATGTTTAAAGATGCTACTTTCTAGGCTTAGAGTCCTCAGAGATTATTTCAATCTCTACTTTTAATTTTACTTTGGGGATAAAGTATGATTTTAAGTGTGGGGTGGGGAAATTCCCATGGTTTTGGGTGAAGTGTTGCCATAGGATTTTAATTCTTAGTTGTTTTCTAGTTGTGAGTAAATTTAAAAAATATTACAAAATGATTTTCTTTTTATTAGTTTAGTTTTAATTTTGTTGGTGTCATTCTAGTAAGTGCACACTTTACTCACCCCGTGGTTATTCTTTTCGATTGTTTTCTATGGGGGCGCCCCTGGAACCCAATATCCTTTTTCTCTTTTTAGGAGTAAATTTTAAATTTCTTATACTAGGTAAGTGAGATGTTCCTGTTAATGCTATGAGTGATTCAAGTTATTTTGGTTGTGAAAGCATGTTGATTATGTTGAATGACTACTTTTGAGACACCTACACTCTTGTTTATGACTCTTGTACGTTGTTGGCTTAATGTTGAATTCATGTGATTGGTTGGCTAAGATTATATAATGATCCCAATTGAGTTGACCTTGTTCTATGTGTGAGTAAGGCTTTTGTTTTATTCCTTAATGAATATTGATGTCTAGAACTTGCCTGGTATGTGTGTAAAGCAAAATAAAGAATGTGGGTTTAGGAGATAATATAGACATTTCTTTGATAGCCTTGTTTCATACCTAGTTTATCCACCCGGGTGCATATTCTGAGTTAGCTCTGTTAAGACTTTAGACTATATTCTTGGGTAGCCTTGTAATTATCCTATTTCCCTTTAATGATTGACCATAAATTGATCAAAAGCTACTAAGTGCTTTAGTTGAAAAATTAATGAGGTTAAGGAGTGTAAAATTAAAGTAAAAGATTTTTGTGAAACCCCAAGCAGTATCTTTCGGTGTCAAAAAGTTGATGTATTGTGGATGGGAGTAATGTAATGAAAAAGAGACAAATTGATCAATAATGAATTAGGTGTTGGTAGAGAATACTCAACATCGAATATATGTGAACTAGCTTAAAGATATGGGGAAAAACAAATGAAGATGTGCGAAGGAAGAGGTGGTGAGAAAGTAGTTGTGAGAGAAGAGCTTAATATTGAATGTGATGTATTAAAGCGCTTAGGGAAGATAGTCACTATTCCTATCCAACATAGTTCCTACTAATCCCTTAGCCTACAGTACAACTCTTAAATTCCTATTTGATTTTAAACCTTACCATTCTGATATTAGTAGGTACTTCACTAAGGGAAAGCCTATGGTTCATCTTGTGTAACTTGTGAATTCTTCTGAAGAGTGAGCATAGGTTGATTCTTATACCCATTCTTGTGATTAATTGCATTTATTATAACACCCTTACAATTTCCATCATTTTATTTTTTACCCTTTCTTGTTTGAAACATCAATTTTTGTCTTAAATTGAGATTAGGTATGTTAATAAGGTGTCTCAGAAGAGTTTCAAAATTTTTGGATGGGGTTCGAGGTCACTTTTGAATTTTGAGGCATTGAGCCTCTGTATTTTTGGTGAAACACCTAGACTTTTAACCATTGAAAGAAATTCTCCATTTGATGTCACTAGGGTGGGTACGACTAGGGGCATAAGTCATACCCCTTGATACAAGTCGTATCCTCTTTCCCCCCCTCTCGTATCCTAGGTAGTGTGGTGAAGGTTACTCACTTTCCTAGGTACGAGTAACCCCCTCCTCAATCATACCCTAAGTATACAAGTCATACCTAAGTGAGTCGTATGGAGTGAGGTCTTAGCTTGGAGAGGATTATTTTTATTACTAGTGGAGCATATGAGTTATGGGTGAGTCATACCCTTTGGATATGACTCAAGGGTGTATAGTCGTACCCTTAACAATGTATGTGACATAGGAGAAGCCTATGGTATGATTCAGTGTACCACTCGTACCTTAGGGTACGGTTCCCTTATTGAGTCGTATGGTGATTTGTAACCTTGGTTGGATCCATTTTCCAGCTTTTAACTAAGGGCCTTGTGGTTATTTCCCATGCCTTAAACCTCAAGTCCCTTTACTATATAAGTGTATAAGGCCTCCTTAAACATACTTTTGAGGGCATCAAAAACCTAAAACACTCTCTCAAATTCATCTTTAACTCTTGTATGGAATGATTTTTGATGCATGGGAAAAAGGGATTAAAGTCCCAATATCAACTAACGACAGTTGTGATGGCTAGAGTTTGAAGTCCCTTTCTTATGATATGGATCAAGGTTGAAGTCCCTTGCTTACGATATGGATCGAGGTTCAATCTCCAGCTTTAGAGTTTACAGTAATGGATTCCTTTGATTTTTGTTTGCTATCTTTCAGATGATGTCTCTAAGGAGATCTGAGATTCAAGAAAACCCTTTTGAGGGCCCTATGGATGAAGCTCGTCTAACTTCTGGAGTTCGGACCTAGGAAAGGGCTGTGACATTCGACCATCTTTATGGGGTTCCACCTGTCCCCGTTAACCCCGACTATGAGAGTGACTCTCATATTTCATCACCTCAAAGGGTGCTACTAATGCTGAGTTTCTTCACTTTATCAGCCTCTTGGCTCAATTGGTAAACTATCAATCAGAGCGTGGTGGTCCGGCTAATATTTCTTCTAAGGCCACAAGAATTTACCTATATATAAGGTTGAGCCCACCTATGTTATCTTCTAAAAAGGTTAAGGAAGATCCTCAAGGCTTTGTTGATGAAATAGAGAAGATTTTTTGAATCACGCATGCTTTGGAGATTGAGGCCGTTGAGTTTTCTTCCTACTAATTAAAAGATTTAGTGTACCAATGGTACGAGGGTAGGAGTTTTCTAGGGGTGTTGATGCTAGTCCCTCCATATGGGAGGACTTCTCTGAGGCTTTCTAAGACCGTTTTTTTCTTCAGGAGTTGAGAGAGACAAATGCAGAAGAGTTTATGAACTTGAACCAAGTGAAGATGTCCGTTCAAGCGTATGCCTTGAAATTTAATCAATTGTCAAGGTATGCTCCCGAGATAGTTTCCAGCATGAGGGTTAGAATGGATAAGTTTGTCTCAGGATTGTCCTATGAGTTAATCCTTGAGAGTAAGACGGTGTAAGACCCCACAAAATCCTAAGCTCAACTCAGTCTTTTAAGCTTCTAAGGGGTCCCAAACTTAGAAAATTCTAGCTAAGTATTCAGACTTAGTATTATTTTGGACTTCGTAAGTTGGCAACTCTATTTCACGACTCTTATGACCTTAAAGTATCGATCTTTAGATTGATTCATGATTAGGAAAGTCAGTAGGTGTTCCCAGATGAGTTTTTGATTTTTCAAACCTTGTTTAACATATGTCTGGGAACCCATAATAGTGTATCAACACGATCACCATTTTTCTTCAAGAATTTAGTAACCAAGGTATGTCAAGTGTTCAGCCAAGGGTTCCTTCAACCCTTGGAGTCCAAGAAACTATTTTAAACTTCAAATAGCTTGATTTCATGCTTTTCATGATTTGGATTCAAGTGTATTTAGGATTATAATGTTCATTGGATTTCTATTCCATGATTAAGTGCAATATTTATGAAAAAACAACTATTATGTAAGTAGTATCATGTGAATTCATGTTAATGCCTTGAAATTCTGATGCTCATGTGTTGATTAGTACTATGTGCATGTACAATGCCTTCTAAGTATTTGATGAGTTGTTCATGAGAATTAAATAATGAAATTATATCATATTAGTGGGTATTCAAGTTCATGTCATGCAAGTGTTTGCTATAATGTCCCAATGAATGAATGATGATCAAGTAGTTATTTATCCTGTATCAAGATTGTGCCATGTCTTATAATTTATGCTATTGAGTCCTGAGGGTATTTAATACCCAAAAATTTAGCTGATTACCTAGAGCCATGGTCAGTCTTAGGATAGTATCAGTCATGTCACGATCAGTAGTACTATCAGTCAGTTACAGAACTCAGGAAAAACTCAGTAGACTCAGTATCAGTCCAGTCCAGATCAATATTCTGTTCAAGCCTCAGTAAATTCATCCAGTTAACAGAATTCATTAGTATTCCGTTAGTCAATAGAACTCAATAAAATAGTTCAGTTCAGTTAGATAGTATAATCAGTGATAGTTCAGTCAAGCCTAGTATGAACTAGAAGTCAGTTCAGTGTCTATTCAGTTGGGAGTAGGATTCAGCATTGAGCGAACCCAGGGATGGGGGCATTCCTGCCATTAGAGGATTTGACCCTTATTAGCAATCCCTGCATTACAGAACTATGTAGCCAGCGTAGGTTGAGATATCCTCCTACCAGATTAGGGTTGATATATCTCCTACGAGTTTTTCTACCAGCGAGGGTTGATGAAAGAGCTTCCTTTCAGAGATGGTTAACTCACACCTTGTCTTTACCCATAGCACGGTACTAACACCCTTCCAACTGGGGTTATAGGTTAGACCCCAATCTATTTAGAAAGAGGAATGTCGGTTAGATGATTATATCCCACAGTCTCAGTTTTAGATTCTATCTCAGAATATAATCAGTTCAGTTTTATAGATTTAGGACTACCAGATGCAGCCACTCAGTTCAGTACGAAACTCAGCACAATTCTGCAGAATCAGGACTATCAGATACAGTCATTTTGTTACCAGTAGTACAGTATCAGTAAACCTAGATATCAGTTAATCAGTATTCAAATTCAGTATTCAGTGTTATATCGATCTCAGTTACAATTAATGCATTCATTCATGTACTCTTATTCAATTATATTCATGTCATTCAGTCATTGTTGTTAATGCATATGAACCCATGCATTTCATCCTACCTCACTTTGCTTACTAGTATATTCAAAGTACTGATGCATACCTTTCTTTGCGCTATGATGTTTTATATCATAGGTTCAAATGCACGGGCTCCCGATCATACTTAGCAGTTCAGATATTTAACTGACAGAGTTAGGGGTGAGTCCTTGATACGGGAATTCCTAGCTCGAGACCTTTCATATGAAGTCAAGCGTGTGAGTTGCAATGACTCCAAGACTTGTTCACATCCTTGGCCATGTATGAGGCTATTTTGGGCCTATCTAAGGGCCTATACTTATTAAAGTGTGAAGAGGCCCAACAAAACACCCCAATGAAGAGGCCCAACAAAACACCCCAAAGCCACCCACTTAATGTTAAGGGTATTTTGCTCTTTTTGCCCTTCTTTGTAATTGAAAATATAAGTCATTTATTAGGGATAGTCTTTTTAGTTATTTCATCCCTATTATTCAAGAAACAAAAGACTTGTAATATTGATGACTTCTCTTTCTCGTTTTGGAGAGGCCAAAACCAAAACCTCACTAGTAGAGTGATACTAGTGTTGTATCTTAGCTATAAACTAAGGTCTTGGGGTTCTTGAGTTCCTCTTGGTCCAAGTAAGAATTTGGTGTTTATATTCATTAGTCTTAGGGTCCTTTCTCATTTTTAGGGTTCTTAGATTATTGGATATTATATGTCAAGTTTCTATACCTTTTGTAATCTTGATAACATTGTGCTGTTGAATCGAAAAGTATAGTGAAGCTGTGTGGGGATCTTTTGATTCACTAGAAAAATTGTCATTTGTTGTTCTTGTTGTAAACTCATTTTTCTAGTCAAAACAAGTGTTAAAGCCTAGTGAAGCCGTGTGTGGCCTCTTTCGATTCACTAGCACTTTGTTGTTGATATTGTTGCTTCTTTTGTTGTCTTGAATCTCTTGATACACACTTATCTTTGTATCATTTGGTATCAAAGTTTGTGGTTGATTTTGTTCCAACAAATTCAATATTGGGCTTGATAGTTAAAAAAATTTGCTAAAATCTGAATAATTCCAAAAAAAAAAGAGAAATCTGCCCATCCTGTTCTTGGTCGAGAAAATTATGTTGTGTTGTTGCCTTGGTCGAAAGTTGGTAGTTAGATCTACAAAAATTTTGTTTATCTAGTTTGTTTTTTGTGTTGGTTTCTTTCTCATCAACACAAAAGGTGTCTATATCTAAAGTTGAGCTTAATGATAAGTGACTTGTTGTTGTTCTTGAAGTTGGCTATGTTTTGTGGGTTGTGTTTGGACGTTAAAGTGGTGTAACGCCTCGAGATCCCATCCGGGATGTCACACGGTGCTTATGACCCCAAAGGACCACAAGCTAACCCTTTACTGATATCTGTACCAGTGCACTGCATAGTATCTGGAATAAATGCGAAAACTAACCATAAGGTTCAACACATCTATACATACTTAGAACTCAAAACTGAATACTAATACATCCGTCTGAAAAGCCTCTAAACTATCTAATCTATGGAGTTGATGGGAAATGTCCCCAACTAACTCCGTCTACTGCAAATATAAACAAAGTCTGATGCCATAATAGTATACTGAAACCCATCCTCGAAAGAAGAGGACTCACTGCTACGACTATTGTTGCTAACTGGGACTAAACTGCTGAGGAAACTCTGGGTCCTGTGCCTCTGAACCTATGGTGCCAAATAAAACACCATAGCGCAAATGCGTCAGTATAGGAATATACTGAGCATATAGACGAGGTAAGGCTAAATGAAAAGGCTCATGCATGCATAATATCTAAACTGTATAATCATAAAAATACCGCATGAGAACACATACAGGAATTTACAAACTATAATCACAATCATCGCGACTCAAGATACTGAAACTCGGATACCACTTTATCGCAGACTGAACTCACTATTGATACTGAGATACTAAATCACTGACTCATCTGATACTGATAACTGAGGACCTAGATGTACTTACGTGAAGGACTGAATTTTAATCTTACTGCTTTCGACTGACAGGGTTAGAGATCAACCTCTTTAACGGATGATGTCAAAAACTATTATGAATGATAAAAAATATGAATATATCTGAATCTGACAACAATGATACTCAATAGCATCTGAGACTGTGAATCAAGCCTGTCTGGCGGCATACCTCTGAATATGATATCAAATAACTGTATGTGAGATCAAGCCTATCTGTCGGGATGGTCCATGAATCAATGAAACTATCTGAGTTCCTCATAAAGATAAATAACTGAATCTGACAGTCCTGATTTTTGAAGATTGATACTGAAACTGACACTGTAATTGTGGGAAGTATTTACTTAACCGACATGCCCCAAACTACCACAGGTGGGGTCCAACCTGTAACCCCAGCTGGAAGGGTGTCAATACCATGCCATGGGTAAAGACCTCTCTCTAGTCAATCCTCTCTGACGGATGACCCTTACCAGGAAGTCGACCTAAGGCAATATAATAGTCAAAATACTCTCTCTCTGGAGGTGACAGCCTTTTCCTGATGGTGAATACTATATCCTACCCTGGCTATGTAGTTCTGGAGGTCAGGGATTGCTACTAACAACTCCGGCCTCTCTCTCTCTGATGGGAGAAGCCTCCATTCCTTCCCTCGATCAGTGCTAGTTTCTACTCCTAACTGAAAGACTCTGACTGAATTCTTAACTGAACACAACTGAACTGAATCTGATACTAATCATGTTTCTCAAAAGATCTGACTTAGTTACGCTAAGATCACTTAATTCCATATCTTACGGACATGGTATTGAATCATGGTATCTGACTGACGATACAGATCTTGAATAGATTATTTGGTCACTTTCCAGATTAGAATTGAACACTTACATACTATTGGATCTGAGCTGATTACAGGACTGAGGCTAGATCACTAGAGATACAGAGATTACAGAGATAACTGAGATTTCTGAGCTTTCTTAATTTATGCAACTATCTGAGGATACATAGTTCTATAGTTCACTGAGTTCTGAGAATCATGGCTCGACTGGATTTATCGTGAAACTGACACAGGCTCTAAACAGCAGCTAAATTATTGGGTATAAATACCCCTATGACTCGATAACATAAAATAAAGCATAATCATTCCTCCATCATCACAACTATTCATTCATTATCATCATCACAACAATTCATTCATCATCACAATCATACATTCATCATCATTATCATTAAAGCATCTCTTCAAGTATTTAGGAATCATATCATATGTTCATCCTCACAATCACTAAGACATCACTTTTAGAATTTAGGGATCATAAGCATATAATAGCATAGGGTAAATATGCTACTAGATTATAGTCCATTCAACAAGGTCTTTCCTCAAGTACTTCACACCTAAATCAGTCTTGACATGTATTTGGACATCATATGATTTGGGTAAAACTTCATACTATCATGTCTCAACTTACTTTCTAACCACTTGGCATGTATTAAAATCTAAGCATATATCAAAGAGAACATAATTGGGGAATTTACTACCATCACATCTCCACTTGTTCACTAAGGTCCTTCAATAATCACTAGACACGCACGGGTTCATACTTATTTGGGGATTTCCTACCATCATGGAATGATTCATTCACTAAGGCATTTTATCAAACACTAGGCATGCATGGACTAACTCACAACTTTGGGTTTCATCTTCAACATACTACACTAGTCCTTATACTTCACCTTAGATTTTATCAAACCTATGGGGGACATGCTTCACTTATTCAACCATTTCTATACCCAAATGACATGAACATATCACATAGAAAACAACTTCAAGAGGGTTTATCACCAACATCACATAATTCCACATAATAGGGTCAAAGCTCATAAATCTTGTAGACAAACATGAATCAAAACTCAACATCACAAGGAACATCAATTTCAACTCATACAAATCATGGAATCTCATAAACATAAAAATCTTGAAGTTTTAAAAAGGGTTCTTAAGCTTCTTGGATGAAAGAGACCCAAGAATCAACATCTACATACCTTGGGGAAACTCTTTTCTTGAAGGCCTTTGGAGAGATTCTTGATTTCTCTAAATCTTTCTTGATTTTTGCTTGAACAAGAGAGGAGATTTTAATTTTTTTGGAAACCCTAATTCTTGGTGTGGAAAGAGAGAAAATGAGGCCAATTCTCTTGTAAAAAGGGTATATATAGTGGTTGGGAAAAGCCCATTTTCTTCCTTGGAATTAAACTGAAAATCCCGATTTTTCATGCTGGAGCTATGCGCCATAATCGTGCCAGTTCATTGGAAAAATGGACAATTGGGAAACTGCACGACGGCGCGATGCAGTGGAAATCGCATTGCCATCTTTGTTGGGAGATATAACTATACCATGATGCGGTGGAATCAAGTAGGTTAACTGTATTTTGACGATTTCCATTTTGGCTGGCTCCGCGATGTGCTAAGGTTCCAGGTGGCACACTGTCTCACTAAAATGGCTCTAACTCTTCACCCGAGTGTCCGATTTGGGCGAATTTGGTATTGATGGAAAGCTTATTCAATGATCTACACGATAAAAATTAAAAATTAGGGAAATTCCACACGATTCAAAGTATTTCATACTTGGGAAGATATTTTTTAAACTCTTAGACTCAAATTTCTGCTTTACTGAATACGCTCTAAGTCTCAGACTGGAAGAGGATTTTGCGGGGCATTACAAGTGACCATTGTTGGTGTGTTCTTGAAGGTGTTGTTTTTCTCATCTTGATATTCTCTTCAAATCATGTCTTAAACAATAGAAAAAGTAAAATAAATCCAAAAAAAGGTTGAAGGACAAAGTGTAAAGTTGTTTGTGAGAAGACTTGAGCACATCACTTCCATGACTTGACATCTAGTTTTCAACAAATTTTACCACCTTTTAAGGGACCTTGTTTTGTGAGATTGGTACAAGTCAAGTCTTGACATTTGATATTGGACTTAAAAAGGTTACAAGACTTTGCTTTCCCTCCAAAAGCAAAGTCATCCATTACAAAAATTGTGAAGATTAAGGCTTCAAGTTGATGAACCAAATGTATGGACCGTGACCAATACCATGCTTCCATATTACCTTAATCACTGTTCACATCATTAATTAAGATCAATTTGGATATTCTAGTTTCTAATTATTGATTCTTAGTTTCTTCTAATTGACTCGAGAACTAATTATCAAGCTAGTACATTTCTACTAGGTTGTCAATTAGTCCTGTGAATCCTTGTATTCGTGTCATCATTTGCTTGTGTGCTTTTGTTGTTTAAATACGTTATAACTCCTTGACTCTAGTCTGACGAGAATTCTTCGATCTTAAAAAAAATCCATTCTAGACGAGAGCATACACATACCTTAAGAATTCACAAATTACTAGCTAATCTACAACACTTATGGAGCATTAGTGTGAGTGAACCAAGAGAGTATGAGTGAGGGGAGGGGTTTTAAACTAAATTATTTGTTGCTTGTGTAGGTGATACCTTGAAAATAAAGGGAACAACGTCTCAAACCATGGATTCTAATGAAATGGAGAATATAAGGGTCACTGTTGAGGTGATGACCCAAACTCTTAAAAGGTTGAGTACGGAAGTGGGAGCTATAAGGGAAGAAGTGATGACTATTAGTGGGAAGTTAGAACAATTGGAAAGTCAAAGGAACTCTCACCCTTCTAATCCTCGACATGTTTCGTCAAGTGGACATGATAGAAATTCCTCCGTCATTGTTGCTCCCAAAACATGGCCATAATTGCCAAATCCTTCACTAGATCCATTAAATGTCATAAGCCAAAACACTTATAACCCCCTAAACTGAGACTCCAATAGACCAACCCATTCCTAAACTCCTCAAGTTCCGCTAAAGGGACTTTGGAGTCCAATACCTCCACTAAATCTAAACACACCCTTTCGAGCCCCACTAAACCAAAGACCACCACCTCCACAAAATTCAATCCCTCCAAATCGAGTTCCAAATATCCAAAACTATCCCGTCCACTTTGAGAAATATTTTAGAGAGTATTATGAAGGGTATGGAGCCTTTGACGATGATTACATGAAGGAGGAGAAGATGAAAGAGGGCGTGTGGATCCAAAAATATACTGAGGGTATAGAGAAAGGGGAAATCAATACCAAGAGAGAGACATAGGCATCAATACAATCAAATTAAGCCTACCTTTATTTAAGGGTAAAAGTAACCCTGAGGTATATCTTGCTTAGGAATCGGCGTGTGATAAAGTATTTTAAGTGAATGATATCTCGAAAGAGAAGAAGATTTGTTATTCCATAGCTCATTTTGAAGGCTATGATAACACTTGGTGGGAATACTTTAAGAGGTTCGGCAATGAGTTGGTAGAGGGTCAACCACCACCATGGTTTCGATTGAGGTACCTAATGAGGCAACGGTAACTTCCCAAAAGTTATCATCATGAGTTGCTTGCTAAATTGTACAACTTGCGGAAAGGGAATCAAAGTGTTATGGCATATTATGATGAGTTTCAACAACTCATGTTGAAACTTGATCATCGTTCGGAATAAATAAGTCATGACATCATTTGGTTCATGTGTGGGTTGAATAAAGAGATATCACTCATTTGAAACTTCACAAGTTTGATACCGTCGAAGGTATTTTCCAAGTGTCTCTTAAGATTAAAAGGGAACTTAAAAATAGGTCGTCATTCAAAGCAAAGGGACAATCAATGTCGGATTGGCCGAGGGGCAAGGATATGGTTCAATCCTCTTCGAGTTGGCCTAAAAACAAGGACCAACCCGCCACTACTAGGCTACCCGAGCCCAAAATAGTCCACAAAATCCCTCTGAGGCAAGAAGTTAACAAGTATCCTAATCCTAAAGGGTTCCAATGCTTCAAGTGCCAGGGTTGGGGGCATAAAGCCAATGAATGACCTAACCGATGCAATGTAATCCTAAGGTAAGGTAGATTGTATTTCCTTGGTGAAAAAGTGGGTATTGAAGGTGATGAGAGTGACACCGATCCTCAAGATGTAAAGAAAACCGAGAGAGAACCACATGATGATGATGATTGTGAGGATGCTTATCCGCAAGAAAGGGAGTGCGTGGTTCCAAACTTTTTAGTGAGGTATGCCATGATTCATAAGGTGATAGATGATACTAGCCTACGGGAGAATCTATTCCATACTGAATGACTTGTGAAGGGAAGTGTATGCACTATGGTGATAGATAGTGGAATTTGTGCGAATATAGTTAGTGTTGCAATGGTGAACTTCTTGAAATTTCTGACTACACCTCACACTAGTCCTTATAAGTTGCAATGGCTGAATAAATGCGGTGAGTTAAAGGTCACAAGGCAATGTGTGATACGTTTTAATGTAGCCAACTACCATGATGAGGTACTTTGTGACATGATACCAATGCAAGCTTGTCACTTGTTGTTAGGAAGGCGTTGGCAATATGATAGGTCGACTAAACATGATGGAAGGTCCAATCGGTATACACTTGATAAGGATGGACGAAAGGTCGCTCTTCATATATTATTACCTTCCCAAGTGAATGAATTACACCAAAAGATATGAGAATTGAGGGAAAAGGGAAAGAAGGTCGAGAGTGAGAAAAAAAAAGGGGAATCCAAGAGTGAGGAGGTAGAGGAAGCCGAGGGGCCCCTAAATTATAAGGGGAACGGGATCATAGTGATGATGGATAGGAGGAAGGAACTATTTGTGGATCATTATGAGGACACTCCGATGCTCCTTTTGGCCCATCTTTTTAATACTAACCCCGCTAACGTTTCCATTTTTCCTTCTATTTCTCATGTTTTGCAGGATTACAAGGATGTCTTCCCAAAGGATTTGCCTAAAGAATTGTCTCCACTTCAGGTCATTGAGCACTAAATTGATTTTGTGTCGGGCTCATAATTGCCCAAAAAATCGGCTTATAGAAGCAACCCGATGGATACCAAGAAATTGCAACACCAAGTTGAGGAACTTCTCAACAAAGGGTACATCAAGGTGAGTATGATCCCCTGTGCGGTCTTGGTGCAACTAGTTTCCAAGAAAGATAGGACTTGGCATATGTGCATTGATTGTCGAGCCATCAACAAGATAATGGTAAAAGGTCATCACCCTATTCCTAGGTTAGATGATATGCTTGATGAATTGAGTGGTTCATGTTTGTTTTCTATAATTTATTTGAGGAGTGGCTATCACCAAATCCCTATGCAACCGGGTGATGAATGGAAAATTACCTTCAAGACCAAATTCGGTCTCTATGAATATTATGCCATTCAGCCTAACAAATGCCCTAAGTACTTTCATGAGGCTAATGAATCATGTGATGAAGTCATTTATCAGAAAGTTTTTTTTTTGTTTACTTTGATGATGTGTTGGTGTATAGTAAGTCCTTAGATAAGCATGTAAAGCAATTACAATGTGTGTTTGATGTCCTCCAAAAGGAGAAGTTATATGCTAATCTAGAAAAATGTTCTTTTGGTGTCCATAAAGTTGTATTTCTTGGGTTTGTGGTGAGCTCAAGAGGGGTCGAAGTGGATGAATCTAAGATTGACTCCATTAAAAATTTGCCAACTCCCAAAACCGTAGGTGAAGTGAGAAGATTCCACGGGTTAGCTAGTTTTTATAGACATTTTGTCAAAGAATTTAGCACCATTGCCGCCCCCTTGACCGAAGTGATTAAAAAATATCGGTCTTTCAAATGGGGAGATGAGCAAGCTAAGGCCTTCAAGGACTTGAAAGCTATGCTCATCTCAGCCCCTTTGCTCTAATTGCTGAATTTTGACAAAACTTTTGAGGTCGAATGTGATGCTAGCAAAGTCGGCATAGGTGCGGTTTTAATGCAAGAATTGAAGCCTATTGCCTACTTTAGTGAAAAGCTCAAAGGAGCAACTCTAAACTACTCTACATACGATTTAGAGTTGTATGCCTTGATTAGAGCCTTGGCCACTTGGCAACATTATTTGTGGCCTAAAGAATTCGTGATCCGAATGGATCATGAATCCTTGAAGCATCTACGGGAACAAGACAAGCTTAACCGGAGGCATGCCAAAAGGAACGAATTTTTTGAAATTTTCCCTGATGTTATTCATTACAAGAAGGGTAAAGACAATGTGGTTGTCGATGCTTTATCCCAAAAACATGTGCTTGTGTCTACTTTGTCGTCTAAGTTATGGGGTTTGAAAGCCTCAAGTTTTTATATCTCGAGGACCCTCACTTCGATCTTATCTATAGGAAAAATGAAGAGTTGGATAGGGATAAGTGGGTTACGGATAGGGGTTCCCATCCCTATACCAAATTTGATGGATAGTTGTTTAAGGGTAGACGATTGTGTGTTCCCTGAAGTTCGTAGAGAAAATTATTTGTGAGGGAAGCATACAATGGTGGTTTAATGTTCCATTTTTGGGTTGAGAAGAACCTTAGAATTTTGGAAGAATAGTTTTATTAGCCTAGAATGCACAAGGATGTGGCCCAGATTTGCGGCCAATGTGTTGAGTGCAAAGGAGCCAGGTCACGGCTCCAACCCCATGAGTTGTACACCCCATTGTCCACCTCTTTTCTCCCTTGGATTGAAATATCAATGGATTTTGTGTTGGGATTACCGAGAACTAGAAGGGGGCGGGATAGTATTTTTATCGTGGTGGATTGGTTTTCCAAGATGGCTCACTTTATTCCTTTTTCTAAATATGATGATACGCCTAGTGTAGCCTCTTTGTTTGTTGATAATGTTGTAAAACTTCATGGTGTTCCAAGGACCATAGTGAGTGATAGGGATTCTAAATTCCTAAACCACTTTTGAAAGTCTATGTGGATTGGACTCAGTACCAAGTTGTTGTTTTTGACATCATTCCACCCACAAACCGATGGCCAAATGGAAGTAGTAAATAAGACCTTAGGATCCATGGTTAAGGGGAAAATGACTTCTTGGGAGGAGCATTTATCATTGATTGAGTTTGTTTAAAATCGTGTTATACACTCAAGCATGGGGATGACACTCTTTGAGTGTATATACGATATCAAACCCCTCACCCTTTTGGATTTAACACCTTTCCAAGTGATCTTGTGATAAGCTTAGATGGAAGCAAATGGGCCGAGGCCATAAAGAAGCTACATGAGAAGGTGAGGTTGAAATTGGAAAAAAAAACTAAGAAGTTGCAAGGCAAACCAACAAAGGAAGAAGAAAGCTCATTCTCGAACCGGGAGACTGGGTGTGGGTGCACCTTAGAAAGGATAGATTCCCATCTAAAAAGAATGCTAAAATGATGTCGTGAGGTAATGGCCTATTCCAAGTATTAGAAAGGATCAACGACAACGCCTACAAGATTGATCTACCCCTGAAATATTAAATACACAACACTTTTAACGTGTGTAACCTCTCTCGAGTGGAAATGGTGGAGGATGACAATGATCCAAATTTGAGGACAGATTCTCTTTAAGATGGAGAGGATGATACAGGAATTTCTAGCTCGAGACCTTCACACGAAGTGAAGCACATGAGTTGGAATGACTCCAAGACTTTTTCATATCCTTGGCCGTGTGTGAGGCCCTTGTGAGACCATCTAAGGTCCTATACTTATTAAAGTATAAAGAGGCCCAACAAAATACCCTAAACCCACCCACTTAATGTCAAGGGTATTTTGGTATTTTTTCCCTCCTTTTTAATTGACTGTATAAGCCATTTATTAAGGCTAGTCTTTTTTAGTTAGTTCATTCCTATTATTCAAGAAACAAAAGACTTGTAATATTGGAGACTTCTCTTTCTCATTTTGGAGAGGTCAAAAACGAAAGATCACTAGTAGAGTGATACTAGTGTTATATCTTGGCTAGAAACTAGGGTCTTGGGAGTCTTGAGTTCCTCTTGGTCCATGTAAGAATTTGGTGTTGATATTCATTAGTCTTAGTGTCCTTTCTCATTGTTAGGGTTGTTAGATTATTGAATATTGTATGTCAAGTTTCTATACCCTTTGTAATCTTAATAACATTGTGTTGTTGAATCTAAAAGTCTAGTGAAGCCGTGTGGGGCTCTTTCGATTCACTATAAAAATTGTCATTTGTTGTTCTTGTTGTAAACTCATTTTCTAGTCAAAACATATGTTGAAGCATAGTGAAGCCGTGTGTGGCCTCTTTCAATTCACTAGCACTTTGTTGTTCTTATTGTTGCTTTTTATTTTGGCTTGAATCTCTTGATACACACTTATCTCTATATCAGTCCTCTTAGTTCAAGGACATGATGATTATTTCAGTAGTTTAGCTTATTTTAGTAGTTTGGAGTTAGTTGGGGACTTGTCCCATCAACTTCATATTTCAGACAGTTTAGAGGCTTTTTTAGACTAGAGTATTTTCACATAGATGTATCAGATTTGGTATTTGTTATACCGTACTTAATTTTATTACAGTATTGAACCTTATGGCATATTTTCCACCTAATATCCACTTACTATAAAATTATTATTTAGTTATTGCAGCAGGTACCAGTCATGGGTTAGCTTGTGGTCCTTTGGGATTATGAGCACAGTCTAGCATTAGGGTACAAACTCGGGGCATTACAGATGACCTTGTTGATTGAAAACATGGATATTTATAGGTTGATTGTGTATTTGCAACAAGTGGAAGAATAGAAAAAGAAGAAAGTTAAACTTAGTGAGAGACAAAGAAAGAAATTTAGGCCTTCTGAGCATAGTGATGGTAATGGTGGCAAGTGGCCACGAAATAAGTAGGGGAGTTAGAGTTCCTTATCCTCGGCTAGTGTTCGCTCTCCTTACCCAAAGTTTTTGGGTGGTCATCGGTCTCATTTTAGCTGTGTGACCCTAGCATAGGGTGCCCAATTCTAGGCAAGTAGTGCCTAGTCGGCTCCACCCCACCCTCCTTGCAGATTCTGTGGTAAGAGTCATCATGGTCAGTGTCAGAAGTAGAGAAACAAATATTTCCATTATAGTCAGATTGGGCATATGCAGTGTGAGTGCCTCTCTCTGACAGCTTCTTGGGCCAATACGAATCCTATTTCTACTCCCTTTACTCCCACACCGAAGGGTGCTATGTATGAATCTGCTATTATTTCTGGCACTGACATTGGTCAGAACCGATTGTATGCACTTTCTATGCGCCAGGACTTTGAGGCGTCTCCCGATATTGTCAAGGGTATGTTAAGACTTTTCTCATATGATATGTATTGTTTTCTTGATCCAGGGTCTACTCTTTCTTATGTGACCCCATATGTAGCTATGCATCTTGATTGTGGTCCCAAGAGTTTGTCGATTCTTTTTTCTATTTCTACCCCGGTCGAAGACCCTATGATTGTTAGAAGGGTCTATAAGGGGTGTGTGATATTAGTTGGTTATAGAGATACTCTTGTAGACTTGATGAAGTTGGACATGGTTGATTTTGATGTCATTCTGGGGATGGATTGGTTGCATTCTTGCTATGCTTCCTTAGATTGTCGGACCTATAGGTTCATGTTCTAATTCCCTAATGATCTAGTCATTGATGAGAATGGGGTTCCCTAGTTCCTAGGGGAAGTTTTATTTCTTATCTAAAGGCCCAAAAATTGATTTCAAAGAGGTGTTTGTATCATTTGGTTCGAGTTAAAGATTCTAACTCAGAAGAGCCTTCTCTAGAATCCACTCCCGTGGTTAATGAGTTTCCCAAGGTGTATCTCGATGATCTTCCCGGTGTTCCTCCCGATAGGGAAATAGATTATACGATTGATCTTGTTTTGGACACTCATTCAATTTCTATCTCTCCTTGTAGAATGGCTCCGATGGAGCTAAAAGAGACAAAGGATCAATTGAAAGACCTCTTAGATAAAGGTTTTTCCTACCCAAGTGTGTCTCCTTGGGGTGATCCCGTGTTGTTCGTGCGCAAGAAAAATGGTTCCCTTCATACGTGCATTGATTATCGTTTGTTGAACAAAGTGACTGTAAAGAATAAATACCCTCTTCCTAGGATCGATGATTTGTTTAATCAACTTCAAGGTGTGAAGTATTTTTCTAGGATTGATCTTAGATTGGGTTATCATCAACTTAAGATTAGGGATGCGGATATCCCTAAGACTGCCATAGAACCCGGTATAGTCACTATGAGTTTCTTGTCATGTCTTTTGGGTTGACCAATGCCACGATGACATTCATGGACTTGATAAATACGGTCTTCTATCCGTTCTTGGATATGTTTATCATTGTATTCATTGATGATATCTTAGTCTATTCTAAGAGTAATGTGGATTACATCGATCACCACCGTGCTATGTTGTAAACTTTAAAGAATCATCATTTGTATGCAAAGTTCTCCAAGTGTGATTTTTGGTTGAAAGTCATAGATTTTCTTAGTAATGTCATCTCTAGTGAAGGGGTCATGATAGATCCCCAAAAGGTCGCGGCAGTTAAGAAATGGCCTAGACCTATGACGCCAACCAATATTCGGAGCATCTTGGGTCTAGGTGGTTACTATAAAAGGTTTGTGGAGAGTTTCTCTACTATAGTGCCCCATTGACCAAGTTGACCCAAAATAAGGTCAAGTTCTTGTGGTCCAATGCGTGTGATGGTAGTTTCAAGAAATTGAAAGATAAGTTAACTTTGACTCTAGTTTTGACCTTGCCTGAGGGTAGTGATGGTTTTGTGGTATATTGTGTCGCTTCTCATATTGTTCTCGGTTGCGCGTTGATGTAACATGGTAGGGTGGTGGCCTATGATTCTAGGAAATTGAAATTTCATGAGAAGAACTACCTACTCATGAACTAGAGTTGTTAGACATGGTTTTTGCATTAAAATTTGTTGGCATTATCTTTATAGGGTCCATGTTGATATCTCTTTCAATCATAAGAGTCTCTAATATATGTTTACCCAAAAGAATTTAAATCTCTAGCAAAGAAGGTGGTTTGACTTATTTAAAAGAATATGATATGAGTCTTCATTACCATCCTGATAAGGAGAATATAGTTACCGATGATCTTAGTAGATTGTCCATGAGAAGTTGGCCCATGTAGATGAGGATAAGCAGAAATTGGTGAAGGAAGTTCACCATTTGTCTAATCTGGGAGTTTGACTTGCGAACTCCTAGGATGGTGGTGTATTTGTGCTTCTGGTATCTCAGTCGTCTCTTGTTGTTGAGATAAAAGAGAAGCAAGATTTGGACCCTAACTTGATGAAGATCAAGAGTAATGTGGGTCAACGCAAAGTTTCGGACTTTGTTATTGGTGGTGATGGTATCTTAAGATACCAAGGTAAATTATATGTTCCTGATATTAATGGATTAAGGTAAAGGGTCATGGCCAAGGCTCATGAATCTCAGTATGCTTTACATCCTGGTTCCACCAATATGTATGATGACCTTAGAGAGTTCTATTTGTGGAGCAATATAAAATTATGATATGGCTAGCTATGTGGCCAAGTGTATAGTGTGTCAATAAGTGAAAGTTGAGACCATGCGGCCCGGTGGGTTGTACCTAGAAATTATGTTTCCCGAATGAATTAGAAAGCAATTAATATAGATTTCGTTATCGGTCTTTCTAGTTCTTGGAATCAATGTGATTCTATTTGGGTCATTATGGATAGAACGACCAAGTCTGCTCACTTTTTGCCTGTGAAGACAAATTACCTGGCAGAAGATTATGCTAAGTTGTTTCTTTCATAGATTGTGAAGTTGCATGGTGCTCTGGTTTCTATTATCTCGAATCGTGGTCCTCTATTTTCATCCCACTTTTGGAAGGTATTCCAAAAAGGTTTAGGTACTAGAGTAGCCTTAGTACTGCCTCCACTCGCAAATGAATAGGAAAATGGAAAGGACCATCAAAATATTAAAGGATATATTACAGGCTTGTGTGATTGATTATGGTAGTAGTTGGTATGACAACTTTCCTTTGATTGAGTTCGCCTATAATAATAGTTACCACTCTAGTATTGGGATGGCCCCTTTTAAGGAATTATATAGTAGGAGATGTCGATCTCCTATTGGGTGGTACGAAGTTGGCAAGGGTAAGTTTCTTTCCCTCAATTTAGTACACCAAGCCTTAGAGAAGGTGAAGGTGATTTGTGATAGGTTGAAAATATTGTAAAGTCACCAAAAGTCCTATGCAGATGTGAGGTGTACAGACTTAAAGTTTAGTGTTGGTGATTGGGCATTCTTGAAAGTATCTCCCATGAAGGGAGTGATGCGATTTGGTAAAAAGGGAAAGATTAGTCCCCGAAATACTATCCCCTACTTGATTGTGAAGAGGGTTGGCAATGTTGCCTATGAGTTGGAGTTCCCTTCTAGTATGAACTCTATTAACTTGGTTTTCCATGTCTCTATATTGCAAAAATGTGTGGGCGATCCGTCGTTGGTTGTCCCCTTGAGGGATGTTGATATCTCAAACTCTTTGTCCTATAAGGAGATCCCAGTAAGGATATTGGATCGAAAAGTTCATTGATTGTGAATAAAATAGATGGCTTTGGTGATGGTTCTATGGGGGGAACCAAAAGTCCGAGGAAGCTATGTGGGAAGCGGAGGAGTACATAAAGTCCAAGTATCCGTATTTGTTTCCTATTCCAGAAACTTGGGATGGACGTATGTGTTGATCTCCCTGCTTTGAATTATGTTTTTAATAGATAATGGGTTAAAGTCCCCAATGTGTTGAGTTGATTTGTGTCTTGTTAGACCATGGTTTCAAGTACCTAATGCTTTGAAACTATATGTGTCCTTGTTGTGATGGGTTCGAGTCCCTAATTCTTGAATTGAGTAAGTATCCTTGATAAGTCGATGGGTTGAAATCCCTAAGTTAGGAATGTTTAAGTGCTGATAAGTAAGAGTTTAAGTCCCTAAAATTTGCAATGAACAAGTATCTTGATAAATAATGGGTTGAGTCTCAAAGACGATGAAGAGAATGATTGATTAATAATGAGCATGATGTGTGTTATATCCTTGTTGTATGCTTGTTTTAACTTGTTCAAGGGTTGGTTTGATATGTGATAATGTGATAAATTGTGTTTATTGCTTTCCCTACCCCTCATTCGAGGATGACTGATCCAAGTGGGGTGAATTGAAATACCTAGACTTTAAACCATTGAAAGAAATTCTCCATTTGATATCACTGGGGCGGGTATAAATAGGGGCACGAGTCGTACCCCTTGGATATGATTGGTATCCTCCGCCCCCTCCCCTCTCATATCCTAGGTAGTGTGGTGAGTTTTACTCACTGTCCTAGGTATGAGTGACCCCCTCCTCAATCATAACCTAAGTATACGAGTCGTACCTATATGAGTTGTATGAAGTGAGGTCTTAGCTTAGAGTGGACTATTTTTGTTACGAGTGGAGTATATTAGTTAGGGGTGAGTCGTACCCTTTGGATATGACTCAAGGGTGTTTGGTCGTATCCTTAATAGTGTGTGTGACCTAGGAGAAGCCTAGGGTAAGAGTCAGGGTACCACTCGTAGCCTAGGGTACGATTTTCTTAGTGAGTAGTACCCCTGGTCGGGTCCATTTTCCATCTTTTAACTAAGGGTCTTGTGGTCATTTCCAAGTACCTTCACTATATTAGTGTATAAGTCCTCCTTAAACACACTTTTGAGGTGATCAAAAACCCAAAACACTCTCTCAAACTTATCTTTACAGAATTGGAGGCTAGGGTTTTAAGGGTGATCTTAAAAGGCAAAGTGAAGTCGATTTTCTTGGTGAATCAAGTAGTTTTCTAAGGCATGTACCTCTTCCCCTTGTTAAATAGCTCTAAACCCATGTATTTTTCACTTGGATTAGCAAGTGTACATGGTGATATTTTAAATCAAATGAAAAGGATTTTGTTGTCTAATGATGAATAGTGATGAATCTTGCTTAGAATTGTGTTTATACATGTTTTTGATGATGATTTTTTTATGTGGGTTCTTTTTGTATGTGGTTTAACATAAGGGTCTTGAGTAACCTTAACCTTGATGATTTCTGATGTTGGGTGTATTTATACCCTTTGCTTACAATTCTTACTTATTTAGCCTTATTTTGAGAGAAATTTGTGTGCTTAACGTGTTAATAGTGATAAAAATAAGCATCTAAGTGTACATGGACGAAATTATAATGTACACCTTGTTTTTCAAACAAGTTTGTACTTAATTGAGTCATTTAGAGTTCCATCGACAAAACTAGTTATACTAGCTTGAGCTAGGTGCGTGTCTAGTTGGTTTTGATGGATTCTAATGGTTTAATTTGTTTCGAATAGTTTAAATGTGTAATTATGAGTGAAATAACTTGTTTGGAATGTGTAAAGTTCAAATGGATTAAGTCCAGGGTCGGAACAATAAGTGAAGATCATTGCGAATTAGCCTAGTGTTAGCTTGTATTTTGATTCATCATTATGGATATTGTGTTCTTATGATCTCTAATTTTTTGTGTGTGATTATGTAGGAAGCTTTGTGAGATGAATACGGTAATATAATTATGATATAAAGGCTGGAAATCTATGAGAACTACACCACGATACAAAGGATGAAAGATGGGACGATAAAGACTTAGTCAAAATTTTGGACACAATTTCCAGTGTGTGCATGTAATTTGCCCACGTCGCATGGTCTATCACATTCTATTGTGCCTTAGAAAATATTGTAAGTGTAACTTCCAGTGGCATCAGGCGAATAGCCCACAACGTGTGTTGTATATTGGTGCAACAAAGGGTGCGACACAGGTTTTATTCCACCGCTCCAATTCATGGAAAATTCCCAATTACACACGGCTTGGAGATTATTATTAGTGTAATTGTATGGTACACTTTTTAAGGCTGGTGGGAATCTTTTTAATCCCATGAGGAGTGGAATTTGGAGTATTATATATATATATATATATATATATATTACATTGCACAACTTTGGATGGCGGTGGATAATTACTTGGACACCTGGGATATATTTGGAGAAAAATGGAGGAGGAAACTACACATATAATTAGGTTTTATTATTTTTTAATTTAGCTTTTAATAATTCATAACATGCATTCAATTATTTGGATCATGATTATGAATATTATCGGTTGAAAATCCTCTTTCCAGGGTTAAAGCCAAGAACATGAGTACTATTTTTTGGATTAATTTCATTTGATTTTCTTATCATTATTGGTTGTTTGTTTATTCCTGTTTTAATTATTTTATGAATTGATCACCCGTAAAATGCATATATTGTGAACCTTTTGATCTCGGGAGAGGAAATAGGGAGATAGAATGTGGGAATAAACAAAGTAGGGTTTGCATTCTTTTATAAAATAAGAAATTCAAATTAGTGTCTAGGACAGGGATGCACTTAGATGTCTTACTTGATTCAAATGTAGGATGAAAGATTTAATAACTTAATTGGATTATTACATTTGCGCTCAACAATATAGTTGTAATGTCCATATTAGGTAAACGATTAGTGGTTGGGAGATCCTGATCATGTGATTAACCCTATGAATCAACAACCAAGATAAGCAAGTTAACGAATGAATTTCAATAACATAGTATGATTGTTCGAGTTCTTTAACCCTGGGCTTTAATCCATTGATTGTCCCAAAACTTTTATTTTTACGCATTGTTTATTTTATTTTTAGTTTACAATTATTCAACACTCTTTTTGGTTACTTGATCTCAATTGTTAAACTAAAATTGGATAGTTGTCGACACAAGTCCCTGTGGGATCGATATTTGGCTTTCTTGAAGGCCATTATATTACTTGGTAGAGCACGTACACTTGCATGTGCGCTTGGGTGCTGTCAAGTTTTTGGCACCGTTGTCGGGGACTTGTAGATTGGCAACTATCTTATTTTTAGTTTAGCTATATTGAGTTGTAAAGAGTTTAGTTTTTTAGGGTTTTTTAGTTTCTTTTATCTCTCCTTTTATCATACTTCTTGACATGGCAGCTTGGGATAGATGGTTTGCGAGTGATGACGATTCTATATGGTGTATGGTTTATGGCAATAGTGGTCATTGTTAAGAAAAGTGTGATGTCAACCCCGATTCAGTAATGTTTGTGGGCTATAATCAAAGGCAATACTATGTGAATGCCTACAATCGGCAACAATAGTTTCATCAGCCACAGGTTCAGAATTACCAGGCCCCGTTTCAAATGAGCAATTTAGAAGAAATATTGAAACAAATTTTAGGAGATCAAGCATAGTTGTAAGAAGATATAAAGAGTTATGGGGACAATTTAGAGCATCAACAAATCGTCATGAGGAACTTGGTGATTCAGATAAGGCAAGTGCAACAGGTACATAATACCATACCTCAAGGTGATTTTCCAAGTGATAGTGAACAAGTAATTACAATCACTTTGAACAATGGTATAGTGCTCAATGAACAACCTCCAAAGATAATATTAAGGAGGTAGATGCAGAGTTGACTTCCCAACCTATTAAATACAAAGTTGTTGACAGTTCGAGAAAGTCTAAGTACTCGAAAACTGAAATTGTTGAACATGTTAAGGAGATACTACCATCACTATATAAATTGCAACCACTCAGTTGTCATATTTCTTTTGAGACTAAAATTGAGAAGGTGAATAAAAGTGAGTGTGATGTTGATGATGTAAAATTAGAAGTGGGATTAGTTGGTCCTCACTCAAAGCACTTTTCTACATTATGTTTAGATGATGTCTTATTTGTGGAATCATTTAAAATAGTGGAAGAGTGTGAAGATAAGGAACAAGAATCCTATATTATTGATTTACACCTGATAAGCAACATAAAAACATACCTCACTTTAAGGTTGAGTGGTTTAGTATGCATATTCCATTACGCGGTTCCTTAATCTTTGTACCACATCCCTATAAACAAGGCAAAAAG
Source organism: Capsicum pubescens (assembly GCA_030864215.1). Taxonomy (NCBI): domain Eukaryota; kingdom Viridiplantae; phylum Streptophyta; class Magnoliopsida; order Solanales; family Solanaceae; genus Capsicum; species Capsicum pubescens. The sequence continues at coordinate 155,129,733 of CM061541.1, forward strand.
ATGGATGCTAAGTTGGGGGTGAAATTTATATCCTCAAGGTAGAGGAAAAAGTTGATATGGGTCATGCCGTGACACTAAATCAGGTGCTTCTGGAGAGCTAACCCAAGCTAAGGTATGTTTCTTTTTTAGTTATTAGTTTTTACTTCACGTAGTTTTTGTTTTCAATTGAGTTGCAGGTTGATGGGAATTTTGAGTACCGCAAATTGGAGCTAAGGATCATGACAAAGACCGAGTGTGGGGTTCACAAACCTTGTTGATATTTACAAGATTCTACTAGCTAGGCCTAGAGGCCTCAGGGAGTATTTCTATCTCTTACTTTTAAATTCACTTTAGGAACAAAGTAGATTTTTAATGTGGGGTGGGGAAATTCGAAACTTTAGGCTCAATTTAATTTTTTTTGTGTAGGATATTCGTATTGGTGCTATTTTTTATTACATGGTGCAAGTGTTTTGATTGTTAAAGCATGTTGATTATAAGAATTATTACTTTTAAGACTCTTAGGCTCATGTTTGTGACTCTTGTATTTGTGGCTTAAAATTTGAATTCATGTTATTGTTTGGTTGAGATTCTATGATGATCCTATGTAAGTTGAGCATGTGCCATGTGTGATGTAAGGTTTTGTTTATTCCTTATTGTATGTGATGTCTAGAACTTTCCCGGTGTGTATTCAAAGAAAAATAAAGAATGTGAGTTTAGGAGATGATATAGGCATTTCTTTGATAGCCTTATTTTTACCTTCTATTTGACCTACCCTTTGTGCATAATCCTAGTGAACCCTTTTGAGCCTTTAGATTTTTTTTGGTAGCCTCATTTGTAGCTTAATCCCTTCTTTAGTAGACCATAATTTGATCCAAAAAGCTCTTAGCCACTTTAATGAAAAATTTATTAAGTAAGGAGTTTGAGAAATAAGAAGAAAAAGGTGAATTTGATGCCCCAAGATAATAGTTATTGGTGTTGACAATTGATGTGTGGTGGATGGATGTGATCGACATTATTCTAGAAATATTACCATGGTCGTGAAATTTTTTTTGATTCATGTGGTAATAAATAATACGTCCACCATGTGTTTTTTGAAAATGCTTAAAAGAGATGGGGCAAAACAAAGATGATGGGTGGATGGAAAAAGTGTAATTTGGTTGTTAAAGATTGGTTTTTATTATAAAAAGTAGTGTATTACAGCGCTTAGAGAGGTTAGTCATTATTCCCAAATAGTTCCTACCCATCCCTTAGCCTACATTGCAATCCAAAAAATACCTAATTGATCCTAAGTTCATCATTTCGATATTAGTGGAGCACTACACTAAGGGCAAGCCTATGGTTCATATGTGTAACATATGAATTCCTTGTGGGAGTGAGTGTAATTTAATTCTTGTACCCATTATGTGATAAATTAATTATTGATAGTGATTATGGGTAACTCTCTTATTGTGAGGGGCACATGTTTGATGAATGTGGACAATTTGTATGATGTTGTTGATTAAAAAATATGCATAAGTTTGCCACTTAGGTGAGTCAATTCTTAAGGCTAGGATGTTTTGGAGTAGTGTTCATGAGCTTTCAATTGTGTAAATAACATGCTTAGTGTAGAAACTTGCATTTTGTGTCGTCATTGTAGTACTAGCTTGAGTGTCTTCCATGTCGTAGAAGTGTAGAGTCTCCTCAACTTATGATGCTTAGATTAAAGAGTTGTTTGAGAATGAACAAGGCTTTAAGTGTGAGGTGGTGATGTTGGGTGTATTTATATATTCTTTATCATACAATTCTAGCTTATTTAGCCTTGTTTTGAAAGCAATTCGTGTACTTAACATGTTGATATTTATACAAATAAGAAACTAAGTGTCCAAGGATGAAATTATAATGTACACCGTGTTTTTCAAACAAGTTTGTACTTAATTGAGTCATTTAGAGTTCAATCGAGAAAATTAGTTTTACTAGCTTAAGCTAGGTGCGTGTCTAGTTGGTTTCATTGAGTTCTAATGTGTTTGATTTATTCCAAATGATTTAAATATGTAATTATGAGTGAAATAACTTGTTTGGAATGTGCAAAGTTCAAATGGATTAAGTCTAGAGTCGGAAAAATAAGTGAAGATCATTGCGAATTAGCCTAGTCTTAGCTTGTGTTTTGATTCATCATTATGGATATTGTGTTCTTATGATCTCTAATTTTTTGTGTGTGATTATGTAGGAAGCTTTGTGAGATGAATACGGTGATATAATTATGATATAAAGGCTGGAAATCCATGGGAACTACACCACAATACAAAGGATGAAAGATGGGACGATAAAAACTTAGTCAAAATTTTGGACACAATTTCCAGTGTGTGCATGCAATTTGCCCACGTCGCATGGTCTATCGAATTCTATTGTGACTTAGAAAATATAACTTGCAGTGGCATCAGGCGAATAGACCACGACGCATGCTATATATCGGTGCAGCAAAGGGTGCGACACAAGCTTTATTCCACCGCTCCAATTTATGGAAAATTCCCAATTACACACGGCTTGGAGCTTATTATTAGTGTAATTATATGTCACACTTCTTAAGGATGGTGGGAATCTTTGTAATCCAACAAGGAGTGGAATTAGGAGTAATATATATATATATATATATTACATTGCACAACTTTGGACCGTGGTGGATAATTACTTGGACACCTGGGACATATTTGGAGAAAAATGGAGGAGGCAGCTACACGTGTAATTAGGTTTTATTATTTTTTATTTAGATTTTAATAATTCATAACATGTATTCAATTATTTTGATCATGATTATGAATATTATCGGCTAAAACCTCTCTTTCCGGGGTTAAAGCCAATAACATGAGTACTATTATTTTGGATTAATTTTGTTTGATTTATTTATCATTATTGGTTGTTTGTTTATTCTTGTTTTAATTATTTTATGGATTGATCATCCGTAAAATACATATATTGTCGACCCTTTGATCTCGGGAGATAGAACATGGGAATAAACAAAGTAAGGTTTGTATTCTTTTAAAAAATAAGGAATTCAAATTAGTTTCTTGGACAGGGATGTACTTAGATGTCTTACTTGATTCAAACATAGGATGATAGATTTAGTAACTTAATTGGATTATTATATTCCCTCTCAATGATGGAGTTGTAATGTTCATATTAGGTAAACGATTAGAGGTTGGGAGACCCTAATCATGCGATTAACCCTATGAATCAACATCTAAGATAAGCAAGTTAACGAATGAATTTCAATATTCTAGTATAACTATCGGAGTGCTTTAACCATGAGCTTTAATCCATTGATTCTCCCAAGACTTTTATTTTATGAATTGTTTATTTTATTTTTAGTTAACAATTATTCAACATTCTTTTTGGTTACTTGATCTCAATTGTTAAACTAGAACTGGATAGTTGTCGACACAAGTCCCTATGGGATCGATATTCAGCTTTCTTGAAGGCGACTATATTACTTAGTAGACCATGTACGCTTGCGTGTGAGTTTGGGCGCTTTAAATTTCTACATAAAAATAGCCTTGTTAAAGGTATGCACATAAGGTGTTTATAGAAATGTCTAAGTCGATTGTCTAGTCATATGTTGGTGATATTTTGAACTAGGGAAATGACCCAATAAGTATGGATGATTGATAAATGGTATGCTAAAATTATTGTGAGCTATGTATTGTATAATTGATGACCATTATGGGTTAATTGACTAATTGGAGGTTAAAGTCCCTAAACGTGATAATGTATTTGAATTGTGTGTTGAACCAAGTGTGGTGAGAATATGGTATAATATGGTTAATGAAATATGAATAGTTGTGAGGGTCTTGATAACCATAATTTGAATTGTATGATGGATTGAATAAAGGCAATGACCAATTGAAATGGTTGAGCAATGAAGGCTCCCATAAGGACCATGGGGTAATGTATAATGTTGAATTAGTTAAATAGTTAAAGTCCATAAGTTCTGTATGAAATGAGTGTTGATGTATGGGCAAAAAGGATTAAAGTTCTAATATTAACTAATAATAGTTGTGATGGCTTTAGTTTGAAGCCTCTTGCCTTACGAAATGGCTTGAAGTTGAAGTCCCTTGCTTTATAAAATAGCATGAGGTTGGAGTCCCTTGCCCAATGATGTTGCTCGAGGTTAAAGTCCTTCGCATAAAGAGATCTATTAAGGTTAATGTGCATTGCCGAATAAAATGGCTTGCAGTTAAAGTCCATTGGCATGAGGTTAGAGTCCCCTGTCTAACGAATGGGTATGAGGTTGTAGTCCCTTGCCTAGATGAACTTGTGTGCGGTTAGAGTCCCTTGTTTGAATAATTGTGTATGTGGTTAAAGTCCTTGGCTAATAAATGTGTGAGCATGGTTAAAGTCCTTTGTCTAATGGTATGTGATTGTGGTTAAAGTCCTATGCCTAAATAGAATTATCAAATCTAAGTGTGGAAGGTCAGAGTCCTCCATTTCATGTCTAATGAATGAATGTTCGTGAATGTTGGCAAGTTTTGATCTTTTGATTAGTATGTGATATACCTATATGTAAGGACTAGAGGAGCATGACCCGTGTCAGCACGGGCCCAACATTAAGAAATTTATTTTTCTTTTCAATCTTGATATATTTAAATAATTTTTTTTAATAAATGGATTGCATATGCTTTCTAAGATTCATCCGGAATCTAGCATGGGTTCAACATATGTTATTTTAATATGTATTTAGATAATTTAAGTTGTTAACTATTGTAATTTATAATTATTTTTTTTGTAATTTTCAAATTAATATGTGTTACTTTTCTTGTCCAAATTTTTGTGGCATTGATAGTCAATTATATTTTAAAAATAATTTAAGTTTTTAATTATTGTGATTTATAATACTTTTCTTCTATTCCAATTTAAGTGACACTAATATAATTTCGAGAGTCGACCAAATATTTTATATCTTTTAAATTTTTTAAGTTGTTGATTATTGTGATTTCTAGTATTTTTTATGTATTTATTTAAAATATATAACAGATTAAATTATTTTTAGATATTTTAAGTTATTAACTATTGTAATTTATAATATTTTTTATGTAATTTTTGAATAATATATGCTACTCTCTTAGTCCAAAGTTTTGTGTCGACGATATCCAATTATATTTTTTAAATAATTTAAATTTTTAATCATTGTGATTTATAATATTTTTTCTATTTTAATTTAACTGGCACAATACTTAAATGACCATAATAATTAATTAAGGGTGATATAGTAAAATCACGACCGAAGCAGCGAAGTATAAATATCTTAAATGACTTACAACAACTAATTAGAAGTGACATAGCAAAATTACTATAAAAATACTTGTGAAAAAATTTAAGTGGACCCCATATAAGACGTCAAATTAATTTAAAACATCAAGAGTTATTTATCATTTTTATATCTATTTTATTTTTTATTAAATATTATTAATTTTTTAATACTTAAATGACTTATAATAATTAATTAGGGGTGATATTTAGTAAAACTATGGTTGAAGCAGCTGGAGCAGACATGTCATAAACGTCTATTTTACTTTATTTTGATTAAATATTATTAATTTTTTAATACATAAATGACTTATAATAATTAATTAGGGGTGATATAATAAAATCACGATTGAAGCAGCTTGTTCAGACATGTCATAAATGTTTATTTTATCTTTTTCTAATTAAATATTATTCATTTTTAATAAATAAATAACTTATAATAATTAATTATGGGTGATATAGTAAAATTATGGATTCAATATTATTAATTTTTCAATACATAAATAACTTATAATATTAATTGGGGGTGATACAGTAAAATAATGATTAAACCAGCTGAAGCAGACATGTCATAAGTGTCTATTTTATTTTTTTAATTAAATATTATTTACTTTTTAAATATATAAAAATTTATAATAATTAATTAAGGGTGATATAGTAAAATCACGGAGCAAGCATCATGTGATTTATAATACTTCTTCTTCTATTTCAATTTAAGTGACAATGATAAAATTTCGAGAGTCAGCCAAATATTTTATATTTTTAAAATTTTAAAATTGTTAATTATTTGATTTATAATATTTTTTACATAATTTTTCTTTAAGATAGGCACAGGAAAAATTTTGGCAATCAGTTAATTTTTAAAATATTATTGTTAATTATTGTTATTTACAATACTTTTTATTTCATTTTTCAAATAATATATATTTCTTTATATCTCCCTATGTCCCATCCCAATTTATATGACACTAATATAATTTTGATAGTCAATCAAATTTCTTATGTTGACTTATCATTTTGTTATTCTTAATTTTCTAATATGTAAATGACTTATAATAAGGGGTGATATAGTAAAATCATCGTTTAAAAGATGATAATTTAATTTAAAACATCAAGAGTTAATTTTGCATTTTTTATCTATTTTTTTATTAAATATTATTTATTTTCTTAATACCTACATGACTCATAATAATTAATTAAGAGCAATTGATTATGTTATTCCTATAAAAATTAAGATAATTTTATCATATTCAATAGTAATCATCGATAACTCACCGGAGTAGTATATTAATTAAATACAGGATGTTGTATTTTGTATATACAAAATATGATGTTATCAAACATTATTGGATAGTGCATTATGTTTATCTCTCACAATAATAAAATTTTATTATATATTTTTCTTTATTTCTTTTTTATTTGATACATATTGACCCAACACAAATCTTAAGAAAATATTCATTAGAAATTAATTTTATTAAGTTAAATTTATTAATTTTGTACTTTAAAAATTTAAAGTTAAGTTTAAATATTAGTATTTCTATATGAGAAAAAAAAATTAAAATTAAAATTTACTAAAATAAATAAATTTTGAATATAAAAGTCAATTAAAATAATAAAATTAATTTACTTTAAAAATTTAATTTCAATTAATTAAGATAATTTTTTATTCTGTCATGATTTATGCTACATCGATAAAATTTGAGAGTTGAATAGAATTTTTTTTTATTTTCAAAAATTATTTTAACGTGTTAATTTTTTTGATTTATAATAATCTTTACGTAATTATCAAATAATATATTTACTCCTTGTGTCCCAATTTATGTGGCTTCGATACAATTTTGAGAGTCAACTGAATATTTTATATATCTTTTAAATATTTTATGTTGTTAATTATTGTGATTTGCAGTACTCTTTCTTTTGTCCCAATTTATGTGGCATTGCTAAAATAATGAGAGTCAATAAAATTTCTATATGTCTTTTAAATATCTTAAGTTATTAATTATTGTAATTTGTGATACATATCATGTAATTTTTATTATATATAAAAAATTAAAAATATAAAAAAAAATTCAAGAAGAAAATTTTATATATAATATAACATTATTATGCATTATTTGATAGTATATTATGTTTACCTCTCCCAAAATTAAAATTATATAATTTTAAATATTTTATTAATTCCTTTTAACTTTATACATATTGACTCAACACAAATGTTAAGAAAATATTCATTAGAAATTTATTTTATTATTGTATTATAAAATTTTAAATTTAAAAATTAGTATTTCTATATAAGATAAAAATAATAAATCTTTTTTAATTTACTAAAATAAATATAAACAAATTATTTTTGAACATGATAGCTAATTAAATAAATAATTTTTTTTTACTTCCAATATGTAGTTATAGTTAATTAATATAAATTAATAGAATATATTAAATATTTAAACCATTATAATGGAACAATGAAATCATTATATATTTGGGGTATGGTATGTAATTAAGTGGAAATAGGTGGGCTTTTTATAATGGGATGGTCTGTAATTAAATGGAAGGAAGTGGACATTTTTTAAAGATTTTAATAGAATACACATAACACAACAGAAAGAACAATGATTTTTAGCAACCCATATATTTAAAGTCCAAATTGCCTTTATATCTTTTTGATAATTCCATGTATCAGAGGTGTCGAAACCACCTCTTATAGTTCCATGTAGCAGAGGTGTCGAAACCACCTCTTCTAATATATAGAAATAAGTGTGTGGATATGATTGAATATGATATATTGACTTGTTGAATAATGATGCTATTTTATCCCTATCCTTGAGTTACATGCTATCGTTCCAACCGCTAACCATCTCCGGACAATATGTCCCTACACGACATAGGGTACGGAGCATCATCTTCTCTTCCTGCGTAGTGATTAGGTGATCAAAGTGGTTCGTGTATTGACTTCAGAGTGGTGAGCTTCCTCTTTTCGGAAGACATTCATTCTTGGACTCCTATATTTAGAATTAGTTTTATTTTGGCTTGGTTTGTCTATTCTCGGGGACTTGTCCCGGCATATACATTCTAACTTTGATCTGTATAAAGGTATTATTGATGATTATGGTCTTAGATATATTGGCTAGGGTGTTGACATTTATAAAATTGTTAGACATTGTTAAGTTACGACTTCTAGGATTATTTCCGCTATCTAATTATATAGTCGGGATTTACCCGACCGTTGTGTTTGACGTGGTGATTGTGATGGGTTATCGGGCGACCTCCGTTTCACATGGGCTTGGGGTGTCCATATAACATGGCCCGGTTTTGGGTAGTGTCATTTGTCGTGCCACAGAGGTTAGTCTGAGTGATTTCACCATGCCACGGAGGGGTTTACCCTTTATGATATTGGTATGGCACGAAGGATAACCTCCGCGACATTGGCGTGCCATGCCAAGGCCTAATTTTTGTACAATTTTGTTTAGTTCACTTAGGATGAGGGGGTTTTATGTCTTTTCACTCTTACATGACCCTTAAATGTAGAAGTGACCCTTTTTCATCAGTTTTAAAGATCAAATCCCCCTATTTCACTCTCAAACACAAAACCTAAGAACATTCAAGGATTTCACTGTACATCCATCATCCGGGCTCCAAACTTCGAATTGCTTTCAAATTCTTATGTATTCCAGGCATGTATCTCTTACCTAAAACTTATTAGTTGAATTACTTTTTCCATATTTTTTTGTGGATTATTTATGCTTGAATTGATGGTTTTTGAACTAGTTGGAGGTATGGTGTAGTACTCCGTATTATCCTTAACTCAGTTCAGCTCCTAGTGAATGCATAAGGGGCTTAGAACGTGAAAATTTCATCAAGTGTTGGAGACTTAGTCATATTTTTGTCCTCTTAACTTCAAGGACTTTTAAATTGGCCTTCCCAACCCCGAGACGTATGATTTTGAGTTAATTTATGTTCAAGGGTGTAAGGAGAATGTCTCAGGGAAGTTTTGGATTTTTCGAATAAGGATTGGGTCATGTTTGGATAATGATTCCAGCAGCTCATCGCGATAGGACCGCATCATGATCGTAATAGTGATGGCACACTTCGCATTGCGGTGAAAATGTTTTCATCTAGTTCTTGATTTATAATTTGAATTCATGTGTCATGATTATTACTCTAGTGTGTAAAGTGCTTATTAGGTCAAGAATGTTCATAGAAATCACTTAGATCCAAGTTAAGCTAAGAGCCTTTGATTCTTTCAAAGTTTGGTATTCGATTCTACAAGGGTCAACTTTCAAAGTGTATAACTTTTGATGAATGTGGAATTTTTCATCTCAAGGCCTACCAAGTTTTAGATAATTGAGTCAGATTTCCAACGATACCAATTTTGCCTTAATCTGATACCCGAGCGAAAAGTTATGATCATTTTCGTCAGAACCAGTAAGCCACCGCGATTAGATCGCATCGCGATGAACCTTCAAAATGTAATACGGGTATGAATTTAAATGTCTAAGGGTCATTTATGTCTTTTTCCCTCAAGCTAAGTCATAAAAACACGAGTTAAGATGTCGGTTTAAGCATTATCTGCCTATTGCCCTTCACTTTTCTCTCCAAGAAACCCTAACCTAATCTCAAGAATATCAAATTCAATTCATTCTCTTTAAGACAAAAACAAGAATTAAGTTCCCTAATCCTATAATCTCAAGAATATCTTTCAAGATCATCTCCAAGGCTTTCAAGGTCAAGCTTTCTTTATCAAATCAAGCCTATTAAGGTACGTGGGGTTATGAAAAAGGGTATCCTTTTACCCTTGTGCCCAAATTGCATGATTTTAAGATTCAAGTTACTTGTTTGGAAGTAAGGTTTATTCCTGAGTATGTAAATTGTTGAAGCATATGAATTTCATGAGATTTAAAGCTTTAAGTATATCAAGAAGTTCTTATGTTTATGTTTTAACTTACATGATTTATATTATGAATGAGATTGCACTTTCTTGACTTGTTATTGTTGAAGTATTTCAAGCTTGTTATTGAGAATGAAGTTTTGTTATGAATTGGCATGAGTTTAAAGTATGGGTATTAGCCCTAAGTTTAAGTACTGAGGTTTCTAGAAGATTATGCTTTTAAGAATTCTTTGATAAGCTTATATCAAGATTTTAAAGCAAGAATTGATCTTTTGATCCTAATATAAGATGTGAAATCCACATTTGTTCATTTTGATTGCAGTTTAAAACAAAGAGAAGCATAACTAGTTTTCATTATAAAACCCTTATGCTAAGTTAAGGTGGATTTCCTAAAGTATGAGCATATAAGTAAGGGAGTAGTATTTATCACCGAGTTGGGGTATGCATCCAAGGTCACATGCCCCAGAAATACATGCCACCATAGGTTTAAGCGCCCATAGTGGGATAAGTATAGTGATTACTTAAGTTAAGGTCCTATTTCGATGGAAAGGGTAGGACAACTTTCCCCTATATGATCTCTCCCCACCATGGGTAAGATGTTGGACTCCATGATAGCTCACATGGTGTATGTCAGTTAGAAGAACCTCCTTAAGAAAGATTAAAAGTAAATCTTTTTAGAAACTAAGTTTGTGGCTCACAAAGTTTATTCACCATGCTTTATTATTCATGATTTATGATTTTTTTAGCTTTCAGTTTTATTCAAGCCCAAGGTGAGTCACTTACACTTAACATGCATTATTTGAAGGTCTATGAATATATATTATGCTACTGTTTTACTTATTTATTCTCCCCTACATACTCAATTATTCCAGAAGAACTGATCCACATATATGTCTATGTGTTGCATTGTCTCATAATGTAGGTACAAGTTGTAGCACGCACATCATAATCAGATAGTTTGCAGCTTTCAGTCAGCAGGTGATGAGTCCTTTTGATTCGAGGGCTTGATTCAATCATAGTGTGAGTAGCATATTGTTTTCTTTATTCAGACGTATTGATTTGGGATAGCTGGGGGTCATGTCCTGACTACCTATAGTCAATACTAGTATAGGCTTCAAGATAGTTAGTAAAGGTGATGTATTTGATATTTGTTTGGTTTTGTATAACCAGAGTTGCAATCATTTTTAATAGTTTTGTTTTGAAGATGTTTAGCTAAAGACTTTTGTTTTGGGATCACTTATGGTCCTAGCACTGTGTGAAATCCAGGGGGTAGTCTCGAGGCATTACAAACTTGGTATCAGAGCACAGAGTTCAAGTTTCCTAGGGTGTTTGTGAAGCCGTGTCTAGTAGAGTCTTGCAGAATGGTACGGAGACATCTGTACTTTTCTTCAAGAGGCTATAGGGAATTTAAGAAATATTTCCTTTCTTTATGCTCTAGGTCGTGCTGTAAAGTTATTTTCTTAGAAACTTTTGTTGATTCATGTGTTACTCCATAATCCTTCATCTATGACTTATTCTTGTGATAACATGATTAGCAAGTTCCAATTCCACCCAAGATGATGCTCTCAGATTTACTATCAGTAACTTCAGAAGTCACACAAGGGGATTGAGAGGAGCTCACTAGTGTGTTATAAGTTCTTCAAGTTGAAAGTTATTTCCTCATCTTTATGAGTTGTTCAGTTAATACAAAGTAAGATATGTATTTAGATTTCTCGTTAACCCTTCAATACAGATAGTGCTCATTAGAGGAGATAGTATGAACCTAGAGTATTAAATTAAGTTTGCATTCGAGGGATATTACAACCTAAAGTGTTATGATTTATAAGTAGTAGAAAATTTTTATAGTTAAATGTGTGGGTTTAGAAGTGTAGTGACAAGAAATGGAGGAATGGAGATTGATCGAAAGTATATAGAAGAATTTATGCATGCTATTTAGTTTGTGTTAAGGTAATACGTCCTTGTGTGTCAGCTTAGGGGTAATGAATGTAGAACTATTTTCTTAGTAGAAGGTAGAGAAAGACGTAATAGTTAAGGTGAATTATGGCCTTCTTGAAGTAGGAAAAAAGATCTTAATGGTATGTTATGGTGTTAGAAAAGTGTAGGTGTAACGACCCGAGATCCCATCCCAGGACGTCACACGGTGCTTATGACCCCGAAGGACCACAAGCTAACCCTTTACTGATATCTGTACCTGTACACTACAAAAATTTGAAATAAATGTGGAAACTAGCCATAAGGTTCAACACATCTATACATACTCAAAACTGATAACTAAATTCCAATACATCCATTTGAAAGGCCTCTAACTGTCTGAACTGTGGAGTTGATGGGACAGGTCCCCAACTAACTCCGTCAACTGAAATAAATATAAACAGAATCCTATGCAATAATAATAAACTGAGATTTCATCCTCGAAAGAAGAGGACTCACTGCTACTGCTGCTGACTGGGCTGAACTACTAAGGATACTCTGGTTCCTGTGCCTCTGAACCTATGGTGCCAAATAAAACACCATTGTGCAAATGCATCAGTACAAGAATATACTGAGTATGTAGATGAGGTAAGGCTAAATGCAAAGGCTCATGCGTGCACAATATCAAAACTGAATAATCATGAAAATGTCCCACGAGAACACATACATGAATGCATAGACCATAAACACAATCATTACAACTAGGTACTGAAACTCGGATACCACTTTACTACAGACCGAACTCACTACTGAAACTGATATACTGAATCACTGACTCATCTGATACTGATAACTGAGAATCTGGATGCACTTACATCAAGGACTGAATTCTGAGCTTACTTCTTCGACTGAAAGGACTAGAGATCAACCTTTCTAACAGATGATATTCAGAAACTATTATCAATAATAAGAAATATGATAATATCAGAATATGACAACAAGGATACCCAATAGAATTTGAAACTGTGAATCAAGCCTATCTGGTGGCTTATCTCTGAATATGATATCAAACAACTGTATATGTGACCAAGCCTATCTGTCGGGATGGTCCCTAAATCAATGGAACTATCTGAGTTCCTCATAATGATAGATGACTATATCTGACAGTTCTGGTTTCTGAAGATTGATACTGAAATTAAAATTGTGGGAAGTAATTACTTAACCGACATGCCCCGACCTACCACAGGTGGGGTCTGACCCCATCTGGAAGGGCGTCAATACCGTGCCACGGGTAAAGACTCACTCTCTGGTCAAGCCTCTCTGACGGGATGACCCTCGCAGGAAGTCGACCTGAGGAAATATAATAGTCAACCTCTCTGACGGTGACAACCTCTACTGATGGGGACTCCTTTATCCTACGCTGGCTACGCAGTTCTGGAGTTCAGGGAGAACTACTAACGACTCCGGCCTCTCTCTATCTAATGAAAGGAATCATCATCCCTTCCCTCGCTAGGTGCTAGTTTCTACTCCCAACTAAAGGACTCTGAACTGAACTTTTAGCTGAACACAAACTGGGCTGAATCTGACACTGATCATGTTTCTCAAATGATTCGACTGAGTTGAGCTAAATTCACATGGTTCCATATCTGACAAAATACTACTGAATCACGGTATCTGACTGATGATACAAAAGTTGAATAGATTACTCGGTCATTACCGAGGCCAGAACTGAACACTGGAATACTACAAGATCTGAGTTAAGTACAAAACTAAGGCTAAATTACTAGTGATACAGAGAATACAGAGATAACAGAGATTTTTGAGATTTCTCAAGTTCTGTAACTGTCTGAGGATATAGAGTTTTTGTAGTTCACTAAGTTCTGAGAACTAGGGCTCGACTGGAATTATCGTGAAACTGACATGGGATCTAGACAACATCTCTATTGTCGGGTATAAATACCCCGAGTACTCGATAACATACAAGTAAAACATAATCATTCATTCACCATTTCAAGCATTCATTCATCATTACAATCACTAAAAGGTCACCTCAAACATTCAAGGATCATCAATATCGGTTCACCATCATGTAATAGCCTAGGGAAGACATGATATATGATTATACCTCATTCAACAAGGACTTATATCAAGTACTTCATACCTATATCAATCTTACTGTATATTCAAATATCACGTAATTTGGGGAAACTTCACACTATCATGTCATAACTTACTTGCTAACCACTTGGCATATATGGGAAGCTTGTCATATATCAAAAAGTACTTACTTGGGGAAATTTACCACTATCTTAACTCAACTTACTCACTGTGGTCTTTCAACAACCACAAGACATGTACGGTTTTACACCTACTTTGGGATTTCTTACTATTGTGGAGTAATTCGTTCACTTGGTCATTTCATGATACACATAGTTTTCAAAGTCTTATCCATGAAAGGGAGTGTATATAACAATATGCTATCCATCCATCCATCTAGTCTCACTATTTAACTACAATACTTGATTTCTAGTCTCTTAGACATTTCATCGGACACCTTACGTTCACAACTTAGACATAGGTGTATTCATCAACATACTAACCATAATCAACCAATTTTACATGTTTCCAACTCACATAATCTCATAGATTCATACAAATCATGTAAGTATTCTATCTTGGAAATCATTCAACATCAACAACAAGAACACAATCTATTTACCACATAAATACCACCTACTAGGGCCAAGGCCTGATAATCTTGTAAACAAATATGAATCACAACTCAACCATAGCAAAAACATCAATTTCAACTCACAAGAATCATTAAAATTCATAAACATAAATTCTTTAAGATTTTAAAAAAAGGTACTTGAGCTTCTTGGATGAAAAGGATCCAAGAATCAACATCTACATACCTTGTGGAAACTCTTTTTTTGAAAGCCTTTGAAAGACTTCTTGGTTTCTCTTGATTGTCTCTTGATCTCTCTTAATTTGTGAAAGAAGGAGAGAGGATTTTGGAATTTAGAAACCCTAGTTTTTGGGTGGAGGAAGAGAAAATGAGGGCTAAAAGCCCTTAAACAGGTATATATAGAGGGTGGGGATAAGGTGAAAAGACCAAAAATCCCTTGGAGATTTTAAACTGAAAAATTCCAATTTTTGGCCCTGGCGCTACGCGCCGGGATCGCGGTCCTTCACTGGATTTGGACAATTGGGAAATTGCTCAATGGCGCGATGCGGTAGGGATCATTTTGGCAACTTGTTGTGAACTTGAAATTCACCGCAACGCGGAGGAATCGTGAAAGTCCACTGGAATTTGACGACTGCCATTTTGGATAGCTCCACGACGCGCCAGAATGCCAGGTAACACACTGTCTTACTAAAATGGGTCTAACTCTTCACCCGAGTGTCTGATTTGGGTGAATTTAGTATCGATGGAAAGCTTATTCAATTCTCTACATTTTGACTTGGATTTTCGCTTTACCAAATACGCTCTAAGGATCAGACTGGAAGAGAATTTTATGGGGTATTACAATAGGTCATTAATTAAGGTATTAGGTTATTAAGGATTATTAATGTTGGGTTCCCTGTGTAGATGGATAAGTACTAGAGATGTATGCAAGAAGGATATGCTTATGGACTGTAAATAGATAAACTGTAAGATTATGATAAAATATCATTATTATAAGGTTCTAGTGGACTAGTGTTTCCTGATGTTTTGACATGTAAGAATTGTGTGTGAAGTTGTGGTTAATCAAGGATAACATTAGACATTAAGTTTGAATAGTGGATGATCATAAAGATGGAAATAATAATTGCTTGGTTAGTGATGCTAATTATATGGAAATGATCTAGTAGGCTTTAATAGTGTATGCAAGATTTTAAGTTCATTTATTCGTATTAAGTATGATGTTATAGGTATGATATAAAGGTATGCCCAAGGTGATATGGGGATTGAATTGTTTTATAAGATTATTAAGTGTCATGTGTGCTTGGATAATGCCCATGAGTCTATAAGTGTGAATAAGGCCAGTCATATAGTATATGGTATTCTTGATGGCTATGTTAAGGAGCTAGGGGTAGAGGATGCTGAGACTTTTGGTGTGATTTGAGTTAGTGAGAAAGATTATTTATTTAGTGAGGCAGGTATGTTTGTCGAGTTAATAGAGTGTAAGTCTATGATAATGACTATTGAAGCTAAAGAAAGTTAAGAGTCGTATATACTAAGAGAGTGACCAAGAATGAAGTTAGTATTATTTAGATATAGTTTATTCAGGTGAGTAAACATTGATGTGTAGGCCGTTAGAGCAAAAAAAATTATGGTTCAGTCTCGAGGATATGGAGTAGACCCATAATCTTAGAATATCAGCTTTGATCTAAGGGGGAAATGGTAGAGTGAAGAACCAAAACAATTTTTGAGAATTAGATTGTGATATATGTCAATAAGAGTTGTGATGAGATAGTGATCCATGCCAAAGGCCAGTGCTTATACACTTTATGAGTATTCAAGTCCATTCTCAGCTCTTAGTAAGTATGTAATAACTTTACTTTGTGAGTCGAGTCATCTCTCATAAATCTATGAAACTCCATTCTTATGATGAATAACTTATGATAAGTATGAACTCATGTTTCAGAGTATGATCAATTCTCAGAACTCATGATACTAGCAAAATTCATTTTCTATCATGTATGTCCTCAGTTTAGATATCTTTAATGAATCCATGCCATTGACATTCTATTCCTTAGGCCTCAGTTAAGTGTTAAAGTTATGTATAGTATTCTTTCATGCTTCTGGTCTTTATGAGTTAAACCTTCAGTGACCTCTTCCTATGTTAAGATTGTGGTGATGATAATGGATAAATAATGGTTGAGATGAGAGGGAGTTGATGACCCTCATTAAGAAAGATTATTTATGCTTTTCTATCTAATGCTAAAGGAAGAAGGAATATTGAGATAAATCTTTGGTAAATGTCATAGTTAGTTGAGAATTCTGGGTATGTCATCTTAAGCATAGTGCAAGAAAGTTATTGTCGATAGAGGTTCAGAGAATATGAGAATTATGCCTTTATGGGTGTTTGTCTTAAAGTTCATATGTTTCTATAATGATAGGATTGAATGTCATGTTGGTATGTAAGTGGAGGAAGGGAATATGCACTAGTGAATCTATAGTAAGAGTTCAGAGTTAGTCATTGAAGCGGTAAGGCATATTATGCTTAGGGTGTGAGCTCTGAAAGAGACATAGAAGATTGAATCATGTGGTTTAGACTAGTATTATGGTGTAGTGTGTTGTATCTTGTGATTTTGAGTTAGGGCTGATCATGGTGAGAGAATTTTGTTCAGTTTAGACTTTAGTAGATGGATTTATCAATGCCCATGTGAAAATTTTAAGTTGAATCAAATGAGAATGGTATTTAAGGGGAATAGTATAGTTGAGGGAGTATTTGAGAAGTGTTGCTAAGATTGAAAGTAAGAGGTTGATTGCCTAAGGCCTAGTAATTCTATCCTAGCTTATGATTTATATGTCTATGTTCCATGCTATAGAGTTGTATCAATGTTGTGATTCCTTCGTCAGATGTTTTGTTCAGATTATGCCCAAAATTCTTTGCTCTATAATATTGTTAGAATTTCTTAGAAAGTGTTGGAGAAATACTTTATTTGAGTATGGGTAGTCCATATGGTTTAGTTCATAGAGCCTACAATCCAGTTTAACAATCAAGCAGATAAGCTCCTATAGATTTCCAACCTTCCATTTAGTTATACTGCCCAAAGTTTTGCGAGTAAGGCTATTCCATGAGGTAACATATTTCTATTCATATAAATTATGAATTTAGCTCAGTTCATGTAATATGCATCAGTTTTAGACTCAGATATTAAGTCATAATTAAGCTCGTGAGTGTCCCGTGCATCATCTCAGTCTTTTCTTCATATTTCATCCAAGCCAATATCATTTGGGGGACGAACTAACCCAAGGAGGAGATGTTGTAATACCCTGAGTTTTCATGTCTTGAACCTCTCAACTTTTCTTTATGAAACCAGATCCAGCCTGAGGCAAATTTTTTATTTTAAATTGAAATTACGGGGGTCGTGGCATTCTCCCAAATTGATTTGATGAATTACGGTGGTCGTGGAATTCCCCTAAGTTGATGGATAATTGGAATGGCATAATAATAGTAGCTTGAAAGAGTAATTGGCATGACGATACCAAGACATATTCCTGAATGGATGATTCTTTATTTAATGAATGAGGATGTGTAAATGTTTTAATTAGGCTTAAAGGGGGTTGTGTAGATCGCTGTGAAGGTGGAGGTCTTGAGAGATCGATACTAGAAATCCACATTTGCCAAAGTGGGAGTTAATCTTAATGACTATGTGCATGTATCATACTTTATATACATTTGTATCCTGGATTGATGTAGGGTCGAGGGATTTTATCCCTGATCTTCCTTGATACCTCTAGTTCGTGTGGTTAACACACACTGGGGCTCTTCCGGTGATGGAAGTCAGACCCATATAGCCTATGTGTACTTTTTGTGATGGTTAAAGCTGCACAGTCCAGGTTAATGATTTTAAACCTAATGCTAAACCTTGTTCCCTATCCCGATATCTTATATATAAGTAAATATGAACATGTGCATCTAGTGTTTGAATGATTTGGATTGATTTGATCAAGTCATTATGTTATCCTTTATCCCTGAGTTAAATGCTAGTGATCACCCTGCTAACCATTCTAGGATGCTACATTGCTTCATAATGCAGTGTCTAAAGACACCTCATTTGCTCATGTGCAGAGTTAGGTGGATTAGCACACCTGTCGAGTTGCTTTGAAGTGGTGAGCTTCCATTCTTCAGAAAACCCTTTATTTTATAATTTGTTTCCCTTATGCTTTAGACTAACTTTTGAGTTCCTTTTTGGCTATAATCGGGGGCATGTCTCGACTTAGATGATATTCGATTGTTAGAGGCTTTTGTGCACAGATGTGGGTTAGTTGGATATTGGTTCACTCTTAGCTTTCAAAAAGTATCTATTTATCTCTTTATTTTATTTTGAGTTGGCTTCCACATTGTCATTATTATTATCATCATGCTCATGATGTTAGGCGATGGGGGTGGTCTCAGGTACCTGGTGGGCTTGAGATACCCATCATAGCCAGGCCCTAGTTCGGATCGTGACATTTATGTGAGTGATTATAGGTAACTCTCTTGTTGTGAGGGTACATGTTTGATGATAGTTAGGTGATTTGTATGATTCCTTTGATAGAGTAATATGCATGAGTTTTCCAACTTGGTGAGTCAATTCTTGAGATAAGGATGTTTTAAAGTAGTGTTCTCGAGCTTTTAAGTGTATATAACATGCTTAGTGTAAAACTTGCTAATTTTTTAGTCATCGTAGTATTAGATTGAGTGTCTTTATGGTAGTAGTTGTGCGGAGTCTTTTCATGATATTATACTTGAAGTAAAACATTGTTCGAGAACGAACAAGGCGTTAAGTGCGGGGTGATGATCTTAGGTAGATTTATGCACCTAAATGAGTTAATATTTATACAAATGGGTATCTAAGTTTTAAGTTATGTAATGTTGATGTTTAAGGTGTGTACAAAGCATAGTTGGAAGAAAAATTTGCAATTAGAGTTCAAATGAGATAACTAGTTTCTTGGCTTGAGTTATGTGCCATTCTAGTTCTTCTTGCTTTATTCTATGTGATTAAGGGTCTAATTCGCGGTGTATATTTTTATAGGAAGGTTGGTGAGATGATTAACATTATGTAGGGATTAATTACAAGGTGTTTTTGATGAGGAAATACAACCACAAAGCAAGGACTTAAAGACCAAATGCAATGAGCAAAGCTTGATGAATTCTGGATTTTATGAAGTTTAGGGCGTGCCATGCTGCCTAATAACCGCTTTAAGGGAAAGGCATGCCCTTGGACACAAATTAAAAGTGCAAAACCATTAGACCTCTATGGTAGCAGTGTTCCACACTACCTAAGAGGCGCAATATTGGCATGGCAAACTGGCTAGTTAGAATCTGCCAATGTTGACCTAGTGTAAATAGGACACTTCTAATCTTTTCTAAATACCTTAGATGATTTGTAAGGATTAACATGTGCTGGAAAAGGCTTCAATTAGGGTTTTTTATCCTTTAACTTAAGTTTATTCTTCGATTATTACATGGATTTATATACTTTGATTCTTTGTACGTCCATGAGTGGCTTAACACTCTCATCTAGGGTATAAGGACAAGAACATGATTACTATTGGTTATAATTGAGTTGTTTATTTTTTATTATCATTATTAGTTGTTCTTATATCCTTTTTTAACTATTTTATGGATTTCCACCCTTAGGGTAAACGTTTTATTCAATCGTGAGCCTGTAACAAGGACCGATAGGATAGAACATGGGATATGTGGGACAGGATCATACTCTTTCAATCGATTGAAGTTATGATTTGCGTTTAGGGTAAGAATACACCTGATTTTCCCTATTTGGTTCAATAGCGGGACAAAATTCAAATGTGTTTTTCTTAGAACATGCATCCCTGCTCAACTATGTAGTTGTAAGGCTAAGTAATATAGTTGATTTGAGATTCGAAAGACCATAATCATATTATCAACCTCTTGAACCAAAAACCAAGATAATTAACTAAAAAAAAAAAATTCCAAAGATAAGTATGATTGCTCATATGACCTTAGTTTTGGGTTTTCCTTATCATTGTCCAAGAACTGTAACCACCTGCATTTAGGGATAGACTTTGAACCATCGTTCCTACGTGTATAAGCTCAAACCCAATGATTTCTGATAGCGCACAAGCGTACATGCAAGTGTACGTAGTCTAATCAAGTAGTAAAGTGGCTTCAAGAAAGCCCAAGTATCGATCTCTCAGGGACTTGCATTCCCTGACTATCCTATTCTAGTTCAACAATTGAAAAAAAGTAAACAATAGTGTTTTAGAATTGTAAACTAAAAAGAAACTAAGCTAATGCAAAAAAGTAACGACTTAGGACAATCAATGGACAAAAGCCCAGGGTTAAGGCATATAACCAATCATACTACGTTATTGAACTTCATTCGTTAGATTGCTTATCTTGGTTGTTAATTCATAGGGTTAATTGCATGATTATAGTTTCCCAACCTCTAATCCTCTACCTAAGTTGAACCTTACAACTACATCGTTAAGCGGAGATGTAATAGTTAACTTAAGTTCTTTACAAATATCATCCTACATATGAATCAAATAAGACATCTAAGTACATCCCTGTCCTAGACACTAATTTAAATTCCTTATTTATAAAGAAACACAAACCATACTTTGCTTATTCCCATGTTCTATCTTCCTATTCCCCCTCTCGAGATCACAAGGTCGACAATTGATGTATTCTAAGGGTAGCTAATATTTAAAATAGTTCAAACAAGAATAAACAAACAACCATTAATGATAAGCAATACAACAAACTTAATTCAAAAAAAAAGTAATAATGATAGTGGCCTTAACCCTGGAAAGGGAGTTTTAGCCTTTAATGGAAATATTCATCATCCAATCCCTTGGATTGATGATACAAACCATGAAAGAAACTAAATTAAAGAATGATAAACCTAAATAATATGTAGAGCAGACTCCTTTTGTCCAAAGATGTACAAAATTAATTAAAAATATGTATAAGACCCTATTTATAGTAGAAGTAATAGCCCATGCCTTGTTGAACAAGGAAACAATTTCTGGTCGTCTACGAACCCAGTGATTAACGCACTTGAGGGTGTCGTGTCACGTATAAATAGCATTATTTCACTGTTTTGGGTGCCTTCTGAATCCATTGATGTGTCTCATGTTCCCAGAATCCTTTCCACGCGCCCATACTCTCCCAATACTTTTCAGCTGTCCAAATTGGTATCAAGCTGTGTTTTGTGCTTCTGTGATTTGTTCCAAGCCTTTTTGAGTTGTTTACACTTGATTTGAAGCTTATAAATCCTTTATATATCATCATAGTCTATTAGAAAAATCATAATATAGAATTAAACACAATAATTTAGAGATCAAAACAACACAACATCCTCAATGATGAACTAGAAACACGAGCTAAGCATAGGCTAAATTCACATTGAGCTTTAACTTATTGTTTTGACTCTTTTCTTGATCCAACTGACCCTTTAACATTATAAATAAGTTTTTCACGTATAAATACATAATAAAAACCTTAGTAAATCATTAAAAAATATTAGAACCTAACACAATAGACTAGACAAACACCTAGCTCAAGCTAGTCACACTAGTTTTCTCGGTTGACTTCTAAATGATTAATTTGAATAAAAAATTGTGTGGGAACACCATTAAACAATGTAAACATATACATGGACACTTATATGAATATTTATCTCATTATCAACACATCTATCACATGAATCATCCTCAAAACAAGGCTAAATAGGTTAGAATAGTAATGCTAGAATGCATAAATACATCCAACATCAATTTCCATGTGAATGTAAGTGTCATGATCATTATACTAGTTTTAATAGTTCTTATGAAGTAAAAAATGTTCATAGGAAACACTTAGAGAAAAGTTGAGCTAAGAGCCTTTGATTTGGCAAAATTTTGGTGTTCGATCCTACAGGGGTCAAATTTGAATGTTTATAACTTTCGAAATATGTGTAATTCAGCATATCAAGACCCATCAAATTATAGATAATTGAATTATCTTTCCTATGATACCAATTTTTCCTTAATTCGATACCCAAAAAAAGTTATGACCATTTTATGAGAAACATTAGGTTTCGCGATTAGGACGCATCACGTGGGCCATTCCCTTGGAATAAAGTCTGCATTGCGAAGTCCATTCCCATAGAATAGGGGAGCCATGAGGGATATTACCACAGAAAAGGGACAAAAGGGTAGTTTGGTCCTTTTCGCTCAACCCAGTTGTCCAAAACCCGACTTATAACACTCAAAAGGGCATTATTTGCCCATTATCCTAAAAAAACTCACATAGAAACCCTTCCTTTTTCCAAGAACAAAATTCAAACTTCTTCTCTCAAGAACTCACAAATTAAAGTTCCAATTTCATGATTTATTCAAGGATCTGTCCAATTAAGGTATGTGGGGTATTCATCAATGGATTCGTTTCACCAATTGACCCCCAAAATCCTCTCTTCGATTAAAGTATGATTTTTTCCTTCGTTAAGAAATTTCACACATTCAAGATGAATTTAATCCATGCTTTTCCTTAGTAATTTGAATTGAATACATGTCTTCATATGATTCCATGTCAATTAGGTTATGTAATGCTTCAAAAATCAAGTTCTTATGTATATTTAAATTGAGTCCATGTTAACTTGTCTAATTTATGCATTAATCTAAGTGCGTATATTATCTTAACTCATTCCCATGTTCCAATTCATGAAAAATCATTATCTTAATGAAATGTCTTATGCTTTGGGTCTTTAAACTATGATGTTATATCACTGTATTAACGTTTTTATCATATTTTGTAATCATTCAGTGCTCGCGGATTATGAACACCTTATACTTATGTGTCCTAACATGATTTTTGTTTTCAAGTAACAAGTCTGTCAGACCATGGTTTTATTATCATATTCATGCTGAGAACTTACAAGTGTAATACCATGTCATGTTAAACTACTAGTAACACAGTGTCGTTCCTACACTTAGCACTGAGAAAACTCATGGATGACGAATCCCCCATCAGTAGAGGCATGAGTCATTAGTAGCAGTCCCTAAGTTCAAGACCTATAACACCATCATAGATTATGAGGGGTCCCCATTAGTAGAGGCATGACACCCTTGTCCTTCGGGACATCAGCCTTGAGGATCCATATCGTCAGTCATGTGTTGGTACCCCTTGCAAGGTACCAGCACCCTTCCAACTAGGGTTACAGGCTGGACCTCGCTAGCTCAGATTAGGGCATGTCAATTATAGCTAGATCCCACAGTCTCAGTATAGCATTCAAAGTGTGTCAGTTCAGGTTTGTATGGCCAAGTATTCATACATTAGTTATTTAGTTATTCAGATCATGTCATTACATGTTTATGCTTGGTCTTGTATTCTCATTTTTACATATTCGTATTTTTATGATCCGTATCCATACTTAATCCTCAGTTCAGTTTTACAGAATGTTCAGATTTAAATGAGATTTACATACAGTATTCATGTTTCTACCACTTCCCAACTTACAAAATTGTTTTTCAGTTCATGATTTATAAATCTCAGTATGACTTACAGTTTTCACGTATAACCATGTTTTAAAAATATGTTTCAGTAAATTACTTATGTCCTCACTTTTAAAGCATATTTTGAGTATTTCCATGATTTAGTGCATATCTCCATATACTCAGTATATTTCAATGTACTAACCATATATATGCATTTGTGGCTACATCATTCATAATGTAGGTACAAGATGTAGCACATAAACTAGGGTCAGACAGTTCTCAGCCTTCAGCCAACATGTGATGAGTTCTCCTATTTTGGGAACTCCAGTCAATTGTAGTTCATGTACTATCCTGTTATTATTCTTATGTATTTATTTGTGCTAGTTGGAGACATGTCTCAACAGCCTATAATCAGTATAGTAGAGGCTTCACAGATAGTCAGTCAGAGTCATGATATGTAATTCCAGTCTTTCTTCAATTTTATTATGTTTTAAACTTTATTAGTATTACATTCATTCAGATTTTCTCATGATTATACTTTCGCACATCAAATTTATCTTGCATATACATTTTAAATCAATTGCTTAAGTATTATGCCAGCACATGGTTTACCTTGGGGTCACTTGTGGTTCTAAGTACCGTGTTACAACTAGGGGGTAGCCTCGGGTTGTGAAAAAATTGGTATTAGAGAACAAGTTTCAAGTGTACTAGGGTGTCTATGAAGTCGTGTCTAGTAGAGTCTTGTAGAATGGTACAAAGATGTATGTACTTTTCTTCAAGAGGCTACAGGGCCTTTAAGAAATATTTCCCTTCTTTTATGTCTCAGATCATGCAGTAAAAGTGTTCTCTAAGGAACTTATGCAGATTTTTACATTACTCCATTCGTGCCAACACTGCCTTATCCTTGAGGCAATATAAATAGCCAGTTTAAATCCTTATAGATAGAGTTTTCTCAGACAGTCCCTAAAATAGTTATAGGATTTCTTACATGCTCAAAAGTATCCTATCAATGCTTTTAAGTTTTAAAGTTTGAAGGATTTCATTTATGTTCATGAAAATCATGCACTAAGACAAAGTCAGATGTGCCCTCAAATCCCTTCTCAGAATCCTATGATAGCATATGATCTAGAGTTAAAAACATCAACCTAGAAGTTTAGAAATAGTAAATTAGGGATAATGTTTATATGGATTTAGTAGATTATATATCCATAGGGCTAGTTGTATGAAAGGTGAATTAGTAGGCTTGACACACTGTATGCAAGAATTTAAATTTATCAATTTGAAATTAAGTATGATGTTGTGGGTATGAGCTAGAGGTGTACCCAAGGCGATATGGGATTGTATTATTTCTATAGTTTTTTTATAGTGTGTATCCTTAGGTAGTACCGTTGAGTTGTTAAGTGCGAACAAGGTAAGTTATGTAGTATATAATGTTCTTACCAGCTAAGTTATGGGTTATATGTTGTTGATATTAGGTATGTTGGTGTAATGGTAATTCTTATAGTTTAGGGAAATATAAGTTTAGAGATGTGATATTAGTAGGCTATAAAGGAAAAGAGGCATATCATGTGTTTAGTGAGACAGGTATGTGAATGGTGTAAGTATACGATGATGATTGCTGAAGCTAAAAAAAGTTAAGGATAGTATTTATTCAGGGAGTGTTCAAGAATCAAGTTAGTATATTTCATTAAAATATTGGGAATATCCATGTCAAGTGTTAGAGTCTAAGTTAGAAACTTGAATGATTGAGCAAATAGAAAGAAGGTTGAAATTCTAGATGGTGTGAACTCAAGGTATAGTGATACTCCTGAAGATTCTAAGTAGTAAGTGTTTACATTATTTTATGATAACTTTTAGGGCTATATAAAGTTAAGAGTTCTATTATAGAAGAACGTATTAGCAGTGGGTTTTACACTTTCAGGTGTGGTATTTCGGGGTGTGTTTATTATTTAGGGTATTGTTATATCTCGGACCCTAGAATAAAGTGGTTACAGTTCTATTTAGAGTTTATTAAAGTGGTCGAAAAACTTAGAATGATGGCTTAAAGCTAAGGGGGAGACGATAAAAAAAGGAACCAATTTAGGCTCTCAAATTCTAGTAGTGATGCCAGTGTGTTGTAGAACAACACTAGGGAGGAGCATGCCCAACCCCTTTCTTATTTCAGTGCAAATTTTTGTACTTCAGTCATCAAGACATCTATTCATTCTTTGTATGTCATCCCCATGATCATAGTTAATGTCATGCATATCATCGAATCATGTGCGCTCCCAGTTCCTAGTATAAAGAGTTCCAGTTTACTCAGCAGTACAAAGCATACTCCATGAATTTATGAACTTCAAAATCAGGTTATGCAACTTATGACTCATGTACTCATGCTTTACAGAATGTTCAATTCCATGTACTCATGGTACTCCCTTAATGACCAGTGAAATTCTGATCATGTCATGCTTGTTCTTAAATTAGATCTCTTTGATGAATCCATGATGTTGATATTATATTTATCGGGCCTCTGTTAAGTGTAAAAGTTATCCATAGTATTCTTTAATGTTTCAGGTCCTTATGTTCTAACCTTTCAGTGACCTCTCCTTATGTTAAGATAGTGGTGATGAAAAATTAATGATTAATGGTTTAGATGGAAGAGAGTAAATATTCTGTATTAGGAAAAGATCATTGTACGCTTGTTCTATGTAAGGCTATAAGTTAGAAGAAATTTTGAGGCAAAGCTTTTGGTATATGTCATGGTTATTTGAAATTTAATGTGTGTTTTCTTGGGGATAGTACATAAAAGTTGTTATTGATGGAGGTATTAGAGAATATGGGAAAAAATCCTAGGTGGTTTCGCTACTTAGAAGTTCATATGTGGTTATAATGATAGTCTTGAATGTCATGTTGGTATGTAAGTGGATAAATGCATTGTGCGTTAGTGAATTCCTAGTAATAGGTTGAAGTTAGTTGTTGAAGTGGTAAGGAGTACTATTCTTATGATTAGAGCTGTGAAGACACATAGGATATTAAATCTGAGCTTTGTACTAGTGTTATGGTGTTATGTGTTGTACCTTGTAATATTGAGTTAGGCTTGAACATGGTAAGAGTATCTAGTTCAACTCTGACTTTGGATAGAGTAGTTATATGTACCCATGTGAGAATTATAAGTTAAATCAAATGAGAATGGTATCAAGAGAACAAGTATGGTTGAGAGAGTACTTGAGATGTGTGGCTAAGATTGAAATTTAGAAGTTTCCTTGCCTAAGTCATAGTAATTGTATCCTAGCTTAAGTTTCATAGTCCTATGTTGCATGTTATGTAGTAGCTATATTAAGATTCCTTACTCAGATATCTCATATAGATTATGCCCAAGATTCTTTTCTCCCTAAAGTTATTAGAACTTCTTGTAAAGAGTGTTTAAGAAATACTCTAGTTGAGTATAAGATTTCAGTATAATTCATTCTGTATAGCCAGCAATTCAGTTTAGCAATCAGACAGATAAACTCCTATGATTTTCAATTTTTTTATCCGGTCTTACTATCTAAAGTTTCAAGAATATTGCTATTCCATGAGGTAATTCATTAGCATCTATGTAAGTTACGAATTCAGTTCAGTCCATGCATCATATTTTGGATTTAGCTATTTAGTCATGATTTAGTACATACGTGTTCTATCCATGATCTTAGTTTTCAAAGTATTCTAGCTCAGACATGTGATACCCCTTGTACAACCTTAGTCATATTATCTCATGATTCTTGCTTACATAATGTACTTGGTGATGCCATGAAGCCCTTGTTCCTTTGATTCCTACACGTGTTTTGTTGAGGGATAATTCCTAATGAGAGGTTATGTACTTTATTCACTCCTTAGTAACTCATGAAATTTTATTGCATCAGTTATCACTTCGCAGTTCTATATGTAATATCATATCATGAACATTTCAAGTGAGTTCTAAACCCTTAGCATGAATTGGCTCCTTACAGTAAATAGAGTCAAGTCAGCTCAAAAAATAGTTTCATGATGGATGTTTAAATGTGTCAGCTTAGATATATCCTTTGTAGCAGACATGCTATGTCTACATTATTCCATACTTCTAAGACTTAAACAAGTCCCTATCCATTATTCGAGGATGAATGATTTCAAGAGCGAGATAATGTAACACCCCACATTTCCAGGCTAAACTTTGAACCATCATTCCTAAGTGTATAATATCAAAACCATTGATTTCCATGTGAATATAAGTGTCATGATCATTATCCTAGTGTTAAAAGTGCTTATGAAGTGAAAAATGTTCATAGGAAACACTTAGAGCAAAGTTGAGCTAAGAGCCTTTGATTTGGCCCAATTTTCATGTTTAATCTTACAAGGGTCAATTATGAACGTGTATAACTTTTGACATATATAAAATTCTTCATATCAAGACCTACCAAATAATATATAATTGAATTATCTTTCCAACGATACCAATTTGGCCTTAATCTGATACCCGAGCAAAAAGTTATGACCATTTTTGTTAGAAACAGTAAGGTTCCGCAACAGGGCCACACCGCGTGGGCCATTCCTCCGGAATAGGGTCCGCATTACGTAGGCCATTCCCATGAAATAGGGGTCATGCCATGAGGTCTTCTTCTATGAAAAAGGAACCAAGGGGTAGTTTGGTCCTTTCCCTCAACCCCTGTCATCCAAAACTCGACTTATAGCACTCAAAAGGGCATTATTTGCCCAATATCCTAAAAAAAACTCACATAGAAACCCTCCCCTTTACCAAGAACAAAATTCAAGCTTCTTCTCTCAAGAACTCATGAATTTAAGTTCCAATTTTAAGATTTCTTCAAGATTTGTCCAATTAAGGTATATGGGGTATTCATCAATGGTTTACTTTTACCCATTGAGCCCAAAAACCCTCTCTTTGATTAAAGTATGAACTTTTTCTTCATTATGGAATTTCACATGTTCAAGATGAATTTAATCCATTCTTTTTCTTAGTAATTTGAATTCAATCCATGTCCTCATATAATCCCATGCCAATTAGGTTAAGTAATGCTTCGAATTTTAAGTTTTTATGTATATTTAAATTGAGTCCATGTTAACTTGTCCAATTCATGCATTAATCCAAGTGCATATATTATCTTGCCAAGTTTAACTCATTCCTATGTTCCAATTCATGAAATTCATCAGCTTAATGAAATTTCTTATGTTTTGGGTCTTTGAACTATGATGTTATATCACTGTTTTACCATTGTTATTGTATTTTGTAATCATTCAGTGCTGGCGGGTTATAAACACCTGATACCTATGTGTCCTTACATGATTTTTGTTTTCAAGGAACAAGTCAGCCAGACCATGGTTTTATTATCATATTTAGAACATCATGTTCATACTAAGTACTTACAAGTATAGTACCATATCATGTTAAATGACTAATAACACTAGTGTCGTTCAGTTAGGAGTAACACTTAGCACCGAGCACACTCAGGGATGATGAATCCCCCGTCAGTAGAGGCATGAGTCATTAGTATTAGTCCCTAAGTTTCGAACCTACGGCACCATCATAGATTATGAGGGGTCCGACGTCTATAAAGGCATAACATCCTCCTCCTTTGGGACATCAGCCTTGTGGATACACATTGTTAGTCATGTGTTGGTATCCCTATCAAGGTACCAACACTCTTCCAACTGGGGTTATAGGTTGGACCCTAATAGCTCAGATTGGGGCATGTCGGTTATAGATATTTCCCACGGTCTCAATGCAGTTTTTAGAGTGTGTCAGTTTAGGTTTGCATAACCAAGTAATCAAACATCAGTTATTCAATTATTAAGATCATGTCAGTACATGTTTATTCTAGGTCTTGCATTCTCAGTTTTACATGTTCATTTTTCATGATCAGTATCCATACATGATCCTCAGTTCAATTTTATAGCATGTTTATCTTTACATGAGATTTACATACAATATTCATATTTTTACCACTTCCCAACTTACAAAATTGTTTTCATTTCATGATTTATAAATCTCACTATGACTTACAGTTTTCACGTATAATCATGTTTTAAAAATATGTTTTAGTAAATTACTTATGTCCTTAGTTTTAAAGCATGTTTTGAATATTTCCATGATTTAGTGAATATCTCCTTATACTTAGTACATTCCAACGTACTGACCACATACATGAATTTATGGCCACATCCTTCATAATGTAGGTACAAGATATTGCACATGCACCAGGGTCAAACAGTTCTTAGCCTTCATCCAGTAGGTGATGAGTTCTCCTATTTTGGGAACTCCAGTCAGTTGTAGTTCATGTACTATATTTTTATCATTCTTATGTATTGATTTGTGGTATTAGAGGCATGTCCCGGTTGTCTACAGTCAGTCTAGTAGAGGTTTCATAGATAGTCAGTCTTAGTCATGATATGTAATTCTAGTCTTTCTTCAGTTTTATTATGTTGTAAACTTTATCAGTATTATATTTATTCAGATTTCTCATGATTATGCTTCTTCTCCTTAAATTTAGCTTTTATATACATTTTAAATCAGTTGCTTAAGTATCATGCCAACGCATGTGTTAGCTTGGGATCACTTGTGGTACTAAGCATTGTGTTATGACTAGGGTTAGTCTCGGGTAGTGACCAGAACCTTTATATTATTGTATTGTTAAGTTTACTTTTAGTTGTTTAATCTCAAATACTCTTAGTTACTTTAGCTCTTGGTTAATCTTAATAGTATAACTAAAATTGGATAGTCGTCTAACATAAGTCCTATGGGATCAATAATTGGTTTCATTAAGGCTGCTATATTACTTGAGTAGACCACGTACACTTACATCTGCACTTGGGCGCAATAAGTTTTTGGCACCGTTGCTGGGGAATTGTAGATTGGAAATCATCTTAACTTTTTTTTTGCTTTTTGATTTATTAATTTCTAATTACTTGATCTTAGATTTTTAATTTGCTGGCTTAAGTTTAAAAAGTGAGTAAGCTGGCAAGAGACAGTGAATTAGTTGATCCATATCCCAAACCCAAGTAACACTTACACCAATTGAGGAGAGAAGTAGTCCTTCTCTTTTGAATCCCTCAAATTCACAAAGAAAAAGTTGTTCTTACATCTATGGATGAAGATCCACCAGCCCGACATGACAGTTTGTGAAGTGGAAATCCCACTTGTGACTAATGTTACTTTATCCATCTGCAGACCCGCTGTAGGAGGTAGATTTGAGTTGAAACAAAACATGGTGCAACTTTTTCACAAAAGTGAGCAATTTATCATCTTGTCATACAAGGATCAACAGGTTCATTTGCAAACTATTTTGGTGATTAGTGACACGTTCATACCTACTGGGGTATCAACTGATTATGCGAGGATGACCAGTTTCTTCTTCTCACTTTTAGGGAAAACAAAGAAGTGGTTGAACGCTGAGCTAGCAGTGTCTATCACTACTAGGATGACTTAGCTCAAAAATTCCTCATCTGTCTTTTTCCAATTGGAAAGACTACAAGATTATGCAGTGAGGTATTAAGATTCAAGTATATGTCAGATGATAATCTATATCATGCTTGGAAGAGGTTCAAATCTCTTCACTGAGACCATCCATATCATCAGTAGTCCAATAAGGTATTAGCTTACACCTTTGTAGAAGCTCGTGACTATAATATGAAAAATTTACTAGATTCACCTACAGGTGGTCAGGCTTTGGAGAAAACATATGATGAGCTTTATACCTTATTGAACTGCATTGCACAAGGCAATCCATACTAGTATGGTGGCATATCCAGGAGTGTAGTGAAAAAGTCTGCAGGTGTTCTTGAAGTTGATAATGTCACAACTTTAGCCACCTAATTGTCTACTTTTTGGAATAATATGATGACACAATTTAGCAGATTAGGTGTAAATCGATCACCAACTCGGGTGAATGCAATACAGTAGACCATGTCTTAGTATGATATTTGTGGGAACTATGTCCATAATGTAGACTTGTATGGATCAAATCTGGAGTCTAAATTTTATAGTCAATGCACAAAAGCCAAACTATGAAAATGCATACAATCACAAGTGGCAGAGTCAGCCAAATTATGCATGGGAAAATAATCAGAATTAGCAATTCTAGTAGTAGCATAACATATAAGCTAGTAACATTGAGGAAACTTTGAAGAAGATTTTGGCCAAGCAAGAAGAAATGGATGCCAAAATAAAAAATCAGCAAGTTTCTCCAAAGAAGTTAGAGAATCAGTTGGAGCATCTAGCTTAGGTACAAAACACCAATCCCCAAGGTGGATCTCCAAGTGATGTAGGTCACCCTAAGTAGGTTATAATAATCACCTTTAGGAGTGGTAAAGAGATTATTGATAGGCCTCCAAAGAAAGATTTAGAGGTACAGGAAAAGTTAGTTCCATAATAGGTTGCAAGTAAAGAAGCTGATAATTCAGGAAAGTCTGAGTACCCAAAAACTAAAGATGATGAGAAATTTCATGAAAGGCCACCACAACTATTCCCTCAGAGGCTCAAAAAGTCCAAGGAGGATGCATGTTTTAAGAAGTTCTTTAACACGTTCAGAGAACTTCACATTAACCTTCCTCTTTTAGATGTTTTGTAGAAAATGCCTAGGTATGCTAAGTACTTGAAAGACGTGGTGAATAATAAGATTAAGCTGTAAGATATTGAGATGGTGGCAGTTACTGAGTAGTGAAGTTTAGTGGTGAAACAAAAGATACTGAAGAAGTTGAAGGACCTAGGGAGTTTCACCCTCCCCATATAAATTGGTGATAATTATATGTTTTATGCTCTAAGAGATATGACAACAAGTATAAACTTAATGCCCCTATTAGTGTTCAACACTCTTGGTTTGGGTAAGCCGATACCATGCTCGATGGTGCTCCAAATGGTAGACAAAACCCAAGTGAGGCCTAATGGAATCATTAAGGACATGCTCATAAAGGACGATAAGTTCATTGTCCTTGTCGAATTTATTATTCTTGGCTATGATGCAGATGATAGAGTGCCTATTATTTTGGGAAATCAATTCTTTGCAACTGAAGGAGTGTTGATAGATGTGAGAGAAGAAACTCTATAAATTATATTATATAATTAAGAGTTGGTGTTTAAGGTATATAAACCACTAAATTAACCTTTTTGCTATAAATACTTGTGCATGATTGTAGTGATGGAAGTGGATGAGTATGGGGTGGTGGAGTACAGAACACCAAGTACCTTTTTAGACTGTCTCATTGAGATGCCCAAGCCACTATGTAAGACAAAAGTTATGATGATTGATGATCCTGAAAAAGATAGTGATAAGAAAGATGCAGACCTTAAGAGTACATGCTCAAGAGTTTAGAAACAAGTGAGGAGATGAACTCCAAGAAGGATAAAGAGAATGAAGGAATATGGTTGATATGTAGTGATGTGGGTCGTGCTATGACACTAAATCAGGCACTTCTTGGGAGGCAACCCAAGTTAAGGTAGGTATTTGATTTCTATATGTTTAGTTTTTATGTCATGTAGTTTTTGTTTTTGTTGACTCACAAGTTGATGAGAAGTTTGAGTACAGGATACTTGAGATATGAAGCATGTCAAACACTGGGCGAGGGGTCCACCTGACCCCATTGATATTTAAAGATGCTGCTAGCTAAGCCTAGAGGTCTCAGGGAGTATTTCTATCTATAGTTTTTTATTTAGGAACAAAGTATATTTTTAAGCATGGATGGGGAAATTCCAATGGTTATGGGTGAAGTATTGCTATAGGATTTTAATTCTTAGCTGTTTCCTAGTTTTGAGTAAAGTTAATAAAAATTAAAAAGATTTCCTCGTTGTTATTTTAGTTTTAATTTTGTTGGTGTTAGTCTAGTAGGTGAACACTTCACCCACCCCATGGTTGTTCTTTTTGGTTCTTTTCCACGAGGGCGCCCTTGGAACCCAGTATCCTTTTACCTTTTCTAGAGAAAATTCTAAAAAATTTATGTTAGGTAAGTGAGATGTTCTTGTTAGTGCTATGTGTGATTGCATAATGCAAGTTATTTTGGTTGTGAAAGCATCTTGATTCTATTGAATGGCTACTTTTGAGACAACTAGGATCTTATTTGTGATTCTTATATGTTGTTGGCTTAATGTTAAATTCATGTGATTTCTTGGTTGAGAGTATATAATGGTTCTACTTGAGTTAAGCATGTGCCATGTGTGAGTGAATAATTTTTTGTATTCCTTGTGGCATATTGATGTCTAGAACTTGCCTGGTGTATGTACAAAGCAAAATACAGAATGTTGATTTAGGAGATGATATAGATATTTCTTTGATATACATATTTCACACCTAGTTTATCCACCCGTGTGCATAATCTTAGTTAGTCTTATTGAGTCTTTAGACAATATTCTTTGGTAGCCTCGTAATTAGACTAGTTTCCTTCTTTGATTGACCATAATTTGATCAAAAAATCCTAAGCACTTTCATTGAATAATTGATGAGGTTAAGGTGTGTAAAATTAAATAAGAAAAAGGTAAAAGTGAAGCCCCAAGTAGTATCTTTTGGTGTTGAAAATTTGATGTGTTATGGAGGGGAGTAATGTAATGAAAAAGAGAGAAATTGATAAATAATGAATTATGTGTTGATAGAGAATTCTCCCTACTCTATATATGTGAACTAACTTAAAGAGATTGGGAAAAACTAAAGAAGTGTGAAGGAAGAGGTGGTTAGAAAATGGTTGTGAGAGAAGAGATTAATGTTGAATGTGATGTATTAAAGTGCTTTGGGAATATATCCACTATTCCTAGATTACATAGTTCCTACTCATTCCTTAGTCTACATCACAACCCATAAAGTCTTATTCTATTTTAGGACAAATAGCTCGGTGGACACTTGTACTTGGTTTGGTTTGTAAAGTGGATACTTCTACTTATCCCTTTGTCATCTGAACCCCTCAACTCAATAAAACTCAACATTTTAAACACTTTTTGGTGTGTGTAACACACCCGCCCCATGTCAGCTGCCACATCATCTTCCACGTTATTTTCAAGCAGTACATTAAATTTCACGTCATTTTTAAAATGCTACATAAGAAATTAAATATTAAAATAAATTTAATTAAATAAAAAAAATTATATATTGTATAAAAATTTAAATAATCATGTTTTTTTTCTCACAAATTAAACATCAAATTCATTCCAAATAATTTAAATTCTTCTCCAACTAATTTAAATTTTTAACTATAAATTCATATATACAAACATAATGAATTTTCAATTTTTAATTTGAATATCTTTAACAAATTCACAAAAACTCTAAGTTTTTTCAAGCTTATTCATGAAATTCACTAATTTTCAATATCTACAATCACTTACTTTCAATTCAACTTTAAATTTTAATAAAAAAATATGAAAATATTTTAAATTTAAATTTTAATCCCAAAAAATATGAAGAGATTTAAATTGAGAGGAAAAATTAAAAAAAATATAATAAAAAGTAAATTCAAAGTTTTTTGGGTTTGGGGTTGGAGGGGGGGAGGGGAGGGGGCTGGTGTTGTTGAATAAGAAGGGAGATGGTTCATTGGGGGGGGTTGTTGATAAGAAGTAAGGAGGTTGGGTAAGACTGTAGGTGGGATGAGAGATGGTGTGTTGGGGGTAGGGGGTTGGTGTAAAGAAAGGTGGTGCTGGAGAGGGAGGTGGGGGTGGGGGTACTTGACGACGATAGGGGTGGGATGGGGGTTCTAAACAAGGCTGGGGGTAGGCTAGATGGGGTGAACTATAGGGTAGGGGGTCCTAGACAAAAGTAGGGGGCGATGGGGGTACTGGATATAGGAGAGGAGGGTTAGGGGTAGGGGATTGGGTAAAGGGTGCTGGATGATGAGGGGTGGAGTGGGGGTGCTGGATAGAGGTGGGGGTAGGGTAGAGGGTGTTGAACGAGGGTTAGAAGTGGGGTGCGGGTGTTGGACAGAATTTAAGGGGTGAGGGGGTGCTGGACTCGGTGAGGGGGTTTGGGAGAGGGTCTTTTTTTTTAAAAAAAAATATATTTTTTAATTTTTAAAAATATTTTTAAATTAAAATGATGTAGGGAAAAAATGTTGTCTTCCTTTTTTTAATTTTAATATTATTTTAATATAAATATATTGTTTTACTAGCTTAGACACGTGTGTACTCATACACCATATCCTACTCAGCCATTTTAATTCCACATAAATTCGATCAATGGTCAAAAGGTTTAAAATATTGAGTTTTATTGAGTTGAGGGGTTCAGATGACAAATGGCTAAGTAGAAGTATCCACTTTACGAAACAGACCAAGTACAAGGTTCCACCGAGCTATTTTGCCTTTATTTTAAACCTTAACATTTTGACATTATTATAGTACTACACTAAGGGAAAGCCTATGGTTCATCTTGTGTAACTTGTGAATTCTTTGGAAGAGTGAATGTAGGCTGATTTCTATACCCATTCTAGTGATTACTTGCATCTATGTGAGTGATTATGGGTAACCCTCTTATTCTTAAGGCGTATGTTTGGTGATAGTTTGGTGATTTATATGATTCCTTTTATTGAATAATATGCATGAGTTTGCCAACTTGATGAGTCAATTATTGAGGTTAGGATATTTTGAATTAGCGTTCTCGAGCTTGCAAGTGTATATAACATGCTTAGTTTAAAACTTGCTAATTGTGCAGTCATTGTAGTACTAGCTTACGTGCCTTGGTTGTAGTAGTAGTGTGGAGTCTTTCATGATATGATGCTTTAAGTAAAGAGTCGCCCGAGGAAGAGCAAGGCCTTATGTTTGGGGTGATGATATTAGGTGGATTTATGTACCTAAGTGTTGTTATCCGATCTTGATTAGCTTAGTTTTGAGGACTTCTCATGTGTCTAATGAGCTAATCTTTATAGTAATCAACCCCGTGAAAAAAAATAATATAATTAACTAAACCAATAAAGTTCCAAAGCTAAGTATGATTGTTCGTAGTGCCTTAGACCTGGGTCTTCCCCTT
Organism: Capsicum pubescens; assembly: GCA_030864215.1. Taxonomy (NCBI): domain Eukaryota; kingdom Viridiplantae; phylum Streptophyta; class Magnoliopsida; order Solanales; family Solanaceae; genus Capsicum; species Capsicum pubescens. The sequence continues at coordinate 155,166,898 of CM061541.1, forward strand.
CATAGTCCAAGAACCATAACATTATCATATTGTTGGGTTTACTTTTTGTTTTTTTACTCTCAAATACTCTTGGTTACTTTGGCTCTTGGTTAATCATAATAGTATAACTTGAATTAGGTAGCCGTATAACACAAGTCCCTATGGGATCAATACTTGCTTTTATTAAGGCCACTATGTTGCTTGGTTGGACCACATACACTTGTGTGTGCACTTGGGTGCGTTAAGTTTTTGGCACAGGGAAATTCCTATGATCGGGTGAAGTGTTTCTATGGGATTTTATTTCTTAGTTGTTTGCTAGTTTTGAGTAAATTTTTTTAAAATACAAAAGATTTTCTCTTTGTTAGTTTAGTTTTAATTTTGTTAGTATTAGTCTAGTAGGTGTACACTTCACTTACCCCGTGGTTTTTTTTTTGGTTCTTTTCCATGGGGCGCCCTTTGAACCTAGTATCCTTATTTTTAGGAGTAAATTTTGAAATTTATGTGTTATGTCAGTAAGTTATTCTTGTTAGTGCTACATGTGATTGAATGATGCAAGTTGTGTTGGTTGTGAAAGCATGTTGATTGTGTTGAATGACTACTTTTGAGACACCTAGGCCCTTTTTTATGACTCTTGTGCATTATTGTCTCAATGTTGAATTCATGTGATTGCTTGTTTTAGAGTATATAATGGTCCTACTTGATTTGAGCATGCCATGCGTGAGTGAGGATTTTGTTGTATTCCTTATTGAGTATTGATGTCTAGAACTTGCCTAGTATATGTGCAAAGAAAAATAAAGAATATGGGTTTAGGAGATGATATAGCCATTTCCTTGATACCCATGTTTCATACGTAGTTTATCCACCTATGTGCATAATCTTTATTATCCCCATTGAGCCTTAAGACATATTCTTTTGTAGCCTCGTAATTAGCATATTTCCCTTCTTTGATTAACCATATTTTGATCCAAAGCTCCTAGTTCTTTAGTTGAAAAATTAATGAGGTTAAGGAATGTGTAATTAAAGAAGAAAAATGTGAAAGTGAAGCTCCAAGTTGTAGCTTTTGGCGTTGAAAAGTTGATGCGTTATGAAGAGGAGTAATGTAATGAAAAAGATAGAAATTGATTAATAATGAATTAGGTGATGATAAACAATTCTCCCTACTCAATATATGTGAACTAGCTTAAAGATATGGGGCAAAACAAAAGAAGTGTGAAGGAAGAGGTGGTGATAACGTGATTCAGAGAAGAGCTTAATATTGGAAGTGATGTATTAAAGTAGTTAGGGAAGATAGTCACTATTCTTGGACAAAATAGTTCCTACCCGTCCCTTAGCCTACATTACAACCCTTAAAGTCCTATTTGATCTTAAACCTTAACATTATGATATTTGAAGTGTACTACACTAAGGGTAAGCCTATGTTTCATCTTGTTTAACTTGTTAATTCTTTAAGAGAGTGAGCGTAATTGATTACTATACCCATTCTTGTGATTAATTTCTTCTATGTGAGTGATTATGGATAACTCTCCTATTGTGAGGGCACATGTTTGATGATTGTTAGGTGATTTGTATGATTCCTTTGATTGTGTAATATGCATGAGTTTTCCAACTTAGTGAATCAATGCTTTAGGTTAGGATGTTTTGAAGTAGTGTTCTCGAGCTTTCAAGTGTATATAACATGCTTAATGTAAACTTGCTAATTGTATAGTCATTGTAGTACTAGCTTAAGTTTCTTTCTTATAGTATTTGCATGGAGTCTTTTCATGATATGATTCTTGAAGTAAAGGGTTGTTCAAGGATGAACAAGGCTTTTACTGTAGGGTGATGATCTTAGGTGGATTTATGTACCTAAGTGTTGTTAGACCTTAATTAGTTTAGTTTTATGGACTTCTCATATGTGTAATGAGTTAATAAATGAGAATCTAAGTGTTAAGTCATGTAATGTTGATGTTTAAGGTGTGTGCAAACCAAAGTTCGAAGAAAACTGTGCAATTTGAGGTTAAATGAGATAACTAGTTTCTTAGCTTGAGCTATGTGCCATTCTAGTTCTTCTTGCTTTGTTCTGAGTGCGTAAGAGTATAATTCATGGTATGTATTTGAATAGGAATCTTGGTGATATGGTTAAAATAATGCTGGGATGAATTACAAGCTGTTTTGGAAGAGGAAACACAACCACAAAGCAAGGACTTGAAGACCAAACACAATGAGCAAAGCTTGATGAAATCTTGATTTTGTGGACTTAGGGGCGTGCCATGCTGTCTAAGCACCACTATAAGGGTGTGGAACACCCTTGGAGGCAAAGTAAATGTGCAAAACCAGCATCTCTCTATGATAGCAGCATGCCACGCTGCCTAAGAGGCACAATATTAGAATGGCATGCTAGCTAGTCCAAATCGCCAATGTTGGCATAGTATTAATAGGACACTTCTAATTTTTTGTAATAACGATTGAAGATTTGTTGGAATTAACATATGATAGAGAAGGCTTCAAGTTGGGTTTTTATCCTTTAACATTAGTTTATTCTTGGATTATTACATGGATTACAATATTTTGATTCTTTGTACGTCCATGAGTAGCTAAACACCCTCATCTATGGTTAAGTCCAAGAACATGATTACTATTACTTATAATTGAGTTGGCTATTATTGATTATGATTATTGGTTGTTCATGTATCATGGTTTTAACTATCTTATGAATTTCCGATCCTTAGGATAAATTCTTAATTCTATCGTGAGCCCAGAATGAGGAACGATAGAATAGAATGTGGGATAGGATTGTACTAGTTCAATTGATTGAAGTTATGATTTGCATTTAGGATAGGAATATACCTAATTCTCCCTATTTAGTTCAATAACTAGAAGAAATGCAAATGCGTTTAAATTAGTACTTGCATCCCTACTTAATGATGTAATTGCAAGGATAAGTTAGATAGTTGATTTAAGGTTCAGAAGACCATAATCATATAATCAACCTCGTGAACCAACAACCAAGATAATTAACTTAACCAAAAAAGTTCCAAAGCTAATTATGATTGTTGGTAGTGCCTTATCCCTCGGTTTTCCCTATCATTGTCCAAGAAACTTTACATTGTTGTATTGTAAAGTTTACTTTTAGTTATTTACTCTCAAATACTCTTGGTTACTTGATAGCGCCCAAGTGCACATGCAAGTGTACGTAGTCTACCAAGTAATATAGTGGCCTTCAAGAAAGTCGAATATCGATCGCACAAAGACTTGATTTAATAACAATTTAATTTTAGTTCACCGTCTAGATTAATTTAGTGCAAAAGTAACCAAAAAGAGATTTTTGAATTATTGCAAATAAAAAAATAAAAATAAATAATGCAGAAAAATAAATTCTTGGAACAATCAATGGAGAAAAGCCCAGGGTTAAAGCACTTCGAACAATCATACTATGATCATGGTTTCCTAACCTATAATCTTTTACCTAATTTGAAAATTACAACTACATCGTTGAGCGAGGATGTAATAATCCAATTAAGTTAATTAAAGCTATCACCCTACGTATGAATCAAGTAAGACATCTAAGTACATCTCTGTCCTAGGTTGTTCAATTCTTTATTTTATAAAAGAATAAACACTCAAACTTTGTTTATTCCCCTATTCTATCTCCCTATTCCCTCTCTCGAGGTCAAAATATCGACAATATATGTATTTTATGAGTGATCAATCCACAAAATAATTAAAACAAGAATAAACAAACAACCAAATATGATACACAAAATTAACAAATTTAATCCAAAATAATAATACTCATGTTCTTGGCTTTAACCCCGAAAAAGGGATATTTTAGCCACTAATATTCATATTTACGATTCAAATAATTGAATAAATGATATGAAAAATTAAAGACTAAAATTAAAATTAAAATTAAAACTTGATAAAGCGTGTAGCCGTCTCCGCTTTATTCTCCCAAAACAGTGCCAGGCGTGTCATTTGTCTCCACTCTACGTGTCTTGTCAATTCAAGTACTATATTTATAATAAAAAATATTACTAAATGGGACCAGATGTTTTCCTTATATTTTATCTCATTTCAATTGATTTTGGGATTTTAAAAGGACTTGACACTTGGACCCTAGGGCAAGATTCCCTTACTTTGACAATTTCCACTCTATTATCCTCTTAAACTGTGTCTGTCGGCGCATATTGAATTTGTTGTGTTTAATTGGGGTGACGTGATGCTTTGCCTTCATGTCGCCTTACTATAATTAACACTGAAAATTTATTCTAAGTGTAAACTATGTGCCCATCGAAGCGACGCATTGACTTTGCGTTGACTCACTAGAATTTGCTTTCAAAATTTTATTTAAGTGTTGAGTGTTCCTCCTTTTTTTCATGCCTTTTATAGTGTATTTTCAATGAATTTTCGTACTTTAAATCATAAATATATTACCGTATTTAATTCATCAAGCCTCCTACAATATCATACACCACAAATTAAAGGTCAAAACAACACAATATTCTTAACAATAAATCAAAACACAAGCTAAGATTAGGCGAATTTGCAATGATCTTCCACTTATCATTCCGACTCTTGACTTAAACAAATTAAACTTTACCCATTATAAATAAGTTATTCCGCATAAAATTACACCATTAACATATTTGGAAAAAATTAAACACATTAAAATCCACCGAGACCAACTAGAGACACACACCTAGCTCAAGCTAGTAAAACTAGTTTTCCGGGTTGAACTCTAAATTACTAAATTAAGCACAAACTTGTTTAAAAAAATACTTTGGACATTGTAAATACACACTTGGACACTTAAATTCTTATTTATATCAATATGAACACGTTAAGCACTCAAATTGCTCTCAAAACAAGGCGAAATAAGCTAGAATAATGATACCGAAGTGTATAAAATCACCTCAGATCATCACCCCGCACTTAAATCCTTGTTCATTCTTGAACAACTCTTTACTCTAAGCATAAAAATCTGAGGTGATGCTATACTTCTACCAAATTCAAGACACTCAATCTAGTTCTATAATGACTACACAGAATGCAAGTTTCTACACAAAGCACGTTACTTACACAATTGAAAGCTCATGAACACTACTCCAAAACATCCTAGACTCAAGAATTGACTCACCTAAGTGGAAAACTCATGCTTATTATTCAATAAAGGACATCATAAAAATTACCCACATTCATCAAACATGTTCCCCTCACAACAAGAGAGTTACCCATAATCACTCATAATAATGCAATTTATAACATAATGGATAAAAGAATCAAATTACGCTCACTCTCACAAAGAATTCACAATTTACACACAATGAACCATTGGCTTGCCCTTAGTGTAATGCTTCACTAATAGTCGAATGTAAATCTTAGGATCAATTAGGACTTTTTCAGGTTGTAATGTAGGCTAAGGGATGGGTAGGAACTATTAAGGAATAATGACTAACCTCTCTAAGAGCTTTAATACACTACATTAAACAATTAAAACCACTCTCCAACAACCAAATTTCACTTTTTCATCTACCTATACCTTTTATTTTCGCCCCATCTCTTTTATGCATTTTTACAAACACATGGTGGGTGCACAGTTTACTACCACAAGAATCAATTTTTTTTCCTTTTTCACAATCATGGCAATTTTTATAGCATCAACTATATCACATAAATTCACCACACATCAATTATAAACACCAATAACTATAACCTTGGGGCATGAATTTCACCTTTTTCTTCTTCAATTCGTCAAACTCCTTACTAATTTATTTTTTCTCATTAAAGTACTTAGGAGCTTTTTGGATCAAATTATGGTCTATCAAATAAAGGATTAGGCTACATATGAGGCTACCAAATAAAAATCTAAAGGCTTAATGGGGTTTAACTAAGATAATGCACAAGGTAGGTAAAAAGAAGGTATACAACAAGGCTATCAAAGAAATGCCTATATCATCTCCTAAACCCACATTCTATTTTTCGCTTCACACACCCACCGAGCAAGTTCTATACATTATATGCAACAAGGAATATACAAAAAACCTTACACTTAAATGGCATATGTTCGACACATAGGATCATCATAGGCTCCCAACCACACAATAACATGAATTCAAATTTAAGACAAAAAGTACAAGAGGCAAAAACTTGAGCCTAAGAGTCTCAAAAATAGCAATTCACATCAATCAACATGCTTTTACAAACAAACCCACTTGTATCATGTAATAAAAAATAACACCAATTAAGAATATCTCACTTATTCCTAACCTATTTTTTTAAATTAAGTCAAAATTTGGGAATTTTCCCACCCCACACTTAAAAATCAACTTTGTCCCCAAAGTGAATTTAAAAGTATAAAGATAGAAATACTCCCTGAGGCCTCTAAGCCTATCTAGATACATCTTCACACTAAAAGGGGATCCATGGAAACCCCACACTTATTCTTTTCCATGCTCCAAGCTTAAGTTTATGGTACTCAGACTTCGCATTAACCCGTGACTCAACCAAAAACAAAAACTACGTGAAATAAAAAATAAAAATTGAAAAGAAAATATACCTAATTAACTTGGGTTGCCTCCTAAGAAGCGCCTAATTTAGTGTCGCGGCATGGCCCAACTCAACTCAACTATATTCCTTCACCCTTTTACTCCCTTTTGAGAGCTATTTTTTCTTTCTTATCTGACCTCTTTTATCTTTGAACATATTAGAAAATGGTGGTTTCATCTTAGGCCGCTCAATCAGGTAGTCAAAAAAGGTCTTTAGTGGCTTAGAAACCCTACACTCATCCCTTTCCAATATATTGATTATACATAAATATTTATATAATGGATTTTCAATGGGGGCTTTGTAAACTTCAAATATCACCTCTTCATCATCTACCCTCATCTTGAGGGTGCCTTCTCTAACATCAATCAAAGCCCCTTCGGTCGCTAAGAATGGGTGCCCCAAAATAATTTATTCCTATTTGTCTGCCACAAAATCAAGAACAAAAAAGTCAGCAGGAATAAAAAATTTACCAACCTTAATGAGGACATCCTCAATGATTCCATCTGGATATGCTATAGATCTGTCTGTTAGCTGCATCACCACTCGTGTCATTTTAGGCTCTCCCAAGCCTAATTTTCTAATCAATGATAGGGGAATTAAATTTATGCTTGCCCCTAAGTTTCTCAATGCATGTACTTATTCCCTCCCAATTTGAATAGGGATAGCAAACTTCTTTTGATTTTTCAATTTCTTGGGGATTTTTTGTGTCATTACCACACTATACTCTTCAGTGAGTGTTCTAGCTCCCTCATCTTGCCGTTTCACCTTCTTCGCCTCCACATCCCTCAAGTACTTTGCATACTTATTCATACTCTTCAAAACATCTAGCAAAGGTAAGTTAATATAAATCTCTTTGAATGTATCAATGGATTTTTTGAATAAGGCATCCTCCTTCGCTTTTATTTGTCTTTGAGGGAAGGGTATTGGCAGCCACTTCTTCACTTCTGGGTCAGCAATTTTTTATTCAAGTACTCAGACTTTCTTGAATTTTCAGCAACTCTGTCATTTACCTGTTGGGTGACCACATCAGCATCTACCTCATTCGTTGTCTTTGGAGGTTCTCCTTCAAACTCCTTACCACTTCTCAAAGTGATTGCCATGACTTTCTTTGGATTTTCTGTATTAGTGGGCAGACCACCTTGAGGATGGGTATTTAAAGCTTGCTCTATCTTCCCAACCTGTAATTCTAAACTCCCCTGAGCCACTTTCTGATTTTATAATTCCGTTATGATTTATTTCAATATCTCTTCTTTGTTGCTTCTAGACTGATTCGATTGGGCCTGTGGCTGTGAGGAATTTCATGACTGATTATGTCGCTGAGTTTGCCACTTCATGTTTTAGGCATTACCGTAATTTTTCCTTTGAGTATTTCCTACATACATGACTAATTCTGAATTTGAAGCACACATGGTAGCCTCATGACCACTATTTCCACATACTTCACACCAACCTGCAGCTTGTTGGATGACATTAACTGTGGCTTTAGGTTGTGTTGCTCCCAACTTCATGCTGCTGAATGTTATATTGATTAAATCCTGCAATGCAGAAACCTGAGCTGATAGGGCTATGAATTGGTCCACCTTCAATACACCCGTAATTCTTTTCGTGGTACTTCTAGAATTTGAATGCCACTCTAGATTTCCTTGTGCTATGTGGTTCAACAATGTGTACAGTTCATCATAAGTTAGCTCCAATGCTTGATCACATGCGGCTGAATCTAGAAAAATTTTCATATTATATCAAGAGCTTCTACAAAAGTATGAGAAAGTACCTTATTCGACTGTTGGTGGTGTGTACAATCTCGAAGAAGGTCCTTAAAGCATTCCCAAACATAATAGAGGTTTTTATCAGGCTTCTGTTTGAAGCTCACAATCTTACTGTGAAGTCTCGCAGTCTTGGATGATGGAAAGAATCTGATGAGAAACCTTCTGTCTAAGTCATCCCATGTTGTGATTGAACTAGAAGGCTCTGCATTGAACGACCTTTTAGCTTCCCCAATAAGTGAATAGGGGAAGAGTGTCAGCCTCACATAATTTGGAGTCACCCTGGTTGGAGTAAATGTATCTGTAAGCTCAATGAAGGTTTGCAAGTGGACTTGTGGATCTTCGTGTGAAAGCCCTGCAAACTGTCCACTACTAATAAGAAGCTGCACCATATTGTATTTCAACTCAAAATTTCCCCCAGCTGCCGGTCTTTGAATTGGGGAAGGAAAGTTCGTCGAAAGTGGGACTGCCACTTCCCTAACCTTCCTATCAGCTGCTTGTTGTTCATCCATATGAGTAGTATTCTCTTGGTCTTCTTGGAATTGAGGAATTTTGGGGAGAAGGATTGCTTCTCTCCTGCGTTAATGGTAAAGTTGCTCAGGTTTGGAGCTTGGTTCAATAAGGTCATGATCCCTTGCCAGCTTTCAACTTTGAAAACCATTTCCTGCAAAAACAAAACCAAGATCAAGCGTAAAAACACCAAATATATCTAAAAGTAAAACTAAAATAAACAATTCCTAAATAACAAGTCCCCGGCAACAACGTCAAAAATTTGACAACACCTAAGAGCACACGCAAGTGTACGTGGTCTACCAAGTAATATAGTATCCTTCAAGAAAGCCGAATATCGATCCCACAGAGACTTGATTTAACAACGATTTAATTTTACTTCACCATCTAGATTAATTTAGTGCAAAAGTAACCAAAAAGAGAATTTTGAATTATTGTAAATAAAAAAAGAAAATTAAATAATACGGAAAAATAAATTCTTGGAACAATCAATGGAGAAAATTCTAGGGTTAAAGCACTTCGAACAATCATACTATGTATTTGAATTTCATCCGTTAATTTGTTTTTCTTGGTTGTTGATTCGTAGGGTTAATTGCATGATCATGGTTTCCCAACCTCTAATCTTTTACCTAATTTGGACATTACAACTACATCGTTGAGCGGAGATGTAAAAATTCAGTTAAGTTAATTAAAGCTATCATCCTACATATGAATCAATTAAGGCATCTTAGTACATCCTTATCCTAGACGCTAAGTTCAATTTGTTATTTTATAAAAGAATAAAAACCCAAACTTTATTTATTTCCATGTTCTATCTCCCTATTCCCTCTCTCGAGATCAAAAGTTTGACAATATATGTATTTTATGGGTGATCAATCCACAGAATAATTAAAACAAGAATAAACAAACAACCAAACATGATAAGCAAAATTAATGAATTTAATCCAAAATAATAGTACTCATGTTTTTGGCTTTAACCCCAAAAAGGGAGTTTTTTAGCCACTAATATTCATAATCATGATTCAAATAATTGAATACATGATATGAAAAATTAAATACTAAAATTAAAATTAAAATCTAATAAACCGCATAGCCGTCTCCGCTTTATTCTCTCAAAATAGTGCCAGGCGTGTCGTTTTTCTCCACTCTACGTGTCTTTTCAATTCAAGTACTATATTTATAATTAAAAATAGTACTAATTTGTACCAGATGTTTTCCATATATTTTATCCCATTTCAATTGATTTTGGGATTTTAAAAGTACCTGGCACGTGGACCCTAGTGAAAGATTCCCTTACTTTGACAATTTCCACTCTATTATCCTCTTAAACCGTGTCTGTCGGCGCATATTGAATTTGTTGTGTTTAATTGGGGCAACGTGACGCGTCTCTTTATTAGAATTAAAAATGAAATTTTTTTCTAAGTGTAAACTATGTGCCCATCGAAGCGACGCGTTGACTCACTGAAATTTACTTTTAAAATTTTATTTAAATGTTGAGCGTCTCTCCCTTTTTCATGCATTTTGTAGTGTATTCCTAATGAATTTTCAGCCTTTAAATCATTAACATATCATCTTATTTAATTCACCAAGCCTCCTACAATATCATACACCACAAATTAAAGATCAAAACAACACTATGTTATTAACAACAAATCAAAACACAAGCTAAGATTAGGCAAATTCGCAATGATCTTCCACTTATCATTCTGACTCTTGACTTTAACAAATTAAACTTTAACCATTACAAACAAGTTACTACACATAAAATTACACCACTGAAATATTTGAAATAAATTAAACACACTAAAATCCATCGAGACCAACTAGACACACACCTAGCTCAAGCTAGTAAAACTAGTTTTCCGGGTTGAACTCTAAATTACTAAATTAAGCACAAATTTGTTTAAAAAATACTTTGGAAATTGTAAATACACACTTGGAAACTTAAATGCTTATTTATATCAAAATAAAAATGTTAATCACTCAAATTGCTCTCAAAATAAGGCGAAATAAGCTAGAATCATGATACTGAAGTGTATAAAATCACCCCAGATCATTACTTTAGCTCTTGGTTAATCTTAATAGTATAACTAGAATTGTATAGTATTCTAACACATGTCCATACGGAATCAATACTTGGCATTTATTAAGGACACAATATTACTTGGGTCCCACATACACTTGCATGTGTGCTTGGGTGCAATAAGTTCAAATTTGACGATCAATTATATGAGTTTTTGTTCTAGTCTGGAAAATAATGATAATATAAGTTCTGGTTTGAGTCTATAATTTAGAGGTTATATATGATATGTTTATGGTATGGAGAATTCACAATTATGTTTTGGACATACGGTTTCTTGGCATGATTTTTGATTATTTCTTCTCTTGATTGCACCCTCTGGGATTGTATGGGCCCACATTGCGTTATTTACTTTTTTGTACTTACTAGCTTATGGGTCTTGGTTTTTTTATATTAGTTATTCTTTCTTTTATATTATGGTTGGTCTAGTTATTTAATCACAATTTTTGTAGCATTATTCCAGCTTTTCCTTTTTACCTTGACTTAGCTTATTTATCTTGCATTTTTATTATACTTATATTATGATTTAGCTCAGTCGGCTTATGATACCTACTGAATATCCGTGGCTTTGGTACTTATGTTATACTTTTGTACCTTTTTCATGTAGATCCGTGTACTAGTGGTTGCCATTATGCTGCGATCATGCTGATTTGAATTTGGAGAAGGGTGAGCTCTCAAAGTTGGAGTTATCCTTTTCTCCTTCTTTTATTTATGTTTAGTCATTCCATATTTCGAGACTGGTGTATATTTGACTTGATCGTACTTTGTATTCTTTTGGATTAGAGGTTCTATACTAATATTACTAGGTCACGTGATTATTATTTCTATTATTTTATCTTCCATCTTATTTCTTTTATTCCATGGTTTGTTATTGTAAGTTTTTTATTATTGCGACATTTATACCACTTTCCACCTAATTAGCCCATTGCTTATAGCTCTGGGATATGGTTTAGCTTACCTACTATCGGGATAAATTATGTTCTATCATAACTCATAAATTATAACAAATTGATACTAGAGCCAGGTTCACCCGTATTATTGGTACAAGAGCAAGTGTATAGTAAAGTCTCATGTATCAGAATGGTGATCTCTATTTCTTATCTTTGAGAGGCTATAGGAGATCTTCACTTATTTCAGTTATTTTGTGCTAAGATCCTGAGTTGGTTTCTAATGATTCCTTGGTTTGACTCTTTCGCAGATGGTTAGGACGCGTGCTACCGCTACATAAGACAAGGAGCCTAAGACTGTGACTAAGGATCCTATTATAGTTCCTCGATGACCTAGAGGTCAAGTAAAATAGAGATATACAACTTTAGTTGGAGACAAGGATAGAGGGCCTTCACACACCCTATTCCTACTCTCGAGCCATAGATTCCACCACCTCATCCAGTGGTAGTCTAGGGACCATCCCAGGCTCCATTGGTGTGTATTTCTTCTTTAATGCTTAGGGATGCATTCGTTCAGCTCTTAGATTGGTTAGTGGTGCACTGTCTAATAGTGCATAGTCTACAGATTAGAGTGGTACTGAGGCAGGGGCGCAACTTATAACTACGACTCCCAGAGTGGAGGTCCCTCCTGTAGTGGTGGTTGTTCAGCCAGTAGTTTCCCATCTTTCTACGTTTGTTGAGATTAAATGATGTTGGGTTGATTCTTGAGATTAGTTTTGCCTAGGATATCTGGTTCACCGGGAGAGGATGCTAATGAGCTTGATTTCTTTTGAGGATAGGCTCCATAATTTAGGCCTAGTTAAGACCCATGGTGTGTATTATACTACTTTTCAATTTTATTTGGCAGCTCGACACTGGAGGAGAGGTTGTCTTGATTCCAGGCTAGCTGGATCTCCCCCCTTTAACATGAATTCAGTTCTTTGAGGTGTTCTTGGAGAAGTATATTCCTCATAGCCTTAGAGATCATTTGAGTGATCATTTCTTGAGGTTAGAGTAGGGTTCCCTGACTATTTTGGAGTATGAGGCTCGATTTCATGAGTTGTATAGGCATGCCACATCTGTTTTGTTAACAGAGTATGCGCGGGATTGGTGTTTTGTTTGTGGATTGAGACTTTCTCTCCGCATATCTATGTAGAATTTAGTTGTTGTGGGTAGATCTCTTGCTGAGGTTTTTGATCTTGCACAAGTTATGAAGGAGTTGAATTGCGAGGACCAAGGGGTAGTGATAAGAGGCCGTAATATCAGGGTAGTTTCAGTGGGACCCATAATAGCTCACTATTCAGAGGCAGTGGTTCTCAGGGTAGGTACCCTCCGTGTCAGCCTTATATGCATTAGGGTCAGTCTAGCAGTCCCATTTGTGTCATACTCTAGATTACCAATGGAGGCCAGTCTAGTTATAATGATTATTTTGGCCAGAGTATTGGTCAGCCTCCGAGGGGTTCATCTTCTGCTTATTCTAGACATAGTGGTTATTTTGGGTTAGACGAGTCCTATGGTTTCAGTACTGCGCATGGGACATGTTATGGTTGTGGGACCTTTGCCTATTTTTTGAAAAAGAGCCCAAGTCGTGGAGCGGTGGTTCCTGCAACCAAGAAAGGCACCATATTAATACTCGAGTGGTAGTTATTATTATATGCAAAGTCTGCCAAGGATAAGTGTTGTGCTCCCATTGACCTCTAATATCCAAAACACAAGCTCAAATAATATCCTTGTGAACCTTAATAGTCCTCTCCAATTGCTCGTCGATCTGAGGATGGAAGGTTGTACTAAGATCCACCCGAGTACCCCACTCCTTTTGAAAAGCTATCCAAAAGCTAGAAGTGAGCACTAAAACCCAACCTGAAATGATAGATATAGGCACACCATGCAAACATTCTATATCACTACATAAATATGAGCCAACCTCTTGGTACGAGCCAACCATCTGACGTCACTAGCCAAAATAAGCAGTGACTCCTCCATGAAGGTCAACCACTTATCCAAATGGACTGAGTCCTATATAAGTACATAATACAGATCAGGAATGTATCACTGTAACATATAAACATGGCTAATTGGATGGACAACAACAAAAAATATGGGGGTAATGCTAATTCATAAGCCACCCCACCAACTGTGAAAAGAATCTCAAAGTGGCCAATATATCTAAAGCTGAGCATGCCCTTCCTCCCGAACCTCATCACACCCTTCATAGGCAATACTCGAAGAAATACCCGATCACCAACTCCAAATCTCAAGGCACAAAGTCTACAATCCAAATAAGCCTTCTACCTACTCTGAGCTGCCCTCAACCTATCCTGAATGACCTTGACTCTATTCAATGACTCATGAAGCAAGTCAGTACCACAGGGTCAAATATTGGAATTCTCAAACCAACCAATCAGAGAGCAACATCTCCTAACATACAAAGCGTTAAAAGGTGCCATATCAATAATTAAATGGTAGTTATTATTATATGCAAACTCTGCCAAGGCTAAGTGTTTCTCCCATTGACCTCCAACATCCAAAACACAAGCTTGGAGTATATCCTTGGGAACCTAAATAGTTTGCTCCAACTGCCTATCATTTTGAGGATAAAAGGTTGCACTAAGATCCACCTGAGTACCAAACTCCTTTTGAAAAGATCTCCAAAAGCTAGAAGTGAGCACTAAACCCCGAGCTGAAATGATAGATATAGGCACACCATGCAAATAGACTATTCACTAAGATAGATATGAGCCAACCTCTCGGCACTGAAGGACATCTGAATAGGAATGAAATGTTCCAACTTAGTCAATCGATCAACCATGACCCAAATACCATGGGAACCAATGAAGTATGAGTTAAACCCCTAATAAAGTCAATGGTAATCCGCTCCTATTTCCACTCGGGAATGGGCAATCTCTGAATCACGCCATAAGGTCTCTGATGCTCAATCTTCACCTACTAACAACAAAGGCAATGAGCTACAAAATCTGCCACATCTCTCTTTATACCACTCCACTAATAATGCTACCTCAAATCTCTATACATCTTAGTTTTACCTAGGTGAATAGAATATTTGGAGTTATGAGCCTCACACATAATCGATTGAATCAAACCATCAATCCTTGGAACATGAATGCGGCTATCAAATCTCAAAACACCCTTAGAATATATGGTAGCCCTCTTGGACTCACCACTTAACACCTAATCATGAATGATGTAAAGTTTATTATACTTAAACTAATGACTCTAAATTTGCTCAAATATCAAAGACCTCAAACACTAGAAAAAATCCTTCAAGGGTCTGAAATATCAAATTGCACTATCAAGTTGTCTAAGGACTGAATGTCCCATGCTAACAACCTCTGAGAAACTAAAAATCAAGCCTATCTACCCATACTCACCACCATTCAACTCAAGGAATCTGCTAACACGTTTCTCTTGCCCGAATGATACAAGATATAGATATCATAATCCGTAAGTAACTCCATCCATCTACACTGCCTAGAATTTATCTCTCGTTGGGTCATGATGTTGAAGACTACGATGATCCATGAATTCCTCACAATGTACACAATAAAGATAATGTCTGCAAATATTAAGCACAAAAACTACCTCCGCCAACTCCAAATCATGAGTGGGGTAGTTGTGCTCGTTCACCTTCAGCTATATTGACACATAAGTAAAATCTCAACCTTTCTGCATTAGTGCACAACCTAAACCAATACCAGAAGCATCACAATACATGGTGAATCATTCGCCCTAAAATAGAAGAGCTAAAATAAGAGCTAAAGTAAGAAATCCCTTGAGCTTTCAAAAGCTTGACTCACACTCCTTGGACCATAAAAAGGGAACCTTCTTCTGAGTCAATCTAGTCATCGACATCGTAATAGTAGCGAAATAGTCAACAAGTCATCTATAGTAACCGTCCAAACTAATAAAGCTACGAACCTCAATCAGAGAAGTAGACCTGGACCAATCACAAATAGCCTTAATCTTTGCTGGGTCTACTATAATTCTATACTTAGACACCACATGTCCAAGGAATGTCACCGACTCAAGACAAAACTCATATTTAGTGAATTTATTAAAAATCAGATGACCTCTTAGAGTCTTGAGCACAATCCTAAAATATTGCATATGCTCCTCTCTACTCTTCAAATACACAATGATGTCATCGATGAACACAAACCCAAAAGAATCCAAATAAGGTCTGAACACATGGTTCATCAAAATCATAAATGCAACTAGGGCGTTAGTCAACCAAAAAAACATCACTAAAAACTCATAATGACCATAACGGGTCCTAAAGGCTATCTTTGGGATATCCGCAGCCCGAATCCTCAACTCATGGTAATCAACCCTCAAATTAATCTTAGAGAACACCGCTGCTCCATGAAGCTGGTCAAAAAAATCATTAATGTGAGGCATAGGATACTAATTCTTCATCATCACCTTATTAAACTGCCTATAACCAATACACGTATGCATAGAGCAATCCTTTTTATTTACAAACAATATAGAAGCTCCCCAAAGAGACACACTTGATCTAATGAAACCCTTACTAATAAGATCCTGAAGCTGAGAATTTAGCTCCTTAAGCTCGTTAGGAGCCATTGAAATGGATTTGGTCTGTAGTTCAAGATCACTAACAAACTCAATATCACGCTCAGGAGGAAAACTAGGTTGATCTATAGAAAAACATTAGGAAACTCACGAACTATAGGTACAAAGTCAAGCAACGGACTCCCCAGACTACCATCACAAATATAAGTAAGGTAAAACTTGAAACCCCTCAAAATAAGTCTCCTAGCCTGAATATAAGAAATAATCGCCATTGTCTCATGGCTAATTACTTTCTTCCACATAATCGAGGGTATATCGAGCATTTCAAAGGTAACGATCTTGGAAAAAAAATTCAAGACCGCATAATAGTGGGATAACTAGTCCATGCCTAGAATCACATAAGAATCTACCAAATCTAACACAATAAGATAATGTTGAGTGTCAAAATCTCAAAAAGTCATAACACATGACCTATAAACTCGATACACTATTAAAGAATCACCCATAGGAGTAGATACATATAATGGTATAGATAATGAATCCTAATACAACTCTAACCATGGGGCATAATAAGTACAAACATAAGAATAAGTGGATCCCAAAATAAATAATGAAAAAGTAGACTGATGGCACCCCAAGATCCTGCCTGTGATATCAACATCCAAAGATTTATCCTTGATTCAAGTCGGTATGATATACAACAGACCACACCAGCCACTTGGATGGGCTCTTGGTCGATATACTATCCTACCTACATGAGAACCTCTATGAGCACCCTGGGGACCATCCCTAGGACCATGCATAACACTATTAGTTAGTGACAAAACTGCCCAAATTAGTGGAACACTCTTGACTGAAGGTACTATCGCTCCAAGGCTAGGTCACTCTCTTGAAAAATGACCAAAAGCTCTACAACCATAACATGTCCTAGGCATCATACTAAAACTAAAAGATCTAGCTAACTCAGAACAACCACCAAAAAAAGAATAACCAGAAAACGAACCTCTTGAAGATTGAACACTACTCTAGATAGAATGATCACTGAAACTAGATAAGCCTGCATTAGTAATCTAAAGTGCGGCTTGAACCGACTTACTAGACTGACCTTGATATTGGTATAGTTGATGAAAATATTACCTACCTTGAAAACTACTACCTCTGTACCCTGAGTCTTTATGACTATTAATAAAACAACCCTAATATCACGACTTCTTATCACTTTCCCTTGTCCTTATGATAAATCTCCTCCATAACCTAAGCATGATTAGAAACCTTAGAAAAATACCTATCCACAACAACTAAACTCTGTATAGATATACGAAGAGTAAGTTTCGATCCCCCAAAAAGAAATGAACCCACTCAGACTCAGTAGTCAGATTAGAAGAAGCATGCCTAGGTAACTTATGAAATTGATCCTCATACTCCACAACAGTTATGAAGCCCTACTCTAACCTCCAAAACTGATCTCTCAGATGATCCCTAAATCTATAAGGCATATACTTTTCTAAAAAGATCTCAAAGAATTAAGTCCATGTCAATGAGTGAGATCCAAATTACTTGGAATAAATATGACCTTTCCACCAATGTTGAGATAACAATTCTAACCAAAAAGTAGTGTTATCCACACCACGAGTCTTAACTAGGCCTAAATTATGGAGTCTATCCTCATCAGCAATCAAGAACTCCTACGTATCCTCATCCGGTGCACTAGAAAACCTAGGAAGAGCCAATCTCAAGATTATACCCAACATTTTTTGCTCCTCAACAAACACAACAGGATAGATAACTATCAACTTAGCACCCAAAAACTAGGCAATCGCCGGTGTAGGGGGACGTTAACTCTAGAAGCCACAACTACAGGTTGCATCTATGTCTTTGTACAACTCTAATTCGTATACTATCCACTATAAAATGGTGCACCACCAATAAATCCCAAAATATGATCCCTGAGAACAAAAAAAGAAGTAAACCCTAATGGAGCCTAGGATGGCCCCTAGCCCTCCACTGGCTGAGGTGGAAGAATCTTTATCTAAGGGCCAAGAATATGGCCCAGTGAAGGCCCCATATCTTAGACCCTAGCTAGGGACACATACCTGGGATTTCCATGACCCTTAGGTTATCTATGAATAGCGATATGATCCCTAGACTCTATCTCTAGACCCTTGTCTTATGTAAAAATAACACGTGTCCTAGCCATCTATGAAAGAGTGAAACCAAAGGAATGCTTTAGAAACCAATTCTGACTCTTAGCATAAAATGAGTTAAAGAAGTACAGAACTTCTAAGAATGCCCTATAGACTCCACAAGATAAGAAATGCACATCATCATTCTAATCTAAGGGACTATACTAGACACTTCATCTTAAACCAACAATACTGGTGAAACCTAAGATTTGATACAAATTTGTCATGGCCCCGATTTATGAGTCATGATGGTACCTACTTTATTCGGACAAGTAGGTAAGCCAAATCATAGCCTAGAGTTCTAAGCAATAGACTAACTTGGTGAGAAATAGCCTAAAAGCTGGAAAGTAATAGTTAAAAACTTAAAATAGTAATAAGCAGTCATAATAGTCTAATAGATAGATAAGAGATCAATGATTATCCCAATACCTAGTAATGTCGGTATAAAGCTACTACAAATAAAACATAAGTACTAAAATAGTCACATACAATCTATCTCAGGATATGAATGACTAGATAAGGATTATATAAGGAAAAATGGCAACTTTGACTTTAAAAGCTAACCCAATCTCCTAAATTAACCAAACACAACATCATATCAACAACGATAACTAGTACTCGAATCTACAATATAAAGGTATAAAAGTATAGTATGAGTACTAAAACCATGGGTACTTAGTAGGCATCATCAATTGACTGATCTAAATCATGATATAAATATGATAAAATACAAGATGAGATAAACTAAGTCAAGATAAAAGGACAAACCTAAAATTAAGCTCCAACTCTACTGTATGTAAATAAACAAATAAATACAAAATGATAGTGTAAATATCACATGATTATACTACTAAATTGATGCCAGTAAGACAATAAGTGTGGAAAATTAAATAACCTAACATGGGCTCCCAGAAGTTCGAAGGATATAATTAAAGGAAAACAAATAAATGAAGATCCATAAACTTTACTAAATATAAGCTATAACTATCAACCATTTATACTGTATTACATCATACCCAACTCTCAATGCTAGACTTAAACCAAAACTTATAACATCATCATCATAACATCCCCAATAGTACCAACATCTGATCCAATCCAAGCTACAAAATCAAAGAGCTAACTATTAAAACTAGGAATAATTGATTCAATATACAAGATGGAAAGATTGACACTAGAAACTATTAAGCAGTCAAGAAATATTGAGTGTTTCATACTCAAATACCCTTAATCTAATAGATTCAAATACCAAAGCTTTTATGTGGACCAAGAGGGATTCAACGCCCTAAAAACCCCCATTTCTAAACAAACATTCAATACAAGTTCACAAAATACACTCTCAAGTGAAAAATTCATTCAATATTCAACAAAAAAACTAATAAAATTAACCTCAAGAGATTTTGTTTATAGGCTAAGCAAGGGCCCAAGAGTGACCCTATAAATAAAAGAGAGAAGACCACAAAACGGATGTTATGTCTTGCATTCATAACAACAGGGACGACCAGGGACACCTGGGATGGTCAGTCCTTCTTCTCACCACCTTAAACTAGTGAGCCATTTTCTTGGGCTCCTTAGGATGGTCCTAAGGATGACCAATCACCTGGGTGGTGGGCCATCACACCCGTAGTATCACCAAACTAGTGAATTCCACTCTCTTCTATTTCATTTTGGCTTCCCAAATCATTTCTCAACACATAGAATCCCTTGGTATACATCAAAACAAACTCCAATACCTCTCTTTTGGCAAACATAGCTCGCAACTCTTGAAATTCTTTGGGTTGGTTCTGAGGGAATGGTCTTGAGGAACTTTTAAGGGGCCTTGAAGAGCTATGAATTATATCATACACTACATCTTGAGTAGTATTTGACCTCAAATTTGTTGTCTTATAATTGTCTAGAACATCAGGGTAAGAGATCACATATGTTGAAAGTGTTCTGAACTTCATAATCTGAAGGGGAATCAACCTTTTTAGCTTTGTCATTTATTCTTTGAAGCATTTAGAAGGGGCCATATCCTCATGCAATCAACTTAGATTTCCTTCATTTTGGGAACCGGTCCTTCTGAAGATGTACCTATCCCTAATCTCCCTATTCTAGAATAACCCTTCTTCGCTCTTTGTTCACTCTTTGTGCCACTACTCAATTCTTCTTTTCAAGGTGAATCCACAGCTTTTCATGTAGTTTATTCATTGCTTATACTTTTAATTTCCATCTAAGCTTATCACAACACACTAGACAAGGGAGTAAGGTCCAAAGAGGTAAAGGAGTTAAAACCATAATCTTGGAAGATTTGAGAAATTTTGGGGTCCTCGGTGTGCATTTCCTTTAGACTCTCAAAACCCATCAGCTTAGAAGAAAATATAGTGATTAACAAATGTTTTTTAGACAATGAATTGGCCACCAAATTTATTTTACCTTCTTATATTGGATTACATAAGTGAAGGTCTCTAGGAAATTAATCCACTTAGCATGCCACTTATTCAATTTATCTTGGGCCCCAAGGTGCTACAAGGATTTATGGTCGGTTCAAACCATAAACATCTTCTGCCACAAATAATGTTGCCAAGTATCCAATGCTCTAACCAAGGCATATAACTCTAGATCATAAGTGGAATAATTTAGAGTTGTGCCCTTGAGATTCTCACTAAAGTAGGAAATATTTTAAGATCTTGCATTAAGACGACACCTATTCCCACCTTACTTGTAGCACATTTAATTTCAAATATCTTATAAAAATTGGATATTTACAACAACGACGCGGAGCTAAGCATAGCCTTCAAAGATTCAAATGCATTGGCTTTCTCATCACCCTATATAAAAGTCTTACCCTTATGGATTACCTTGGTTAAGGTAGCGGCGATTATACTAAATCCTTTGACAAATCACCTATATAAACTAGCCAACCCATGAAATCTTTATACTTTACTAATGGATTTAAGAGTTGGCCAATTCTTAATGGAGTCTATCTTAGATTGGTCCACTTAGACTCCTCTTGAGCTTACAATAAATCCTAAAAACACTACTTCATTCACACCAAAAGAGCATTTTTCAATATTAGCATACAATTTTTCTTTTCTAAGCACTTCAAACACACTTTGCAAATGTAAAATATTCTCTTTAAGGTATTTGTTATAAACTAGGACATATACCACAACAAATTTTCCAATGAATGGCTTCATTACATAGTTCATCAACCACATAAAAGTACTAGGATTGTTTGTAATACCAAAAGGCATGACCATCTATTCATAGAGACCAAACTTTGTCTTGAATGCAATCCTTAACTCATCACCCAATTACATTCTTATCTGGTGGTACCCACTCCTAAGATCTATCTTAGAGAACACACATGAACTATTCAATTCATCAAGCATATCATCCAAATGGGGAATTGGGTGGTGATACTTTACCATTACTTTATTGATGGCTCGACAATTAACACACATTCTCCATGTCCCATCTTTCATTGGCAATAATAAAATTGGGACCATACATAGATTTATACTTTCTTTGATGTATCCCTTGCTAAGTATTTCATCAACTTACCTTTGAATATCTTTAGAGCTCTTTGGTATCTGTAGGGTTACTTTGATAATCTGACTTGTTTGGCAATTGATAGCTCAACACAAAGTCTATTTGATGCTCGAATCCTTAAAGTGGGGTAACCCTTATGGAAGTTCCTTTGGGAACATATATTTATAATCTTGTAAAATAAGAGGGATACAATGGGAATAGAAGAAGCAGAGGGGTTAGTGTTAAAAAAATTGGCTAGAAGGAGCATAGGTGTTTTGCCATCATTCTCTTTGAAGAGATCTTTGTTTTAGTTCCACATCACCCTTTGTTCCATTACCTTCAATTTTCTTACTTCCTCCACTTCTTCGCCTTCTTTAATAAGGGTCTTATCTTTCCTCATCCTCTTTTATTTCTCCTTCAACTCCCTCAATCATTAATGGGCTTTATTCACTTGTGAGGGTGAGAGAGGATGTAGTGTAAACTTCTGGCTATTTAACTCAAGGGAATATCGATTGGTTCTCCCATCATGCTTTGTTGACTGATCATACTGACATGGTCTTCCCAACATAATGTAAAAATCTTGCATGGTAATCACTTCACATAACAACTCATCTTGTTAATTCACAACTTTGAAATGAATCACAATTTTTCAAGTTACTTTCATCTCTCCGTATTCATTCAACCATTGGAGTTTGTATGGACTAACATGATTAGTGGTTGGTAGCTTTAGGAAATCAACCATGGCAGAACTAGTTACATTAGTATAACTAACACTATCAATGATCAATGAGCTTACATTTTCCATGATAAGACACTTAGTATGGAGAAGATTTTTCCTTTGTTTTGGGTCTTCTATATCCTTACCAATCATCATTCATCTTACGAAAAAAGTTAGGCACTTTAAATTCTCCATCTTGAGGCTAAGCATATTAATTATCTCCTTCTTCTTGTGCCTCTTCTCCAACTTGCTCTTCATCTTTGGATTTTTCATTATTCTCATCTACTTCTAATCCCACCTTTTCTCAAAGGTAATATAATTTTCCTTCCCTAAGTATCACATTTTTCTACTTGGGACATTTATTTACCTTATGCCCCCATCCTTGGAATTTAGATCATTCAAAACCTTTATGATTGGGAGTAGGATATTTGTTACCTTCATTCCTTAGTGGTACTTTGGAGCGGTCTTCTTTATGAGTTTCTTATCCTTTCACTTATAGTCCTTGTTCTTGTTCTATTCTGATGAAGGTTGAGCTACCTCTTTATTCTTACCCCAAGGAGTGGTTGATGAGTAACCTTTTGGTTTGTAAGAAACTCTTTCTTTGATATCCCTCTCAATATCCAAAGTCGCTTGTAAGATTTATTCTATGGTTTAAAACTTGTAGATAGTCATACATGGGGAGATATCTTTGTTCAACCCATCCTTGAAAAGTATGATGTCATGATTCATGTTCTGTCAATGATTGAGCTTCAATATCAATTATTGGAATTCATCATAATAGGTCATTAAACTCTTGCTACCTTGCCTCAAGTTGTATAACTTAGTAAGTAGCTCATGTCTATACCTCTCCTGTACATATATTTATCTCATGAATACCTTCAATTCATCCCATGGAGGAGGTTGGCATTCTTTCAACACATTTCCAATTCGCTTGACATAATCCCACCATGTATTCTCATATCCTTTAAAATAGGTTATGGCATAACAACTGATCTTTTCTTAGGTGATATCATTAAATTGGAAGATCCTTACACAAGACAATTCCAATGAAATATAAGCTTCGGGATCAATCTCTGATGAGTGGTTATTTCACCACTCATTCGCACTAAACATTCATACATATCACTTTGTTTTGGATGAATAAATGAGATATAATTATGATTAAATGCACTAATATCCACTCTTTGCAGGAATAAAATTAAAGGGGCAGAAAGATGTGGATTGGAGCTCAAAATAATAAAAAAAGGAGCATAAAAGTGTAATTGAAGACCTGGAGCAGAAGGGTCTCAATTACCATGGTTGCGGTCTTCATACCATGATTGCGGTATTCAAGCAGGGTCAATAAATAGCGGTTGCATTTATCTATCGTGATCATGAAAGCCGCAGGCGTGGCCATGCTGGCGCGATTGCGACTTAGCAAAATAATTTAGCCTAAGGTCAAATCTGGAAATGTACATGGTTGATCTCAATTTTGGTCAAAAAGACCTAAACCCTTGATTTAAAATCATAATTCATCTTCCCCAATTTTTAGGTTTTAATTCTTGGAATTTATAGCCTCCACTTTGGAGAAGAAAATATTGTATAATTTTTGGCTGAAGAATACATTGGAAACTTTCTAAGTGGAAGTTTAGTTCACCTCCATTGTTGATTTGTGGGAGTTCCATGTTTGAAGTAACATTCACTTAAGCTTCAATAAATCATTTCAATGGAGATTATGGGTATATCTTTACTTATTTATCTTGTGTGTAGATAGACCTTCCTCTTGGGATTATGTGTGAATAAGGGTTAAATTGTGTGTGGTTTGTTATTGATTAACTTATATTTAGTAGTTCATGTTTATGGGTTTTATCATTGTTATGCTAGCTTGGTTGGGATTTGATGGGTGAAATCCCCAAATATCCATATGGGTATGATTAGTGAAACCTCCATGATCTTATAAACCCAAAGCCATCTTTGAAAGAAGGGTTTTGGGTAAAGTTAAGAAATCTATATCATCCTCGAAAGAGGGATGTGTAGACCAAATAAATGATAGACAATTGTGTGTGTAGTTTACTAAATTCTAACTATCTTAGAAATAAGGGTGAATGTGAGGTTGACTACACCATGGGAATCATCCTAGAAATAGGGATGCCTAGATTGAGGTTGTGGTTACCAACTATTGAACACATTTATTAGGTATTCGAAAGAATCAATGGGTGAAAGTTTAGTGTTTAGTTTAAAGACTAGCATCAAAATCTATAACCAAAACTACCCATATTTGACTTGCTAAATTGATATTGATTGATCATGCCCATATATAACTCCATTAGTAGTGCGTCATACCAAGATACATGCATACCTGTCAAAACTCTTATTATTCGTAGCCCTAAATTTATACTAGAAAAACCCAAAAATAAATAGTAGTGTAGATATCTATCTCCCCTAATTTTATCTTCGTGTAACATTGGTTTGAATTTAACTCGTGTCTATTATTTTGAATCAACTTGATTGCCACTCACATTATTCCTTGTAGATTCGACCCCGACTTCAAAGTTGGGTAAATATATTGACACAATGCCTTTCACTTAAATTGACATGTATGTTGACCGTTATAAAAAAATGATGCCATTTACGGGGAACAATTTGGCGTATTATGGTATTTTGATATTTTAGCTACTTGCTTGAATTCAAGCTTGTATATATGTGTTTGTGATTTTCTTTTCAGGTAGATTTTATTTTATTTTTAAATTTTCTATATGGTATCTTCCAACAAATATGATTTTGATAGTTGGAAGTCCTATCTTGACAACCCATGTTCATATTATGACGGACCTCATTGTAACTATGCTCCTTAGAGAGAGATGGAATCACCATCTCAACCCTATAGGGAGTATGGTCAGTCTTTCTATGGGTGTCAACAAGAACATTGGGATGATTGTCCAAATACCCCCTCTCCCCCATTATACTAACTAACTTAGTAGCTCTTCTTATGAGATCGATAGGTCTTGTGACAAGAAGAAGGAGAGCAATATACCAAATCCAATAGCTTTAAATGGAAACTACTAGCTATTTTAGATCGAGTAGATGCAACAGGAAAATATATAGAAGACATGTGCAAATCTCCATGGCATTAGGATGGGCAAGTGTCAAGACAAAGGAAATGGGCAAAAAAGAAAACCTTAAAATTACTGTTACCTTGCCTATTTCCCAAGAGAAGGTCAATCAAGAAGGAAAACCAAGCTATGATGATGAGCTTGGTAGTGAATACTCCTCGGTGACTTTCCAATCATCCGATTCATATGAGGAAAAAGATGATCAAATAAAATAAATGAGACTAGAGTCAAGAGTAGAATCAAATCCAAACTCTTATGATGGATCTAGCTCATTTTGGGTGAAGATGCTTTTGAGGAAGCTAACCCAAAATTAGGGGTTGGACCATATTCAAACTACTTTTCAACATTATGTTTAGAAGATGTGATGAGGATCCATCTCTCTGAACAACTGGTGAATTGTTGGGTGAAGGAGTCCGACTCTTATATTTTGAAGTTTGACATTCCAAAGGAGCACATAGAATCCCATCCATCAAAGTCCAAGATGCTCAACTTTCAAAGTACAAGGAATGACCTAATGTACTACTTTTACCCAAGGAACAAATTCGGAAGTTTGATGTGAAGTTAGGTAAAAGGTTCAAATCTTCAAAATGGTGAGATCGAAGCTTGCTTGCCATTTTATAAGTTCTTCCAAGCCTCAATTTAGAAGATCTGAATGTTTTTTCCCTCTGCCGTTCATTGCATGTTGAGTGAAAGTTGAGACGGAGATTCAAATCTTCTAAGTAGAAGAACAAAAAAAAGTGAAAGGGGCGTCTTTCTAAGACATTAAACTAAGTGCTCGATGGGAGAAAACCCATCACATAACTACTAGTAGAACATATCTTTTTTAATTATGCATGTTAGAGTAGATTTCATTTTTGTTTTGTTTTGTTGCATGCATAATCCATGAAATGTGGCACTAAGAGAATTTCGATTGAATTTGAAAAAGAAATGTGTGAAATTAGCATGTTGGAATAAATAAGAAGTGGAGACAACCCGGCTGTTTAGTCTCAGTTACCGTGACCATGGTTCGTGCCTCTGCGATCGAGGAGACTGCATGATCATGATCGCTAAACTAGGATCGCGATCGCGGTCGAATCAGTTTAAAAGAACATCTAAATGCCATTTATTTCTCACACATTTTTTTACGTATTTTTGTCAAAATTCTCTCAAATTTGTGGTCTTGCTTTGCATTTTCAAGTTTCAATACATCCCTTTCATTATCAAAACTCAGTAAGTTATCCAAATCTCCTCATTTTTAATATAATTGTATGCTTTGAACTTGTGTCGTATAAAAAGGTCCTGAAATTATGTTTTCATTACTAAATTCATGCTTTATTATTATTATGATGTGGTTATCTATTGTAGTTAGTGTACACGCTAATGGGGAAGTCTTGAGTACCTAAAATGAAGACTTAAATGGCTTAAATTGAAGTGGACGCCATGTGTACGAATTAATGCCCCCACAAATTCAATGTTCAATTTATTTAAGTTCTGGGATGGGATCACACACCCTAGGCTTGAAATTCTCTATTTATAATCTTGTCATGCCTAGTTGAAATGAGGGATTCGGGTTAAAATTATGTTTTAAGCATCGTGTAGAAACTGTCAAACCTGGTCTCAAGTACCGCAATCACGGTCTCGATGACTGCAATTGTGACACAGCGATCGCGGTCAATGCTCCACGATCTCCATACCTGAGGGTAGATTTTGGTAGACTTCAAAAATTCTACACATCCTCTGTGGCCTTCAAAACCTACCATAATACTACCACATGAGATTACCTGGTTTTCCTAGTATGTTTTGGTGTGATAATACTAATGTCTGCTTAAGAAACAATATTTGCAGGTTCTCAGCCTCAAAGATGGGAGATTTTGATGATACTCGATTCATGGCCGCACAATTATAGCACCAATACTATAAAGATTTCCATAGGACGAAGCTATTCTCTAAAAGGGGTATTAGCTTAGATAAGGTGGAGGAGAAGCTCCCAGAATTCCATGCCAGACTCACTACAACCCGGTGGATGTGTTTTGCCCAGAAACCTGCTATACTAATGAGCAGTGGGTATGCAAGTTTTACGCAAACCCTAGCATGGTGTCCCCTACAAAACCATTGATGATTATTAGGGGTAAGCTATTGAGCTTTGGAGAAAAGCAGATTAATGCGGTTTATGGACTTCCAAATGCTGACATGAGGCAGTTTCATGCTAAGGCATGCGAGCCAGGGACCTGGATAAATAATATTTTATGTCCTGGAAAATCAGTCCCTAGGGACACCACCAAAAGAGATATTCGAATGAATGACTTCAAGGCTGAACAAAGGCTGTGGCTAAACATCATCTATAATAGGGTCTCTCCATGCACTTATATGACCATTGTCACATACACTCGGGCTCGGACGGTGGGTTGTATTCTATCTGGAATCTCTCTAAATATGGGAGAGTTTATGATCTTAGAATGGCGGTACTTAAAAAACCATGGAGGTAGTCATCTTCTCTTTTCTTCCCTTATAATTAAGCTATGTAAAAGGGCAGAGATGTAGGAATATACTGTAGACACTTGGGTCTGCCCTGGCTCCCTCATCCATCCACTCAAATTTAGAGGCGAGGGAGCCATAGGTCAGAGTAGAATAGGAAGATGGACTCGAGTGAATCATCTTAAGAGGACACATAATCTTGCAAACCCTCATCCGTCACTGCATTTTATGACATATCTGTTCAGATGCAGGGGGTGAGGGAATTATTGTCCAGACTACCTCAGGGACCTGGAGAGCCCTCCACTGCTCGACACTTATATGTAGCACAGTCAGATTATGAGAAGTACATGGTAGATCAGGAAAAGTAGGGAGATAAAGTAGCTAGTCTGGAGAGAGAATATTCAGCCTTAACTGCTTCTCACATGGACCTTAAGGACTCGTATGAGAAAATGGTGAATAGAAAGAAGAAAAGAGATAAATTTTTCAAAAAAATATGGAAGTGGGTGAAAGTAATCTTTAAGTTGCTCAAACCCAACCATCCATTTCATTCACCAAAATTGGATAGTGAAGATGAGGCCCCTACAGAGTTGTCAGTTGATGATGCTGATGATGGTGATGCCGAGTCAGCGGGAGAAGATAACTCATGATGCATTTTCAGGGAGACCCCTTTACTCTCATTTTCTTGCACATGCAGTGAAGACACTACATTCTTTTAGTTAGGGGTGCCCCCAGATGTGTATTGTTTTGGTATTGATTGCTGGACATTTTTTTTTTCTTGTGGTGTTGTTTGGGATATTGTTAATATTTATTTTTGGGGATGCTACATTGGTAAGGCACTCTAATGGTGCCTATGTTTTGTGGATTATCATGTTGTTCCCCTTTAGTTTTATTTTTTCTCTTTGTACATTGGTTTTATTCTAATTTTGATGATGCATGACAAGCTTTGCCTTGTGATGGATTGAGAGACGATAGTCTTAAGGGTAAAGCATCATGTTTGGGTTTTGAGGCATAGATGTAGCAGAATTTTGAGTACCCGTAGCATAATTGTCAAAAATACAAGGGAATTCTGAATACCTGTAGCATGGTAAGTTGTAAGTTTGGGATTATGTTATACACCATTGGCAAAGTCTGAGTAGCCATATGGGTAGTTTTCCCGTTTTGAGCCTCAATGTGATACTAAGGCTTTGGTTGTTGCCATATTTTTACAAATTATGTGTGGTGCTCATGTAAAATGAACAACCCCCTCCATTCAAATTTTTCAAAAAAAATCAAGGCCATTAACGTGAGCAAGTTGGTAACAAAACTTTTTCTCTTTTTGTGGCTCCATAAGATTTTGTCTTGTGAATAGAAATAGATACTCCAAATTTTTTTCTAACAGGAGAGACATTTGAGCTCCCTTGGTGAATTTTGCATGCCATGTGTGGAGATCTATTTGCATGCATCTCTTGTATACTTGTGTTATCTAGAACTTTCTCTATTAGTCTTTCAGAGCTAATATTGATTGTATTTAGTTGGAGAAATAATCATAGGCCACCTTTGTGATTTTGGAAGTCTACTCTAGCCTAAAAAGCCTACCCAATCATGAATATAATCCCTAGTTACCCACTTTGAGCCTTTTGACCTTTCTTTGGCAAACACATTACAAGCCGTAAATCATTCTTTTTATTCCTCTTTTGAAACATACCCTACTTGAGCTTGAAAATATAATTTGAGGCTAAAAGTTTAAGTTGGGGTAGTAAAGATTTATGGAAGTAAGCTTGGTTCCACGAAGATGTAGTTATATGCCTAATATGCCTAGACTTTAGATAGAGCCGAATAAAAGAAGAAAGAGTCGAACAAAGAAAAGAATTGTGCAAATATGCAAGAGAAATAGATGAAAAAAGATGGAGGAAATAAAAGGCAGGCATGATAAAAGAGAGAAAACAATGAAGAGTGGCCCATAGTCAAAAGGGATGATTGAAAAAGTATGATGTAGATGCTCAAGGGAGGGAGTAGCCATGTTGTTCCCAAAATAATATCCAACCCTAACCTGAATCTATGTTACGAGCTTAGAAAGTCCCTCGAGATCTCCAAGAACTTACTTTCTTTGTAGTGGCGATTGAAAATAGAGGCAATCCTATGGTATGACACTTGTTGCATGGAGATTTCTTTTGTGAGGAAGAGAGTTGTCCACTTAATATTCCATGTTGCATATTTTTTAGCTTGGTGTAAGGAATTCTTTTTTTTGTAAGGTTGGCATGTGAAACAAGTTAAGGTGGGTGATTTTGTCACTTTTCGACAATGAGGAAAATGGAGCATAGCTTAGTTATGGTAAAAAAAGGAGTCACTTCTAGAGTATTGGTCTTTGTTGCTTGGTCAATCTTTGAAGTCCTATGTATCCTTGGATATAGCATTTTATAATGAGAGGTGTAGTGAAATTAGCTTAGCCCATGGGCAATGAGATACTTGTGGTAGTGACTAAGGTTAAAGTCATTGTGATCTTTAAGGCATAAAGTTTGGGCATAAACGATTATGTCTCAAGGTAAGAGGTAGTGTTGCTTGAGGACAAGCAATAACTTTAAGTTGGGGATATTGATAAGTGGTGATTTTACCACTATTCACACTAAACATTCGTACACATTAATTTGTTTTGGATGAATAAACGAGACATAATTATGATTAAATGCACTAATATCTAATCTTTGCAGGCATAGAGTTGAAGGGACAAAAATATATGGATTGGAGCTCAAAATGATAAAAAATGGAGCAATAAAGTGAAGATGAAGACTTGGTACAGAAGCGCCTCAGTTACCGTGGTTGCAGTCTTCTTACTGCGATCGCAGTAGTTAAGCAAGTTCAATACATTGTATTCGACAATCCCGGTTTCTGAGTTCTACTCTAAAGACTGATACTGAAACTGCAACTGTGGGAGTTCTCACTTAACCGACATGCCTCGAATCTGAGCTAGTGGGGTCCAACCCATAATCCCAGCTAAAAAGGTGTCAATACCATGGCACGAGTAAATACCTTTGCTATGGTCAAGCCTCTCTAACGGGTGACCCTAAATAGGAAGTCAAGCCTAAGACAATATGATATTCAAGCCTTAATCTAATGGGTGACTCCTAGTCCTGCACTGGCTATGCAGTTCTGGAATTCAGGGACTATTACTAATGACTTTGGCTCTCTAACGGGGAAGCCGTCATCCCTATACTCGCTCAGTGCTAGGTCCTAATCCCAACTGAAAGACACTAAACTGATTCTTGGATTGTACTAGACTGAGCTAATCTACTACTGATTATCTTACTTGACTGATCTGACTGAATTTACTTGATTCCAAAGACTAATGGAATACTACTGACCCTCATTATCTTACTGAATACTACTGAGTTTTGTAACTTATTGAGCTTTATTGAAATCTGTACTAAATGCTGAATACTACTGAGGTCTGAACTGAGTACTGAGCTGGATTAGGCTGACTACTGAGATTACTGAGTTTTCTTAATTTCTGTCACTAACTAAAATCTACTGATCATAGCACGACTGAGTTTTATCTTGAGACTAACTCGGCTCTAGAAAAGAAGTTAAGTTTTCGGGTATTAAATACCCCCATGACTCGATAACATAAATAAATAAGACATGACAACTCTTGCGTAATAATCATAACAATAGACTATCATTCGCAATATAACCAATGAAGCATCATTTCGAGTACTTGGAAATATTAAACATGTAATTGTAAAGGGAAGCATGCTATTGTCTCATAACTCATCCAACAAGGAGTTCACATGAACAGGAACACATGCAACATATCATAATTCATTCATTTAGTCCTTTCAACAAGCACTTAGCATGCATTAGTTGACACATGCTTGGGGATATTATACTTCATGTTACAATGACACTATTTTCTTCACATAAGCAATTTATCAAGCATGTGGGAGGCACCCTTTGGTCATACAACTTTCAACACACCAAATTAACATAATTACATAATTCAACATGGTTCTTGAAGGGGCTTTATCATGAATGTCGCATAATCAACACATACTAGGGTCAAAGCTTGAATCATTATAATCAAAACATGAATCAAAACTTATCAACAACATGAACTTTAATTTCTATTCTCATAAATCATGAAAACTCATAAAACATAAACTTTATAATTTTGAAAAGGATTCTTGAACTTCTTCGGTGGAAGGAACCCAAGAATCAACATCCAACATACCTTGCTATGTAATTCTTGAAAGATTCACGGTGAAACCTTGATGATTTGGGTCTTGGATTAGAAACCTTAGGTCTTGTTCTTGAAGAAAATTGAGAGAAAACAATGATATTAGGGTGTAAATATGCCGAATCTCGTGTTAAAGAGTATCTATAGGGATATAAAAATAACCGTTTTACCCTCGGAATTAAAATAATGGAACCTGCAAAAATCCCAATTTTTCATGCTGGCGCGATGCACCATAATCACGCCAGCTTACTGGAAATTGGACAATTAGGAAATTGGGCCTTGGAGCGACGCGGTGGAAATCGCGTTGCCACCCTGGTTGTGAACTGGAAAGACACTGCGACGTAGTGGAATCGCGGAGGCTCACTAGAATTTGACAATTGCCATTTTGGCTGGCTCCGTGATGCAGGTGGTACACTGTCTCACTAAAATGGCTCTTACTCTTCGCCTGAGTTTAGGATTTGGCGAATTTAGTATCAACGAAAAGATTATTCGATATTAGGAAAATTCTACACGGTTGAAAATACTTCTCACTTGGGAAGTCATCCCTTACTCTTCTTAAGGATGAAACTCAACTTAAAGAAAATCTGGGGTATTACAACAACGAAATCCATATTAATTACATTCCACTTCCACACAAGCAACTCAATCGCTTGATTCAACCCACCGGGCCTCATGTGCTCAACCTTTACTTATTGATACACCATGTATTTAGCCACAAAACTGGCCATATCTCGCTTCATATTGTTCCATCAATAGATCTCTTTAATATCATGATACATCATCGTTAAATTGGGATGAATGACATAACGCGACTCATGAGCCCAACCAAGATCCTCTTTCTCAACCCATCTACATCAGGAACACATAATCTACCTTGGTACCTCAAGATACCATCGCCACCAATCTCAAAAGATACAACCTTCCCTGACCCACATCTCCCTTAATCTTCTTTGAGACCGGATCTAGTACCTGCTTCTCCTTTATTTTAGAAATAAGGGATAACTTCACCACTTCTTGCACAAACACACCACCATTCTTAGTGTCTAAGAGACGAACTCTAAGGTTAGCCAAACAGTGAATATCTTTCACCAACTCCCACTTATCCTCATCCACATGAGCTAGACTCCCCATGGATAACCTGCAAAGAGCATCAGCAACCACATTAACTTTACTTGGGTGATAGTGGAGACTCGTGTCGTACTCTTTCAACAACTCAAGTCGCCTCCTCTACATGAGATTCAACTCCTTGTGAGTGAATACATATTGCAGACTCTTATGATTAGAAAAGATATATACATGGACTCCATACAAATAGTGATGCAACATCTTCGATGTGAAACCATAGCCAACAACTCCAAGTATTGAGTCGGGTAATTCTTCTCATAAACTTTCAACTGTGTAGAAGCATAGGCCATAATACTATAATGCTAATTCAACACACAACCAAGTCCTACACGGGACACATCACAATAGACAAGAAAATCATCAGTCCTTCAGGAAAAGTCAAAACTAGAGCTAAAGTCAACTTATCTTTTGACTTCTCAAAACTACCCTCACAAGCGTAGCCAACAAAACACTAAAAGCTCTAAATAGTGGTTGGAGTCATAGGCCTAGGCCACTTTTTAATCACTACAACTTTCTACGAATCCACCATGATCCCTTCACTAGAAATGACATGACCCAGATAAGTAACAGCTTGCAAACAGAACTCGCATTTAAAAAACATAGAATACAAATGCTGATCTTTCAAGATTTGCAACACGATACAGAGGTGATCATCATGATACATCTCATACTTGGAATACACCAAAATATCATCTATAAAAATGATGATGAACAAATCCAGAAATTAACCGAAAACCCTATTCATCAAGTTCATGATTGTTGCCGATATATTTGTTAAATCAAAAGACATGACTAAGAACTCATAATGACCATACCAGGTTGGAAGGCAGTCTTAGGGATATCCACTTCGCTAATCTTTAACTGATGATAACCGGACCTAAGATCAATCTTAGAGAAACACCTAGCACCCTAAAACTGGTCAAATAAATAATCAATCCGAGGAAGAGGATACTTATTCTTCATCGCAACCTTATTCAACTGATCATAATTGATACACATTCAAAGGGAACCATCTTTCTTACGCGCGATCAAACTAGGAGCACCCCATGGAGACATACTAAGAAGTATAAAACCCTTGTCAAGGTGGTCTTTCAACTAGTCCTTAATCTCTTTCAACTCAGCCGGAGCCATTCAATGAGAAGGGATAGAGATACGACGAGTGTCCAGAACAAGGTCAATCCCAAAATGAATCTCCCTATTAGGAGGGACACCAGGAAGATCATCAAGAAAAACCTTGGGAATTTCATTAACCACGAACAGATTTAAATGAAGGACCCTTCATCTTAGAATCTTTAACTCAGACTAAATGATAAAGACATCCCTTGGAAATCAACTCTCAGCTCTAAGATATGATAGAACTTTCCCTTAGGCACTAGAGAACCCCCTTCCCACTCAATGATCGGCTCATTAGGGAATTTAAACATGACTTTATGGGTTCGACTAGTTAAAAAGGAATTACACAAATGTAACTAATCCATCCCTATTATGACATCAAAATTGACCATGTTTAACTCTATCTGATATACCAGAGTTTCTATACCACCAACAGATACCACACAACCCCTATAGACTCTTCTAGTAACCACAGAGTCACCCACCAAGGTCAAAATAGAAAAGGTATCAGCGATACACTTAGGACCAAAATCAAAATGCACAACCACAAATGGGGTCACATAAGAAAGAGTAGACCCCAGATCAAGTAAGCAATACACATCACGGAAAAGAGTCATAACATACAAGTGAAAATATTAGGCGATGCCTCAGAGTCCTGACAGGTAGCAAGAGCATACAAATGATTTTTTCCAGTGCCGACACTAGAAGCAGAAAAAACACCCTCTGGTGCAGGAGCTGATAAAGTGGCAACATGAATCTTATTTTCCCCCGAAGAGACCTTAGAAAGATAATCCCTCTGTAAGTGACCAATCTGACCATATTTAAAACACTTGTTCCTCTGTTTTTCACAAAACTCGTAGTGTACCTGCCCATAGAATCTACTAGGAGGACGTGATAAAGCGGACTGAGCCCTACCAGCCTAAAATTAGGTGCCCTGCTCCCTAAATTCACTATCATAATGAGAATAGCGATCACCCAACAGCTTCAGATAAAGAGCACTAGTTATAGAGTAGGAACCAGAACTCCCCTACTTCATCTTAGACCACTTTCCACTATTTCTACCACTCTGCTATTGACCTCCCCCTTGATCAGAAAATTTAAACTTATTATTTTTCCTCTCCTCAATTTCAGCCTTCTTCTCCTTCTCCTTCTCAATATGTTGTATATACGCCACTAATTTAGAGATGTACATATCCTTGTTGAAAGAGGCAACCTTACTCTCTAGAATTAAATCATGGGATAATCCAGATGCAATCTTCCTCATTCTATCCCTCATGCTAGACACTAACTTGGGAGCATATCAGGGAGAATAATGGAATTTCAAGGCATAATCATTGAACGTTATCCTGCCTTGCTTCAGATTAATAAAATCTTTAGCTTTTGTCCCCCTCAACTTATAAGGAAAGAATCGGTCTCGAAAAGCACTAAAGAAATCATCCCACAGTATGGATTTTGTATCATCTCCCTTATACTATTCCCATTACTCATACCATTGGTATGATACATTTTTCAGTTCATAGGCAGTGAATTCTACACCCTCTACATAGTAGAATGCATAAACCAAAAGATCTTCTCCATCTCATTAATAAAACATTAAGGATTCTCTTCAACCCTAACACCAGTAAAAGTTAGAGTACTCAACCTCATAAGCTATCCAACCCCTGTGGCCTTAGAAGATGGAGTAACAAAAGCAATACGCTTAGAGTGAGAAGATACCAATCGAGTTAACATATGAATATACTGATAAAATTTTGCATTTAAGATATTAGCCTGACGAGCTCGAGGGGACTAGAGGAGACTGGTGGAACTTCAAAAGGTAAATCAGGCACTGGACCTTAGACCGGGTTTGTACCCCATAAGCAGGGTGTGTCCCATTAGAATTGTCCTCAAGTAGGATAGAGGAGTTTCCATAAGCTTCAGATCATGTGAGGGCATGATCTGAAAAGTGAATAAATGGGAATTAGAGAGACTCAAGTCCTGAGACTCTATGGCTCAAAATAGATCAACAAGAAAGGGAAACATTCCTAAATGTCTCATAACCTCTCCCTTATAAGTATGGCATGCTACATACCCTTAAAAGAGATGCTACTCAGCACGGCTTTGTCGGACACCAAATGACACCAAACCTAGGCTTTGATACCATCTTTGTTATGACTTGAACCAGGTCCTGGCCATGATGGGTATCTCAAGTCCCGTAGACCAAAGATCACCTTATATACCTAACCAAACAAAACACACCACACCTTAAAGTAGGCTGAATTTAAACATATAACAAGCTAACAGAATATTAATTTGAAGACTTTACAATAAGTCTACAACTAAAACCAACCGATATCGGTATCAATGCCAATACTAATACCAATACTAATAAAAATACCAATATCGACACCGCCTATGCCCACATTAATTTGACAAAGCCTCTAATTAAAACCAAAGAATATCCAATCGTGACATGCCCCCAACCATATCCAAAAACCAAGTCCAAAGGAATATTTAAAATGTAAAGGAAACCATAATCATGAAATGGGGTCTTCCGATGTATAGAAGCTCACTACTTCAATCTGACTCGCTAGCTGATCCTGAATCCAAGTCACTGAGCAAAAGTAGAATTAGTATGACAAGTTCCTACATCGCGTGTGGATACAATATTCAAAGACGGTTAGTAGGGTGAACGCTAGCATGTAACCTGGGATAAGGATAATATAATGATATGATCAATATTTTAAAATTATTCAAAGCCAGTACACATAATCAAATGTATAAACATATTCATATATATATATATATATATCACATGCTAGGATATGGAATAAGGCTTAACATGTGTTTCAAAACCTTAGCTTAGATTGTGTAGCTCAACCGTCATATAATAGTACCCATGGGCTCTATGGGCCCCAGATCTCACCCCCTAGTCGTGCCTCAATGTGTGCCGCTCCAGAAACCGTAGAATAATCTCATATATATGCACAAGGGTGACTCAAACCCTCCAACATACACCAACGTGACTTAAGTAACTAATCTTATAATGATTTATAAGGGACTCAAATCTCCCTAATCATGAAATAATAATAAGGAGGACTCAAATCTCCCTAGTCACTTAGACCCCCGCATCGCTAAACGTAGTTTCAATATTGGTCACTCAGGCCTCCACTTTCATGAGGAAGCTACACAACCCTTATTAAAGTCTAATTAAAACCATTTTCACACATTTCTATTCAATCAACCATATTACACTTTTAGGCA
Source organism: Capsicum pubescens (assembly GCA_030864215.1). Classification (NCBI taxonomy): domain Eukaryota; kingdom Viridiplantae; phylum Streptophyta; class Magnoliopsida; order Solanales; family Solanaceae; genus Capsicum; species Capsicum pubescens. Next base: position 155,204,883 of record CM061541.1, read on the forward strand.
TACATTATTGGTATCATCATACCAACTACACTTGCAAGGTAACACATTATGCCAAAATAATTTCCATTAGCTAAGGGAGAGTAATTCTCTTTGTTCATTAATACACATTGGGGAACACCGACTCCCTTTATTCATTCAATCTTACCATTATATTTTAAATACTTCTTTATATTATGAAATGGTTCAAGATTAGTTTAGTTTTACAAATTCCCACAGTTCTCATTACTAAAACTAATTTTACATTATGGGGTTGGGATCATAACCACTTTAAAAGTCACAAGTTTGGGAAAATAACAATTCCCTAGTTCATTCACCACTCCTATGCACCCACCAATTGAAAATCATATTAAAAGCATAAAAATAATATATATAAATCATGAGAAATTATGTTCAATTCATAACATTCCAAAACCCCCAACCTATACTTTCTAGACCAAAACAACAATCTTATGAACACTACTTTAAACCACATGCATTTGCAAAATTAACAATGAGGGAAGAGCGACATGCCTAAAATAGTAAGATGTACGGAGAGAAACCACCCTTGAGATCCTTAACTGATCAACCCTTTGGAAACCCTAAGTGTTCTTGACCTTGACGATTGGGAGCATTTGAGGAATTTCTTAGATGTTTCTAAGAGATAATGACACCCTAAAAGTGGTTATAAGTTGTGGGTTTCGATTTGGTCCAGAGGGGAAATGTCCAAAATTCCCTCAACTTAAAAGCTAAGAAGTGCCACCTTTGCTTATGATTCAACCCCTTGACTCATAAATATACCATACGAAACGTTACCACGAGTCGTAACCAAGGCACCCTAAACTGTTATCCTTATGACTCAATGGCAGCAATCATAATAGGACCCTATGACTCGTAGGGTCTAGTCATGTCAACACAAAACATAAATTTGTACATATATTAGACACCCTATGATTACACCTAACAACTCATAACATTTCATTAAGGCTCTTAGTGAGAAACTCATACTCAGAGAAAAACCATGCCTCAAACTTACTAATTTGGGTACGAATCACTCTAATGAGTCATCAAGGCATGCTACAACTCTAGTGGTCCAGTCGTAACCAAGGAAGTGGTCTCAAAGCTCAAGAAGTTTTCCAGGGCCAAAAATTTGGGGTGTTTTATTATGTTGGTAAACATAATAATTAAAACCTATTAATCATGCAATTGGTTATGCTATTTATGATATGACTTATGAGGATGATTATATATATTATGTCCAGTTTAATTTTGGGTATTTATTATATTATGACCTATTCAATTTGGAGTATTGACTATATTATGACCAGTTCAATTTTCGGTATTGACTACATATATTACCGGTTCGAGTCTGAGTATTTACTATGACATGATGAAATGATAAAGTAAAGTATAACTGGTAAGGAATGACTAGTGAATAAATGGTGCTTAGTGGACAATTGGTGACTAATTCATAATTTGTGAATTATGGGATAATATTGGCGAATTGTTGGTGACGACATAATGACAAATGACTTAAATAATGGAATGATGGTTAAATGATGATATGGACAGCTGTAAATGATTCATACTTAGACTATTTTTCTCTTGAGTGTATTTTCCAGTCATATGGGAGGCTGTGATGAGTTCTTTACTTTTCAATACCAATTGGTGCATCAAAGCCAATTTGGTATTTATGCTTGCTTGTTCTTGATTATTTATGTTATATCATCATTATTATTTTAGTTTATGCACTATTTTTATAAACTGATGATGGAAATGACTCAACTTTGATTTTGTACCTTGACTTAGTTATGTTATCTTGCACTTTATCATTCTTATATCATGATTTAGCTCAATCGGCCGATGATGCCTATCGAGTATCCATTGCTGTGGTATTCATACTACACTTATATACCTTTTTGGTGAAAATTAAGTAATAGTTGCCCCTTCTAATCATTGTTCATATGGTGATTGATTTTCAGAGATAGGGTGGGCTCTTGGAGTTTGAGTCTCTCATTTCCCTCTATCTTATATTGACTCTTTTGTTTCGAGGCCGATGTATTGACTATTTCAAATAGTTGGGTTGTATTTTATTATTACTAGATGCTCTTATACTGGCTCTACCAGGTCCTGGGATTGGTATTTTGTTTGGATTTCTTTTATCTATTTAGAACCTTTGCTTATTTATAAATTATGCTCCTTTATTTTGCCTATGTTGGGCATTTCCCATCGCATTAACCTATTGCATTAGATCTGAGTTATGGTTTGGATTACCTACTAATGGGATTTATTAGGTGCCATCATGACTCATAAATTGGGTCGTGACAAAAAGAAAACACAAGTCTCTGAAAGGGCCCGACCCCATTTTTAATCCATGAAATCCAATTTTAGACAAATTCTACCTCAGAATAGGCCAAGGTATATAAATTCATTTCTAGATGTTAACTCAGACATAATTAGCCATAAGATAAAAATTCTTCCTAAAACATGAGCAACTAAGTCTGTCCCACCTTAAATGTGAGTAACTAGGTCAGTTTCACCTAAATTATCATTCTAAGATAGCCTAAATAGTCTAAATAAGACTAATCATACCAACTATGCTTCCAATACCTAAATACTAATCCATATCTAGAATAATATTATAATTATACTATGGATTATCTTAATCTATGAAGAAGTTAAACCTAGCATACCAGAACGCTAAAAAATATCCCAAAGAGTCCATTAAACTACCAATTTCCCTTTTTGATAAGTTTCTGCAAGGTGTTGCAGTATAAAAATAACAAACTACTCATAAAAATGAGATTGTTCTTAGGTATATAATTACGAAAAAACCTCATATGGGGCCCATTTATAGAATTACACTTTTAAAACAAACACAACATCCCTCTATGCTCAAGGAACATTTACCCTCAAATAGGTGAAATTTGAGATCTAATGGTTCTACAATAAATTCACCAAGATTTTAGGGATTTTAGAACAATATGGAGAATTAAACCAAGATTTTAGTGAATGCTTACCACAAATTCAAAGAACAAACACGTAAATTAACTTAAGCACAAATGATTCTCCTAAGTCTTCCCACTTTTTAGGGTTCAATATCCTTTAGAATGGATAAAAAATAGGGAAAATTGGGTTGTGGAGTTTTTATACCCTTACCAGGTCCACAAGTATCACTTAAGCAGATAATGTGCAACTTAAGAGATTTAATGTATCTTAAGCGACAACTGGCATCTGCACGTATAACATAAGCGACACCTTTCCACTTTAGGTGCTACCACTTAAGCGATAGGGGTTTCTCTTAAGTAACTCTTTGTCCAGTCGGCCCAGTCGCTTTAGTGATAGGCCAACCGCTTTAGTGGCCCCATTACTTAAGCATACCAAAAGGGTGCTTAAGCAGTGCACCAACACCAGCTGAGTCTTGGAATATTTCAAAGTCTCTATCAACCTCTCAGGATTCTTTTGGAATCCCATATATACAAAAAGACTATGCTACCTTATAAAATTTAATGTTTCAAACTCAATGGCTGATGAGTGGCAAATTTTTCACTCATTTACATCCAAATTCTTGCACACTATGATGAATTAATTATGTATATAAGACTAATTCTTGATTGAAATACATTAATCTCTAGTATGTGTGATATCACAAGTAATATGATAAAGACAAGTTGAGACAAAGCTAGAGGAAAAGTAAAGTGAGCAAAAATAACAAGAGAGCTAAAGATCGAGCCCTGGAGGCACCCTCAGATGCCACTATTACACTCTGAAGGTTGTGATCACGATCATAAGTAAAGTCAAACCTTGATGATTGCAAGATGACAGTTGCGATCATGGTAGGGTAAAAAATTTTAGGGGTAGAATTGGAATTTCACAGAGCCAAATCCCAAATCATAAAAGGCTAAACCCTTTCACATTTTCGGGGATCTTTATCCAAATTTTAATTTTGGGAGAGAAAAAACAAACTAATTGTGAGTTGAGAGAACAAATTGTTACTTTGATTCTAAGAGATTTTGGTTGTAAATTGAGATTGAAGTTTGGGTTATTCTTATTTAGATTATTATGGATCAATTGCATGCCAATTTGGGTATATATCCTCTTTTTAATTTCATTAGTAGTTAAATCAATATCTTGGGGTTATTTTTGATTAGGTAGTGAATTATGTGTGGGTGTTGATCGTTAGTACAAATAATTGGTTAATAGTTTTGGGTTTTTCTTTTACTCTATGGTTTAATTCAGATTTTTGGGTGAAAACTCCAATTGCCTTTGATCCTACATCATCCCTGAAAGAGGGATGTGGGTGAAGAGTTAATGCAAATAACCCCCTGAATTAGATTCTTTGCTAATAATATATTAGAAATAAGGGTATTAGTTGAATTGGCTATGTTCATAAGCATCATCTTAGAAATAAGGATGCTAAGTTTGCAGTCCTGGATTGGTGAACTTAACACTAAGGCCCTAAATCTAGCCTACCAAAACCCTTGTTCAAGACATGGACTAACACTTGATTACCCATGCATGAACACTACTTACAAGAACATAACCCCAAGATGTCTCTTAATTTGGTAATTTAACAATTGTTCGATCTCTTATTAGTGTGATTTGGTGATTTTGTTCAACATATTTCTATATTCAAACCCCCCAATTTACTTTCATATTTTGTTTTAGTTTTGCATTACTGGTTAACATATAATAAACTCTCAACACACATAGGTGTTGAAAGCTAGCTTGTACTCCTTAAGGATTTGACCCCAACTCTTGTCGGGTACATATTGTCAAGGACCACCTTGCATCAAAATGATAGGGTAAGTTGAGCGTTATAAAAAAAGCATCATTGCCATGGAGTGAAGCTTAGTTTTCACTATTGCAGTGTTATTAGTGAACTTGGGTTAGTCGTAGTGCTTTTGTTTACCTTGTTTATTGTTTTTGTTCTTTTGTTAGGTGATTTCGAAGTAATAACGACACTATGAGCCACAATATACGAAATTATGACTCTTTTGATGGACACCTTAAGGATAAGGATCATTTAATGATGTATGGCATGAAATTACAATCAGTATCCCACTAGCTGAGGGAAATAGGGTATTACATGTCACGAGTGTAATGCTTTATATGATACAAATACAAGGTCTATTCGGGGGCCAAGCAAACAAAGAAGAAAACATATATTTGAAAAACTTCATTGAGGTGTGTGCCCTATTTGATATTACCCATATTACCTAAGAGTCTATTCTATTTAGGCTTTTACCATTCTCTTTAATGGGTGAAGTAGTTTTGTGGTTGATATTTCTACCCTTCGGGTCTATTACGTCTTGGGTCAAACTTATGGAGGCTTTTTTGGATAGATATTTTCATCCATCTAGAATGCTATAACTAAGAGACAAAATCCTAAATTTTTGTCAACTTAGTGGTGAGCCCTTATAGGAGATGTGGAAAAAGTTAAATGACAAACTCATGCAATGCCCTAACCATGAGGTCCCATAAAAGATACTTCTCCCAATCTTGAATAGGGCATCAGACAAGCTAAACAAGACCATGATGGACGATGTATCGGGTGGTTCTTTTACAAAATTGTCATATGGTGTTGCAACAAATCTACTTGACCAAATCACTAAGTAAAACTTAGGATGACACACTCAAGACTCTGAAGTAGCCATAGGGTCCCCTATAGTATCTTATGTCAACAAAGATCAAAGAAAAAAGGACGAGTAAGGAGATGAAAATATGGCCAAAGAAATGACCCAATTAGATCTCCTTACCAAACACGTCATGGGAGAACCTAATAAAGTAGTCAATGTCATTGCCTCTCAAGGTGATAAAAATCTATGATGAGGATAAAGCTAAGTCACTCGATGAAGAGATAAGGTTCTTGGAAAACCATTTGGGGGGTTCTCATCCCACCTACCAAAGGCAAGGAGGGAATCAAGGTTGGAATAACTTAGATAGAGATCGTGATTGACACAATAGAGAAAGGGATCAAGACCAATATTGAAGGAACAAGAAGAGAGGATATGATAGGTATGTTCCCCCCTACCATGGTCGTGTTAAGGATAAGGAATTAAGCTCGGTAAGCCTAGAAAAATTTAAAATTAAAGATGTCCTTGCCTGGATTTTGATGCGTCTTACAGGTACCGATATAATGGTAAGGGAAATTAAAAGTGACTTCTCTCAATTAAACAAAAAGGTCACATCTCATTCGTATTCCATCAAACTATTGGAGATGCAAGTAGGACAAATTTTAATCCAACTCAGTGCTAGGCCAAAATGAGGTCTACCTTGTGACATGGTGGTTAATCCTAAGAATGATGCCCATGTTATGGAAATTTTCCCTAAAAGTGGTAGAAATCTTGGTGAAAATGAGGTTGAGGTTGATGAAAAATCTCTTGATGAACAAGAAAGTGCAAAGTGTAAGAAGCCCGAAATACCAAGTGATAGTGCTCCCAAGTTTCATGAAGTAGCTGATGAGGAACGAATGATATTTGAGAATAATAATGATGAGGAGGAGACTCCTAAAGTGATTGATGGTGATGAGAAAAAGGTGTACAAACCTCAAAGAATTCCATTGCCCCCAATGAAAATTCCTCCACCCTTTCCATAAAGGTTAAAGAAGAAAGATGACAATGCCAAGTTTAAAAAGTTCCTTACAAAACTTAGCAACCTCTCGATTAATATTCCATTGTTAGAAAATCTTCAAGAGATTCTGGGGTATGCGAAGTCATTGAAAAACTTGATGTAAAAAAAGCAACTTTTGGATTGCAAAACTTTTGATGAGACTCATAGTTGTTATGCTATCATGGTAAATGCGATGTTGGAAAAAAGAAAGACCCGAGTGCATTTACAATTCCTTGCACCATCAGGATGCACTAATTTGAAAAGGTATTGTGTGGCCGTGGGGATAGTATCAACTTTATTCCATATATTCTGTATTAAAGTCTAAGGTTGGGTGATACTATACCCACCACCACAATACTATTGATGGTGAACCGCTAAATTTAAAAACCTGTGGGAATATTGTATGATTTGTTTGTTAAAGTTGACTGGTTCATCCTCCCGATGGATTTTGTAGTCCTTGATTGTGAAATCAATCATGACATACCAATCATGCTCGAAAGACCATTCTTAGAAACCAAAAAAGCTTTAGTTGATATGGAGTATGGAGATATAAAGTTCTGGGTACATGATAATGAAGTCTCTTTTCATGTGTGCAAAACTAAAAATCAACCAATGGAGTTACAAGTGGTATTTGTGATTGATATTATGGATAAGGAAATGGATCTTGGGTCACCTCACCCCAAGGATACTACATGATGATAGCTGGACATCTAGTCGCGATGTTAAATAAGAGATAGATGGGAGAAAACCAATCATTGCCATGAATTTGGCTTGTATCCTTTGCATTTTAATTGTTAGAGTTGCTTTTGTGTTTATTTTTTATTAATCCATGCAATTGTGTCACTCTAAATCTACATTTGAGAAATTGAAAGGTAATAGGAAAAATGGAATTAAGTGGAGGTGGAATAGCTGAAAAATAGGGCATGTGAACCTGGTCTCAGGCGTCGCGATTGCGATACCCAAATTGCTATCCAAGACTCAGGTTGACTCAACCATGTCTTAGATACCACAATTGAAAAATCTGACCGTAATCGCGGTCCTCTACCCATCGGGATTGCAGTCCCCACCGCATCCCGATCACGATTCCATGATCGCAATCATGATTGGGACAATTTTAAAATGGGAACCTTCATCCAAATCGTCCCACACTCACCACCCTTCAAATACCCAAAAAAATCTTTACGGTTCCATCATTGTAATATGTTCTAAAGTTCTAAGAATCCTTTTGTGCATCCAAGAATCTGGAATGTGCTTCTAATATCTTTTTAATGTTTAAAGTAGGCCAAAGAATGCATGTTTAGGAAAATGGCCTAAAATTATGATTGATGTGTTAGATTAGGGTCGAAATTGATATTATATGGTTGTTCGTTGCTATCTTTGGTGTTCACATCATTGGGGGCGTCTTGAATTGTCATGCATCAAATCCTATTTGGACAGACAGGCACCCATAGTTGTAAGGCCTGAGAGTACAAACCCATAACCTTGTACTTATCATACATGTAAATACGACATTCAAAGGTTCTGCTAAGTATGGATATGATGCATTAATGAAAATAAACCACATAATAAATATCAAACCTACATGTGCAAGACTTAGTTGTTGGGGCCTAACGTCAAAAGAACAAAATGCTACCATGCTTTACTTTACATTGGTCTACAAAGCCTTTAAAAGATACATTGACTTAGTTAAGGTCGGGAACCCCCCCCCCCACCTTACTCATAACTACTAGAAAATACCAAAAAATATATAATAGACTCGAAAATCACTGATCAACTTGGATCTCACCAATAGCCACTAAATGACCTGTGCTCCTACTGGGGTGGTCTACTAGCTGAAGTTCCTATAACTGCGGCATAAAACATGGTGTCCCCTCCATAAGGGATGTCAATACTAAGAATGTACTTAGTATGTAAGGCATGAATTGACTATAATTTAGACCAGATCTCAACAGAATAAGATATCAATATATAGCTATATAGATAAGGATAGAAGACCAACTTTGCTTGTACTTATGGAATAATGTAAATTACATCCTTTACTTTTATTTATTCTTATTTAATTTATAAGGTATGATACAAATGACCAGTTGATTAGTGGTAAAAGAGGATGACCTATGCTATGCATTTTAGCCCCTGGGATACGGTCCTCATAAATACACAAATCATGATCGACCCATGCTAGGTTTTCAATTTACCTCTGGGATACCACCCATAATATTGGATTGACCCATTCTAGGCGTTCCTTCCACCTTTGGGATACCACCCAAGAATATATAGATTCACTTTAAATCATTCTTTTCATATTCAAGTTGTTATTTTGGTGGTCATGTATTAGATTTGTAACTTTGGAACAACAATAAAAGGTATACAAATATGCACTAGATGTAGTAGCAATGAGGTAGGATGCAACAATAATAGTAGAATAACACATAGGAGCTTAAATAACACCATAGGCCATGTTGGCCAAGAAAATAACTCATAAATCTTATTGTTGAAAACATCTTTATCGTACTAGTATTTAGAAGGGCAAATGTGCAGGTCTAGTAACAAACATATCTTTTGGTACTTTACACCCTAATGAGTTGGAATAAGATTGTTAGTCACCTTGGAGGATGTATGCTGCCTTTATGTATAATTTGAAAGGAAGAGTGCTTAGGAAGCTTACTTTATGACACAGGAGTTTGATTCATGCCAATGAGTATAAGATCAATGAACCATACATACCTTGCTGCACAATTGATCACACTTTTACTTAACGTCCTCCCTTTTTACATTACCAATATACAATATCATAAAACTAGTATTAGTAGCTAATTAACACATTCACTCCATTTCAACTTACCAAAATAGTAACCGAGTAGTAACCCACAATTAACTAATCTAAGGGTGTTCTTCCAACCTCGTTCTTATCCAATTACATTCACATGCAATGTAACTTTTTATAAGATTCCCCCTTAATATGTTTGTCATTATTGTACTCTCAAAATAGTAGATCAAGTGGAGTGGACAGTAAACTTATGCGACATTCAATTTAGTGGTGTGCCACTATACCCTCCTACCTTTCAATGAAAACTATTCATACCTTTCCCCCAACATCAACCAAGCAACCCCCAACATATATACATAAAAAAAGTTCCAAAACATACCCAAATATACTTTAATATGGCAACCAAATATTGAACTCACCATCCCTTGAGTTCTTAACAACAACATATACATAATCCTCTACCAACACATGTATCAAAAAAGGGTAAAAATGGACAGTATCCATACCTTAATTTCATTGGTAGTTTATTCTCTTAATGCATATCTCTTCAATAGATTGATTCCTTCACTCACAAACCAAAGGTAAAGATAAAAACCTCTTAATAATCAAGAATAATGGGACTGCCAAACTTAAAAAGGGTTGTCTTATAATTTAATCATAGAGAACATGATTCTCATAGTATTCTTAAGATAAGCTCATCATTTGTTCACTTACCTTTATCTTGGAAGGAATGTACATCCCAATAACCCTAGTGGAATTATAGGGATGCTGTATAGATAAGAGAGAACAAGAGAGAAAACCTAGAAAGTTGTTTTTTTTGTTTAAGTTAAAATAAGCTAAAGGAGATGGTTTCAAACCCTTTAAAAGAAGATTCTCTTGGACGACTTTATTGGACATTTTTGGGCCATAATTTTTCTAGTAGGTGATGCACCTACTTACCCATTATATTGGGCCTTTATGGATTAAAAACTATTGGGCCTTGTCTACCCATTCTCCTCTTTTTCTCCTTTTTAATCTGGACCAGAATTAATTTTGTTAGGTGGTAGTGTACTTTTCCCAATAAGTTGGTCAAAGGAGTCTTAGTAGGTGATTCTCCTACTTAGTTCTTAAGTTGGCCAAAATTTCAAAGTAGGTGATGCACCTACTTACATTCTTTGTCAAGCAAGCACATTAATTTTTATTCCCCTTTTTTGATTAAAATCCCTTTAGTTAAACATAAAACCTATGTACACTTAGTTTCTTCAGTCTTTAAACTCAAATACCTACTTACAATACCAAATTAAAAATCCTCTCATCAACGGTATCTTGATCGTACCACATTTAAATATATGAGAATTCCTTCAACCCTATCTTAACGTCACTAATCACATAGGATACTGAGTCCATTACCTATACCATAAAGCTATATTAAGTTCCATATAATAGAACTAGTACTTGGAGAATATGGGGTGTTACATTCTCCCCCTCCCTCCCCATTGAAATATTCTTCCATGAATGCTAGCATAACTAGTCAGCCTAAACAAGTACAGGACTATGTTTAAACCCGTTATTAGCTACATAACACTAACATATTTATACTTACTTACTAATGCTTTAAATCAACATCTTAGACTTTCTCTTTGGATTGAAATAAATAAGGGTACTTGGACTTTATTTATTCCTTGACTTCCCATGTGATTTCTTCTATTTTTGGGCTCCACCAAAGCACTCTTACAGAAGTGACTTCTTTATTTTTTAACTTTTTTACTTGTTGATCTAGAATTGCAATAGGTACTTATTCATAAGTTAGATCATATGTAACTTATAGATCTAGAATAGGAGTAATGAGAGATAGATATCCTATACACTTTTGGAGCATTGACACATGAAACACTAGGTGTACAGTTGAAAGTTCCTAGGGTAGCTCTAACTTATATTCTACTTGGCCAAATCTTTGAATAATCTTATATGGTCCTATATAGAGAGGGTTCGGCTTTCCTTTTTAACCAAACCTCATTAGCCCTTTCATTGGTGATAACTTAGAAAATACCCAATCTCCTATAACAAACTCTAACCCTCTCCCCTTAGTATCTGCATATGATTTAAGCTGACTTTGAGCCATTTCTAGCCATTGTTGTATCACCTTAACTTTTTCTACAGCTTGGTGAACAAGATCTTGCCTAAATAAGGTAGTTCCACCCACTTCAAATACCCAATTAGTGATCTACACTTTCTTCAATTTAAAGCTTAATAAGGTGCCAATTTGATACTTGAGTGCGACCTATTGTTGTATGCAAACTCAATAAGTGGAAAATAATCATCCCAACTACCTTTGAAGTCTAATACACAAGCTGTCAGCATATCCTCTAATGTTTGGATTGTATGTTCTACCTGACCATCCGTTTGAACATGAAAATCTATTCTCAAACTCAATTGTGTTCCCAAATTTTTTGAAAAGACCTTCAAAAATTTACGGTAAATTGAGCACCCCTATTAGATATAATAGTTATTGGGACTCCATATAGATAAACTATCTCCTTAATATATAATTTTGCGTACTCTTCAGTCATGTAAGTGGTCTTAACTGGTAGGAAGTGTGCTAATTTAGTGAGCCTATCAACTATTACCCATATAGAATCAAACTTTCGAGAGGAGCGAGGTAAACCAGTGACAAAATCAATGTTGATCATGTCCCACTTCCATGTTGGGAGCTTCATAAGCTGCATATAACCTTCGAGCTTTTGGTGTTCTACCTTAACTTGTTGACAATTTGGATATTCAACTACAAACTCTACAATATTCTTCTTCATGTCACCCTATAATACACCTCTTTCAAATCATGATATATTTTAGTTGAACCAGGATGAATAGAATATCTTGAATGATGTGCCTCTTTCATAATCTATTTTCTAATCCCATCTACATTAGGTACACATAATATGTTTTGGCACCAACGTATTCTTTATTGTGTAAGCTCAAATTTCTTTGTCATACCTTGTTGCACATTCCCCTTAAGCTATAAAATAATAGGATCTATGTATTTCTTCTCTTTAACTTTGGCTACTAATGAGGATTCTGCTATATTTTGCACAATAACGGCTTTGTCTGAAGATTCAAGAAGGCGAACCCCCATGCTAGCTAATTGGTGTATATCTTTAATCATCCCTTGCCTTTCCGAAGGCTTCCTATAATTAATTTCCATCACTTTATGACTTAGCGCATAGACTACCACATTTTTTTCCTCGGATGATATAATATATTGACATCATAGTCTTTTAAAAACTCAAGCCACCTTCGCTGCCTCAAATTTAGGTCCCTCTAGTTAAAGAGGTACTACAAACTCTTGTGGTCGGTATATATATCAACATGAACTCCATACAAGTAGTGGCGCCATAATTTAAGGCAAACCTAACTGCTGCTAGCTCAAAATCATGTGTTGAATAATTTTTCCCATGTGTTCACAACTGTCTTAATGTGTAAGCTATAACCTTACCATGTTGCATCAAAACACATCCTAAGAAAACTCCTGAAGCATCACAATATACTGCATAGCCTTCTCTGCCTTTAAGAAGTACCAATATGGGTGTAGAAGTCCACTTATTCCTTAAATCTTGAAAACTTCTTTCACAAGCACTTATTCTTTAAATCTTGAAAACTTCTTTCACAAGTTTCATTCCATTGGAACATAGATTCTTTTTGTGTTAGCTTTGTTAAAGGTGCAGAAATGGAAGAAGACACCACAACGAACCTTCTATAATAACCTGCCAAGCCTAGGAAACTACAAACCTCCATAGGCGTTGTGGGTCATGGACAGTTCTTTACTTCCTCTATCTTTTGAGAATCAACTCTTATTCCTTTATCATATACAATATGACCCAAGAATGCTACCTATTTTAACCAAAACTCACATTTGGATAACTTTGCATACAACTTATGATCACGAAGGATTTGTAACACATGTCACAGATTATTATCATGGCCTTCTTCCAATCTTGAATACACTGGAATATCATCTATAAATATGATAACAAACAATCCAAGAATGTCTTAAACACTTTATTCATCAAACCCATAAAAGTTATTGGTTCATTAGTTAGCCCAAATGACATAACTAAAAACTCAAAATGACCATGTCACATTCGAAAAGCCATTTTTGGTATATCCTTATCCTTCACTCTCACTTGGTGATAACCTAACCTCAAGTCAATCTTTGAGAACCACTTAGAACCTTGTAATTGATCAAACAAATCATCAATTCTAGAAAGGGGATATTTGTTCTTAATTTTCACCTTATTCAATTGTGGTAGTCAATACACATTCTCAACGTGCCATCCTTATTACGTATAAATAACATGGGTTCACGCCAAGGGGACATACTAGGCCATATGAAACCTTTTTCTAATAAATCTTTTAGTTGTTCCTTCAATTCACATAATTCTGTAGGGTCCATTCTATACAGGGGAATAGAAATAGGTTGAGTACCTAGGATCATATCAATACCAAACTCTACTTCTCATCCTGGAGGTAAACCCAGAAGCTCTTCAGGAAATACTTCAAGAAATTCATTTACCATAAAAAATGGATTGAAGAGTCGGTGTCTCCGCCTCTATATATTTCACCCTTACTAGATGACATATGTATCCTCTGGACATTATCTTATTTGCCTTAATATAAGAAATAAAAATACCCCTTGGTGCCCCAATATTACCGCTATACTTAAGGACTGCTTTCTTTGGAAAATAGAAATGCACCCCCTTGTCTTGGAAATTCACTATGGCATAACAAGAAGACAGCTAATCCATACCCATTATAACCTAAAAATATACCATTTCAAGCTCCACAAGGTCAGCTAATGTATCATGATCGCGAACAATTACTATATAATTTTGATAAACTCTTCTAGCCATAATACACTCGCCAATTGGTGTAGACACTTCAAATGGATTAGCCGGTGACTTTGGTGTTTTTATGAACTTTCCTCCAATTAATGGAGTGACATATGATAATTTAGAGCCTAGATCAATTAATGTATAAACTTTATGTGAAAAAATGGTCAATGTACCTGTAACCACATCAGCAGAAACCTCTAAATTTTGTCGACCCGCTAGAGCATATGTACGATTCTGAACACCAATAGAAGTAGTTGCCCCCTTAACACCTATAACACAACTAGTAATCATTTATTGACCCCTACAAAAAGAAGGAACCGAGGATGATGATGCAAAAGTCAATCCAGTGGGTTATGCCATATTACCCATTCCCTTTTTTGGGCAATCTCTCATTATGTGTCCCGGTGTGCCACACCAATAACAAGCATCTGTCCCAAACCTACATTCACCTAAATGATTCCTTACATAATTCTTACAAATCTTTCTAAGAGGTCTTGATTGGATTGTGCTTCCCTGCTCACGATATCCCACTACTTGTGAACCTTAACTCTCACTTCTTTACCCGAATTGACTTCCTTAAACCCCTAGGATTGGGGTATATCACTTGTTGTGGAGTAGTAAGCTGATGGTCTAGGCGGTCTATTGAAAAAAAACAAGGCTTGTATTCTTTCTATATCTATGTCTTTATTCAAAACATCAATAGTACAATCTCTAACCAAATATGGCTTCAATCTATCCACATATCGAGAACTCTATCCTCCATAGTAGCCACTACATTAGGAGCATACTTGGCCAAAGAATTAAATTGAAGAATGTACTCCCTCATGCTCATATTTCCTTGGCAATGATCTAATAACTGATCTGCATGGGTCTCATGAATCTCAAATGGAATATAATGATCATGAAATACCCCTTGATATTTTCTAAGCTTCATACCATAATATAGCCACCCTTTTTAATCGATATGCTGCTAGCTCAACTATCTATTTACCAGATACATGCAAAACATCCAAAGACCTTTGAATCAATCAATAATTTCTTGTGGTTCTTCATTAGGATCTGACCTAGTAAATTGAGGAAGTTCCAATTTAACAAAATCCCGTGTTCGTAGACTAGCTGCCCTACCCACACCACTAGTACCCATAGTTGAACTAGCTTGTCCTTGACCTTATCCAGCAACTATACTTGTTAATAATTACATATTATTCCTCAAATCTTGCTCAGTAGCATTAATAGGTGACTCTGGGGATACTCTTCTCCTCCTTATCTCTTTTAGAGATGGAGGAGTAGAAGAAGTCCGTGATGCAAACTTATCTTGAGCCTCATTTTGATCAATATGTCTAGGTGGTGATTTGTTTTTCTCTTCTCTGGAATCCATATCAACTTTTTTACTCTTACTCCTTGTAATCAACAGCTTTACTATACTGAGAAAAAAATATTCAAGGTTAAATACAAATCAACCTATATTATTGGCTCTATCGCACGATCTAAGGAATGAAAGAAAAATAAACAAATCCTAAATGCCTCGTAGCCTTCTACTTAGAGATATGGTGCACAACACGCCTATAATCTAGAATCTACATAGATACGTCTTTGAATACAACTACCTAGGATGACCTACTCTGATACCACTTTTAACACGCCTCAAATCCTATTGGGACGGACAAACACCTATAGTCGTAAGGCCCGAGAGTATCAACCCATAACCTTGTACTTATCATGCATGTAACTATGGCATTCAAAGGTTCTTCTAAGTATGGATATGATGCATTAATGAAAATAAAGCACATAAGCTATCTCAAACCTATATGTCCAAAACTTGGGTGTTGGGGCCATAACGTCAAAAGAACATAATGCTACCATGATTTACTTTACATTGGTCTACAAAGCCTCTAAAAGATACATGGAAATAGTTGATGTTAGGAAAAACCTCTGACTTACTCATAACTACTATACAATTCCAAAATATATATAACAGACTTGAAAAGCCTCGAATCAACTTGGAGCTCACCAATATCCACTGGATGTCCTATGCTCTTACTGGGGTGGTCTAATAGCTGGAGTATTTGTACTTGCGGACAAGGCTCAATAGTTTTTAATCCATAAAGGCCCAATATAATGTGCAAGCAGATGTATAAATATTGTCCCAAAAATGGACAAGAAAGTCTTCCAAGAGCAGCTTTTTTTAAAGGGGTTGAACCAGCTTCTTTAGCTCATTTTAACTTAAACAAAAAAATAGCTTTCTAGGTTTTCTCTCTTGTTCACTCTTAGCTATACAATAGACCTATAATTCCACTATAGTTCTTGGGATTTTCCTTCCATCAAAGCTAAAGGTAAGTGAACAAATCATGTTCTTATCTTAAGAATACTATAAGAATTATGTTCTCCATGATTAAATTATAAGAAAACCCTTTTTAAGTTTGGTAGTCCCATTATTCTTGATTATTAAGAGGTTTTTCTCTTCACCTTTGGTTTGTGAGTGAAGGAATCAATCCATTGAAGAGATATACATTAAGAGAATAAACTACCATAAAAATTAAGGTATGGATACTATCCATTTTTACCCTTTTCCGATACATATGTTGGTAGAGAATTGCGTATATGTTGTTGTTAAGAACTTAAGGGACGGTGGGTTCAATATTTGGTTTCCATATTAAAGGATATTTGTGGTTGTTTTGTACCATTTTTTATGTATATATGTTGGGGGCTTCTTGGTTGATGTTGGGGGAAAAGTGTGAATCGTTTTCTTAGAAAGGTAGAAGGAGGGTATAGTGGTACACCACTAAATTAAATATCATGTAAGCTTACTTCCCACTCCACTTTATATATTATTTTTACAGTACAATAATGACAAAACTCTTAAGGGGTAATCTTATAAGAAGTTACATTGCATATGAATGTGATTGGATAAGAACGAGGTTGAAAGAACACCCTTGGATTAGTTAATTATTGGTTACTACCTGGTTACTATTTTGGTAAGTTTAAATAGTGTGAATGTGTTAATTAGCTACTAATGCTTGTTTTATGCTATTGTAGATTAGTAATCTAAAAGGGAGGACATTAAGTAAAAGTGTGATCAGCCTCGCAGCAAGGCATATACGGTTCATTGATCCTATACTCTTTGGCATGAATCAAACTCTTATATTAGAAAGTCAGATTCCTAAGCACTCTTCCTTTTAAATTATACACAAAGGTGACGTACAACCTTCAAGGTGACTAGCAACCTTATTCCAACTCATTAGGGTGTTAAAGTACCTAAAGATGTGTTTGTTACTAGACCTGCACATTTTCCCTTCTAAATACTAGTATGATATAGATTTTTTCAACAATAAGATTTATGAGATATTTTCTTAGGCAACATGACCTATGGTGTTAGTTAAGATCCCATGAGTTATATTCCTATTATGTTGCATCCTTCCTCATTGCTGCTGCATCTAGTACATATTTGTATACCTTTTTCTACTAGTCCAAAGTTTTGAATCTAATACATGACCACCAAAACAACAACTGTAAGGATAAAAAAAATGATCTAAAATGAATCTATATATTCTTAGGTGGTATCCCAGGGGTGGAAGGAAAATGTAACATGGGTTGATCCCAACATTACGGGTGGTATACCAGGGGTGAAAGGAAAGCATAGCTTTGGTCAATCCAGATTTATGTATTTATTAGGACTGTATCGCATGGATTAAAATGCCTAGCATGGTTTATCCTCTTTTACCACTGATCATCTGGTTATTTGTATCACACCTTATAAAGAAAAGAAGAATAAAGCAAAGTAAAGATTGTAATGTACATGATTCCACAAGTTTAAGAAAAGTTGGTCTTCTATCCTTATCTACAAAGCTATATATTGATACTTTATTCTGTTGAGTTCTTGTCTTAATTATAGTCACTTCATGCATTACATATTCAGTACATTCTTTATATTGGCATCCCTCGTGGGGGAACATAGTGTTTAATGCCACAGGTACAGATACTCCAGCTATTATACCACCCTAGTAGGAGAACAAGACATCCAGTGGGTATTGGTGGGCTCCAAGTTAATTTGAGTCTTTTCGAGTCTATTATATATATATTTTGGTATTGTATAGAATCTATGAGAAAGACGGGGGCTTTTCCTAACCTTAGCTAAGTCTATGTATCATGTACAGGCTTTGTAGACCAATGTAAAGAAAAGCATGGTAGTATTTTATTTTTTTGACGTTATGGCCTCAACGGTCAAGTATTGCACATGTAGGTTTGAGATTTCTTATGTGGTTTATTTTCATTAATGCATCATATCCATACTTAGCAGAACCTTTGAATATTGTAGTTACATTCATGATAAGTACAAGGTTATGGATTGGTACTCTCGGGCCTTCCAACTATGGGTGCCCATCTGTACTATTGGGATTTGAGGCACGACATGAATACCCCAAATTGTTCAAAATTAGGATGAAATATAGGTGCACACCAAGTGTTAGGTAAATTGTTCGAATGAGTTTTTTGGTAGTTTTTTCATGTTTAAAGGGCATGATTGAGTGTTTAGGAATTATGTTTCATGCTTTTAATGTTATTTACTTGTTATGAACACAAATTAGTGTAGAAAATTGGCATTTTTGGTCATGAACCTTTCTAGGCCTGCAGCCTCAGGTACTGCGATTGCGGTTACCAAACTCCTGAATTTTTATTTTAAGCCCAAATTTGACCCGAAAATCATTCTTTAGTTTAAATAAGTCACATAGCATTGTTTTCACATAATGATATTAATAGTTAATATTTTTTGTTATTTTTAGGTCTTTAAAACTGAATATGGCAAACTAGGATCAAACTCACTTCATGGCCTCTAAGTGCCAGACAATCTATTATAAAGACCTCGCCAGGAGGATGTTACTACCTGAGAGGGGAATATTAATGGAATACATGCCTGGAAATCTTTTGGATTTCTTTGAGAGGTTGGTGCCCACATGTTGGAGATTTTTTGTCCTATATCCATGCTGGGCTAATGAGCAATGGGTCATAGAATTCTATGCAAATCTTAGTGTACTGTCCATCTCAGGATTTGGGGAAAGGAAGTTTGTATTGGCAATGAATATATCAATGATGTTTATGGGTTGTCATATATTGACATGAGAGATTATCAAGACAAGGACTGTGCTCTGGGAAGTTGGTTAGTTGAAAACCTGTGCCCAATAAGAGAAGTCTCATGGGCAACCACAAAAATACGATAACTTAAAATGAGTTTGTGGATGAGGCTCAGATCTAGATGACTATAATCTATATTCGTTCTTATCCATCCACCAATATGACTTATATCTATGCTATTCGAGATCATATGGTGGCCTACCTCTTGGACAACACTCATTTTAATGTTGGCCGATTTGTGATTTTTGAGATTAGACACTTTAAGAACCGTAGTGGACCAATGCTCATGTTTCCATCTTTGATCACAAAGTTGTGTAAAAAGGTCATGGTCGAGGAGTACCCGGGGGACAACTAGATATCCCCGAAGGAGCCAATTTACCCATTAAAGATATGCTGTGAGGGTGCTTCTTCAAAGGGCAAAAGAAGAAAGATCAATTTGTGCAGGGTGGTAGATGATGATATCGACTCTTGTAGGCCATATATAATCAGTCTATTTAAGGAGCTCACAAGTGAAATAGGAATGGTCCGAGAGCTTCTATTTTGACTTTCTACAGGGCTAGGAGATCCATCCATCACCCGCCACTTCTATGTTGCAGACTGACTTTGAGAGGTTTCTGGCAAATCAAAAAAAGCATGGGGCAACTATTTCTAGAATTAAGTGGGCCTACCTTCCCTGGCATGGTCTCATCAGGAGCTACGTTATTCTCATGACAAAATAAGGATAAGGGAGAAGAAAAGAGATATATTTTTCTCTCACATATTGAAAGGTGTGGAAAGGGGTGAGGGGCTTGTGGAAAGTTTTGAAGCCCATAGATAGAATTTCTTCCTCATGAGAAAATTTTGATGATGAGGTCCCAGCTACATGAACTGATGATGATGAGACACAGTCTGATGATGACGATGAGGAGACTGCAAGTGACTACAACACTTAATGCGGTTTCAGGGAGCCATTTAACTCTTTTTATTCTTTCATGATATGTAGTGAGGAAACTACAAGCTCTTTAGTTGGGGGAGCCCATCTCCATATTTATTTCATATTTGATTTCTGGGTCTATATTATTTAGATGATCAGTTGGATGCTTAATATTTTATTTAGATGATTTACTTTTGATTTATTTGGATGATTTGATTTGGGTTGTAATATTGGGCATTTTGATGGTGCCTATGATTTATGGATTAATCACTTTTGTTTTTTTATTTCTAAATATTTTTCTCTTTTAATATAGTGTTGAACAGGCCTTTACCTATGATAGATTGAGTGAAGACATTCTTAAGGAAAAATTGTTGTGTTGGACTTTTGAGTGATACCCATGGCATTATAGATTTGGGATTTCTATTATTCCTACGGTTAGGTCTGAGTAGCCATATAGTTGGCCCTTGTGCGAGCCCAAATGTGAGATGATGGCTTGATTTGGTGCCAACAATAGTTAATCTTGCATGGTGAAATGCGAAGCAAACATCCCTCTGCGTCCAAATTTTTTGTAAAATCAAGGGCATGGATGTGAATGATTTGTAACAACATTTTACCTCTTTTTGTGACTCCAAATTCTTTAGTAGGTAGTGTGTGGTAATTAACTCCTTTTGCCTCAAATAGGAGATAAAATTGATCCTCCTAGAAAAGTTTGCATGCCATTTGTGGTGAGCTTAGTTGACTGATTCTCGTGCGTACTTGTGTCTCTAGAACGTGCCCTGTTGGACTTTCAAATTTAATCTTAATTACACATGGTTAGAGAAATGATCTTATTCTTTGTAATCATAGAAAACCACTTTTTCCTGAAAAGCCTACCTGTCTAGAATGAAATCCCTAGTCTCCTCTTTTAAGCCTTTGAACCCTTCTTTGGCCCACATTACAATTCTAAAACCATTTAAACTTTGTCCCTCTTTTGTATCCTTCCCTCTATGAACTTAAAAATTCAACTTGAGGCTTCTTAAGTTGGGGGTAGTAAATCTTGTAAGAGGTGATTTTGAGCCATGATATTGTAAGGGAGTGACCAAAATCTAAGTAATGAAGACTAATGAATGAGGAAAAATGGACAAACTAAAGAAGGGAAAGCATGAGATTACACAAAGGAAATAAATAAGAAGAAAATGATTTCAAAAGATAAGTGCACCAATGTGGTAAAGGAGGGCACATATGTGAATTAGGATAAATGACGGATCCATGACCCAAATTTGACTTAATAGTGTTTTATGTGGAGTTCAAGGAGGGTATAGTCATTTTCACCCAAAATGTTTATCCTACCCATCCCCAAGCCTATATTACAATCTTGAAAAAGTCCTTCGAGGTCTTTAACCAAGTGTTTTTGAGTTAGTAGCGATAGAAAATAAAGGCAATCATATGGCATGATACTTGTGTGTATTGATAAATTCTTTGTGAGAGTGAGTGCTTGCACATTTGTCCCTTGTTACACGATAGAAATTATGGTGTGTTGGGACTTTCCTTCCATAGGGAGGCATGTAAACTAATAAAGATTGGTGAAATTTTCATATTTCGAAAATGTGGCAAAGAAGTGTAGTTAAGTCACTATTGATAGAGAGTCACCTCTCGAGAGTTAGTAGTTGTTGCTTAATTGGTCTTAAAAGTCTTTTGCATTCTTAAAAATGTGACTGATTTTGAGGGGAGTTGCATGAATAGTTCTTCTCGTGCCTGTTAGCTAATTGTTAGTGCTAATCAAGTTTGGAATCAATAGTGATCATTTGGTTGGGAGAGTGGGCTTATAAGTTGAGTAGTCTCATAGAGTATGAAGTAGTGTTGCTTGAGGACAAGCAATGTTTTAAGTTAGGGGTGTTGATGAGTGGAAAATTTGTCACTCATTTACGTCAAAATTCTTGTACACCACGATGAATTAATTATGTATATGAGGCTAATTCTTGACTGAAATGCATTAATCTCCAGTATGTTTGATCTTATAGGTAATTTGATGAAAATAAGTTGAGACAAAGATGGAGGAGAAGTAAAGTGAGAAAAAATAGTAGGTGAGCTGAAAATCAGGCCCTATAGGCGACCCTCAGATGCCGCGATCGAACTCTGAGGCTCGCGATCGTGATCAAAATTCAAATCAAACCTCAGTGATCAAGAATTGATCACTGCGATCGCGGTAGTCGCGAATGCAATCAAGAGACAACGATCGCAGTCGGGTGAAAAGTTTTAGGGGTAGAATTGGAATTTCACAGAGCCGAATTCCAAATCACAAAAAGCTGAACCCTTTCACATTTTTGGGGATCTTTTATCCAATTTGTTTTGGGAGATAAAAAATACTCTAATTGTGAGTTGTGAGAAATTTTTTGTTAATTTGATTCCAAGAGATTTTGGTTGTAAATTGAAATTGAAGTTTGGGTTTACTCTTATTTGGATTATTATATATCAATTGCATGCCAAGTTATGTATATCTCCCCTCTTTAATTCATGAGTAGCTAAATCAATAGCTTGGGGTTATGTTTTAGCAGGTAGTGAATTATGTGTGAGCATTGATTGTTAGTCCAAATAGTTGGTTAGTAGTTTTGGGTTTTGATTTTACTCTATAGTTGAATTGAGAATTGTGGGTGAAAACCCCAATTGCCTTGGATCCCATATCATCCTTAAAAGAGGTATGTGGGGAAAGAGTGATTGTAAATAACACCTTAAATTAGCTTTTCTGCTAATACTATATTAGAAATTAGGGTATTAGTTGAAATGGCAATGTTCATAAGAATCATCTTAGAAATAAGGATGCTAAGTTTGAGGTCATGGATTGGTGAACTTGTCACGATCATGAGGTTTTCAAAGAATCCATTAGTGTTTGGCCTACCCAAAATCCTTGGTCAAGACTTGTACTAACTCATGATTACCCATGCATGAACACTACTTAGGAGGACATAACCCCAAGATCTCTCTCAATTTGGTAACTTAACAATTGTTTGGTCTTTTATTAGTATGATTTGGTGATTGTGTTCAACACATTTCTACATTCAAACCCCTTAATTTACTTTCATGTTTGGTTTTATTTTTGCATTACCGGTTAACACATAGTTACCTCTTAATACATGTAGGTGTTGAAAGATAGATTACACTCCTCGAGGATTCGACCCCGACTCTTTTTGGGTATATATTGAAAATGACTGCCTTGCATCGAAATGATGGTGTAAGTTGAGCATTATCAATGGCGTAGTTGAAGTTTCCATCCGAGGTTATTTCAATGAAAAGTGGATCCCACATTCACATGCTATATTTCTTAACTTCCAACCAATAACCCATAATTTGTCCAAAAGCCTTGGGACCCAAAAGAAGGGTCTATCTAGCCTAAAATTGATGTTTTAGAGCTATTGGAACTGTCAGTATTGACATATGAGGTCATTTAACAAATGTTTTTTCCAGATAGCTAATTTGAACTAGGGAAGACTTCAAAAATAAGGAATTGGCACTAAAAAAAAATGAAATCCAAGGTAACCAAACTATCATTTACAACAAGTTATAAATAACTTGGCGTAGTTATAGGAAAACTCAAAATGATAAAAATGATCAAAAATACAAAAAATAACCTGGAGGGTCATTACAACCCTCTAGCTCATGGAGAGATTTATTTGTGAAATAGGCACACGATGGTGGTATGATGGGTCACTTTGGAATTGACAAAACCTTTGGAATTAGAGAGAAATAATTTTACTAGCCTAAGATGCATCTTGATGTTTCTAGAATTTATGGCCAATCTATTGATTGTGAAGTGAAAAATCACGCCTTCTCCCTCAAGGATTAAATACCCTACTACCCACTCCCCTACTTTCATGACTTGACATTTCTATGGATTTTCTTTTGGGCTTGCATAGGAACAGGGAGTATAGATAGTATCCTTGTAATGGTTGATCAATCTCCAAAAATTGCCCACTTCATTTGGTGTCATAAGAGAGAGGATGCACCCAATATGTCTTCTTTGTTTGTAAAGCATGTTATCAAATTTCATGGAATTCCTCTGACCATTGTTAGAGGTAGGGACTCCAAGTTCCTTAGTAACTTTTAAAGGTCATTGTGAGGTTGGCTTGGCACCAAATTTCTTTTCTCAACATCTTTCCATCCATAAACTGATGGCCAAATAGAGGTGGTAAATAGGACCTTGAGTTCTATGTTACACGTTATGGGTATAGGTAAAATGTCCTCTTAGGAGGATCACCTACCCTCAGGTAAATTTGCTTATAATCGTGTTATCCACTCAAATATTGGTATGACCCCCTTTGAATGTGTTTACGGTTTTAACCCCATTACCACTTTAGATTCTCTCCTTTGTCTACTAATGTTGTGATAAAATTAGATGGCAACCAAAGGGTAGAAACAATAAATAAGTTTCATGAGAAGGTGAGATTTTTCCTTGAGAATAAGAATCAACAAGTAGCAAAGAAGGTGAACAAAGGGAAAAGAAGTCTTGTACTTGAGCTATTAGGTCTGGGTACATCTTTGAGAGGACTAGTATCCACCCCAAAGGAGAACTAAGTTGAGGCCTCGAGGTGATGGACTATTCTAATTGCTAGATAGGGTAAATTATAATGCATAAAATATTGATATCCCACTGGAATACCAAGTGCACAACACCTTCAACGTGTGTGACCTCTCAACTTTTGATGTGATAAAGGATGATGAATTCCAAAATTTGAGGATATGATGAAAACACCCTTAAAGCCATTCACTAGGAGTCATGCAAAAGATCTTAAAAAGGAACAATATATGTTCATGAAGAAAGAGATGTTGGATCTTTTTGTGAGGCCCTTCAATATATTATATGTGCTAAAGGTTGAGTTTAGGGATCGAAATAAAAAGGTCATTCACTGCCTAGGATAGATGAGAGGGGAGACACACCACCACCATGCTAACCAATAGTCCCTGGATCTGTTAACTGAAGCCCAAGGGAGGAGTACATTACCTCATGGAGATGGCTAGGGTGTTGGACAGTCACACCCTTGAAAACTAGCCAAGGGAACCGTCAAGAGGAGGCAATCCACACCTTGGAATTGTTTTGTCCTTTGAGTTATGGGTCACTTTTAGGCCTTGTAATAGACGTTAAATAGAAGTATTATGGTTTCAACTTCATTAGCTTATTTATGGTATTGAATGAACTTAACACTTGAGAGTTTGATTGGTTAGCTTGTGCTTAATACTTGTTTAGAAATGAGGGTTTTGAGGGAATTAAATTCCTTTTAGTCCACGTAGAGATTAGGTGCTTGTTGATAATGGATTTAAGGTTTTTGAATTAGATACATTCAATAGTTCTTATTTCCTTCTATCTTATTGTGTCAATCTATCTATCTTCTATATCTTTTCATTTGTTTTTTAGTTACACAGTTAAATTGTCATTCTCGTAGTTTTACTTGTATTAGACACAGGCCAACCTCTCAACACTGTGGGAGATCTGAATAGGGATAAATGAGCAGATTTAATCAATCGATCCATGATAAGCCAAGTATTATCAAAACCACGAGAAGTCCAAGACAAGCCACCTATGAAATCCATACTAACCTACTCCCACTTTTACCTCGGGAATGGGATACATTTGAATCAATTCACCAGGTCTCTATTGCTCTGCCTTTGCCTACTGGCAACAAAAGAAATAAGCCAAAATATTCGCTATATCTCTCCGCATACCTGTCCACCAGTAATGCTACTTTTACTCTCTATACATCTTAGTTGTCTAGGGGTGAATAAAATATCGGGAGCTAAGAGCCTCACAAAGAATCAACTAAATCAAATCTCCAACCCTCAAAACATAAATAGGACTATCAAATCTTAGAACACCCTTAAAATCAAAGGTAGCTCTCCTGAACTCACCTTTTAACACCTTCCCTCGAATTCCATAAAGCCTATAATCCTCAAACTAATGACTCTAAATTTGTTCTAATAGGGTAGATCTACTCTTAACACTAGAAATAATCTCCTGAGGTCGGATAAATCAAGATGAACCATCAAGTTAGATAAGTACCGAATATCCATATCCAACTGCTGCTATGATACTAAGATGAAGGAAAAGATACCCATACTTATTGTCTTCTAGCTTAAGGTATCCACTACCACATTCACCTTGCCCATATGCTAAGAATAGAGGTCTCACTATCCTTTAGCAACTTAATCCACCTACACTACCACAAATAAGCTCTCTCTGGGTCATAATGTACTGAAGACTATGGTGGTCCGTGAAGATCGCGTAATGAACACCATATAGGTAGTTCCTCCAAATCTTAAGCATCAACACCACCACCACCTACTCTAAATCATGAGTAGGGTAGTTGTACTTATGCATCTTAGATGCCTCAATGCATATGCAATAATATGGACCTGCTGCATCAAAACACACCCCAAACCAACACAAAAAGCATCACAATAGATGGTAAAACCATATCCCCTAACTAGAATAATTAGAATAAGAGATAAAGTAAGTAAGTCCTTGATATTAAGAAATCTCACCTCACAACTCACAGACCACTGAAATGGAAACTCCTTCCTAGTCAATTTCTTAACGAAGCTCCTGTAATAGCCTGCTAACCCAACAAAATTATGAACCTCAGTAGGAGACATAAGCCTATCCCAACCACGAATAGTCTCAATTTCACTAGGTCCGCCATTATACAATCCTTAGACACCATTTACCCCAAGAAAGCTACTGACTCAAACTAGAACTCACACTTTGAGGATTTGGCGTAAATACTATGATATCTCAAAGTGTGGAGCACATTCCTCAAATGTTTCTCATACTCCTCCCAACCCATTGAATATAAAAACATGTCATTAATGAATACTATCACAAAGGAGTCCAAATAAGATTTGAAAATAAGAAGTGAACTTGGTTGGGCCAGAATATTTTCTTGAAGCCATAAAGAAAGTTCAACTAGTTCATGAGAGGTTAGAAATTTCTTAAAGTCGTTCTGAAATCATATACAAATATGAGAGGAAGAGAACTAAAATTTGACGTAGCTGATTGGATTATTTTAAGATATCGCCATGAAAGGGATAATGACATTTGGGAAGAAGGGAAAGCTTAGTCCCCAATATATTGATCTTTATAAAATAGTGAAGTGTGTGAGAGAAGTCACATATG
This sequence comes from Capsicum pubescens, assembly GCA_030864215.1. Taxonomy (NCBI): domain Eukaryota; kingdom Viridiplantae; phylum Streptophyta; class Magnoliopsida; order Solanales; family Solanaceae; genus Capsicum; species Capsicum pubescens. The sequence goes on from CM061541.1 coordinate 155,232,287, forward strand.
AGTTAGACCTTCCCTTAAAACTAGTTGATGTCCATCCAATTTTCCATGTATAGATGATAAAAAAGTGCATTAGAGATCCATCCTTAGTTGTACCTATAGAGAGTATTGGGGGTGAAGGATAGCTTATCCTATTAAGAGGTTCCATTTTAGATCCTTTACCGATAAGTTCGAGGATTAAGGAATAAGGAAGTTGTCTCAGTGAAAGTTCTTTGGAGAAATCAATTAGTTGAGGGAGAAACTTGGGAAGCTGAGGCAGATATGATGAATCACTATTCTCACCTATTTACTTTTATCACAGAGTTAGTATCAGGTAAGAAATTTATTCGAGTCTAATCTATTCATGCACATCCTCTCTTACCTTATGAAGTTCATGCCAAGTGAGTCTTTTCAGTTTCAAGTTAATGCTTGAGCTGGAAGATTTCATTATTAGAGTAAAATTAGATTCAGATCTTATCTTAGCGAATCCAAGAGAAAATCATTATTCCTATCCAAGGTTTATTCGAGGATGAATGGTCCCAAGAAGGATATAATGTTAGCACCCAAAAATTCAATGATTTTTATTTGGTACTTTTGATATGCTTAATGGTGATTTTGAGTTGAATTATGATTGGGATGATAATGGGACCATTTGGACGTGTTTCTAAAATTTTAGGACTCTGAAAACAATAAGGTTCCACATTAATAGGTGTCACGTAGGGGTGGTACAACCTTATGCAAAAATAGTAAAGGTTTGCGATAAGCATGTTCCATGCTCTTATCATTCCGCGATAAAGGTGTGCCATTCCCAAGGGTGTAGAAATGCTAGTTTTATTTTATTAGCTTGGGGTTGAGGGACTTTTGGTATTTTTCCTATTAAATGACTTCCTAAAGGTATTAAACGTAAAACCCACCCTCTTAACTTAGATTGAGGCAGTCCCACTTCTCCCAAAACCCTCAAGAACACAAAAGGAGTAAGTTTTCATAAAAAATCAAGTTTCCATCAAAAAATTCCCAAATTCGGTTATGCGGGGTTTGAATTTATGAGATTTAAGTTAGGGATAATACCTATTTTCATCTTTCTAATATTATTGCATTTTCATGTTATTTAAAGTTAAGTGTGCATAAGAATTTTCCCTTACTTATGTTTTTACTTACATGCTTGCTATTATGAGATGAATCTCAGTGTTTTGACATGAATTTTCTTGGGTTGATGAATGTACATGAGTTTTAACATGATTTAGTCAGTTTAGATATAGAACATAAGAATTTACCATGGTACTCTCTTTTTACAAGAAAGTTCATACTTATTATTCAAAATTCAGATAATTATAATATGATTCAGATTTAAGCTATTTTCTTATGATCGCAGATAAGTTATGAAATTCAAAAATTCCTTTATGAGTAGGATTTACAAAAGAGAAACATAGTTGGTTTTTAGTTTATAAATCCATATGCTTATTTTAAGGTGAATTTCATCTGTATGAGCATATAATACGTCATGACCCGAACCAGGGTCTGGCTATGACTGGTATCTTAAGTCCATCGAGGATCAAAGACAACCCCATTTGCCTAGAAAAACAAAACACAATACCCCTAATAATGGTTGAATTCTGAAGATAAAACAAGATAACATAGATAGGCTTAAAGATATTAGAGTATGTCTATAACCAATAATCGTTAACCAATCAAAACAACCCAATATCACCCAAGTCCACAGTATCCCAAAAAACCTTCTATCAATACCTAAAACAAATCTAAGTTCGGACTTGCCCCCGACCTTGTTAATGACAATGACTGTGTTAATGATAATGTGAATTCTTAATTCTATTCTATGAAAAGAAAATTGATGAACTGATTAAGTTTTCTGGAGAATGGAAGCTCACCACTTCACCACAAGCAAATGGTGAACCCATTCGATCCACCTAACTCTACGCAGGAAAAGTAGAATTTTCTTTGGACCCTTTACCGCATAGGATACAACATTAGAAAATGGTTAGTGGGTTGAGCACTAACATGTAACTCAAGGATTAAGGATAAAATAATGCCATCATCATGAAACCAAGTTAAACTAATGCAGATGTACACATTCACACATATCCATGAGTATATACATAATTCTAAATTCTAGGAGCTAGAATCGGGCTTAGCATGTACTTTAAAAACCATAGCCTGGATTGTGTAGCTTGACCGTCCAAATACCAACCATGGGCTATATGGGTAAATTTGTAACCCCCTGGTTGGGCCCTAGTGTATGTTCCGAGGATATCACTAAAGGTTGGGGATTCCCTTGTACCCTTCGCCAACCATGATACATTTATATGTGACACAAGAACATGATCATTTAGACCTACCCTCATGTTGGAAAACATTAGTTTTCAATGTCCGTCCTTCAGACTCACACCTTCACGACCAACTATAATAACCCTCGTTAATGCACAATTAAAATATTTAACACATAGCCCATCCACTAACTCCAGGAGTCAATTATTAAGGCATTTTTAAATGGTATCATCATACTAACTATATCTTGCAAGCAATGTCATTATCCAAAACTTTGGGGATTCCTTCGTACCCCGCAGACTCCATTAATAAAATCACTTAGGGGGTTCCTTTGTACCCCGTAAGGTTTTGAAAATCATTACTGTTATTATTCAGTTAGCCATTTATGCCAAGCATTAGTTACAAGATAATAAGTCAAACCAAATGATAATTTACATTCAAAAATTAATTATGCAAATGGGTTGAGGTTATTATCAATTTCCATACCAAAATCAATTATTTGGGGATTCCGTTGTACCTTTATTGCATTGAAAATTTTGGGAGTCCATTGTACCCCTATTCCATACACCATTCCCATGCACCCCAATGTGTGTATAAACGAAAAAGTCAATGTACAATAGTTTAATAGTTATCATGAGAAAACATTCAAACAATTATATCCAAAACCCTAAATTCATAGTTCAGAACCCAACACCAAAACCATGAATAATAAAAAAAAATTCATTGCATTAAGAAAATACAAGTGTAAGGAAAGAGATGCATGCCTTAATTACTAAGAAATTTGAAGAAGGTAGCACCTTAGAACCCTAGATGACCACTTTCCTTGAAACCCTAGCCTTTACTTGAATGGGGAATCTGAGAGAGAATTGGAGAATGTTTAATATGCCAAAGTATTGGAAATAACCTACCTTAGGGGTTTTATGGATATGGGGTCTAAGTTTGGAAAGAAGGAAATTACCAAGATGTCCCTAATTAGAGACTAAAAAATATCGCCCCTACACTACAAGTGACCTCGCGACTCTTAGGGTCACCCTATAACTCATTTAGTCCAGTCGTAGTCTGGAAAGTGTCCAAATCCACCCCACACTAGTCTTGTTACTAGTCGCACCTTATGACTGATACCTAGTCCTTACGATTCGTTCCCTCCACCCATACCAAATACAAGAACTTTTATACAATACACTGGATACCCTATGATTTCCACCTTATGACTCGTATGGAGTCGTGACGACTCGTAACCCCTAAGTCATCACAAAAATAGTAACTCAGGAAAATCTCACTGGCTACCTTACGACTGGTTTCTATGAATCGTATTGTCACCCTACAACTCATAGGGTGAGTCTTATTTAGGAAAGTGATGATAAAATTTAAGAAATTTTCAATGACCAAAATCTAGGGTGTTCCATTCTCACCCCTTTAGGATCATTTGCCCTTGAATAATTGGTCAAGGTATCCATTAACATGATTTAACACAGAGAACACCTACGGTTGCCTTTAACAATAATGAAAAACAAACATGGTAAGGAATACATATACCTCACGCACGATTATCCAAAATGGAAAACAAGAATGGGTATTTGGAATTCATGTCCTTTGTAGAATCCTAAGTGTCCTCTTCAACCTTATGGTTCCTTCACAAAATCATTACCAAAGCCATATCCTTAGTTCGTAACTGACGGACTTGCCGGTCCAAGATCTCCACCAGGACTTCCTCATAAGACAAGGAATCTAAAATACCTACACCTTTCAATGAAACCACCAATGAAGGATCACCTACACACTTTCTCAACATTGAAACATGAAAGACCAGGTGAATAGAACCCAAGCTCGAAGGAAATTCTAATTCATAAGCCACATTGTCCACTCTTCTCAAAATTTGATATGGACCAACATAGTGGGTACTGAGCTTCCCTTTCTTTCCAAATTGCAACACTCCCTTTGTGGGAGACAATTTAAAAAATACCAAATCATCCACCTCAAATTCCAAGTCCCTTCGCCTTACATCCCCATAGGACTTTTGGTGACTTTGGGCGGTCTTATGTCTATACCAATTACCTTCACCTTTTCCATAGATTGGTGAACCAAGTCGGGACCATATAACTAATTTTCACCTATATGATACCACCCAGTAGGAGACCTACATCTCTTACCATAAAATACCTCAAACAGAGACATTTCAATGCTAGAATGAAAACTATTATTATATGAAAACTCAACGAGAGGTAAATGGTCAACCCAACTACAATAAAAATAAATTACACAAGACCTTAGCATATCTTCCAAATTTTGTATTGTCCTCTCTGCTTTTCCATCTATCTAAGGGTGAAAAGCGGTGCTAAAGTTTACTTTATTCCCCAAACCTTGCTGAAAGGAATGACAAAAGTGAGATGAGAATTGAGTACCTCGATTAGAGGTGATGGAAAATGGAGCACTCTGTAACTTTACAATGTCCTTTATGAAAATCTTAGTGTAATCTTCCACTGAATAATTAGCCCTCACTAGCAAGAAGTGAGCTAACTTACTTACCCTATCCATAATGACCCAAACGGAATTGAATTGATGACAGGACCACGAAAGACCAGTAACAAAATCCATAATAATCACTTCCCACTTCTGCACGGTCAACTCAATCTCTTAAGACAACCTACTCGACCTTAAGTGTACCACCCTGACTCATTGACAAACCATACACATGGTCAAAAAATTCTCCACATCCCTTTTCATTTTGTTCCACCAATATATTTTCTTCAAGTCATGATACATCTTCGTCGAACTCAGATGAACAGTGTACCTCGACTTATGACCCTCAGTAGAGATTCTTTATCACAGCTCATCAATATCAAGAAAAAATAATCTACCTTAGTACCTCAAGATACCATCGCCACCAATATCGATGTCCATAACTCTCTGTTGTCCCACATCATCCTTAATTTGTTTTAAGATTGATTCTAATAAGTATTTCTCTTTCACCGCAGCACAAAGAGATTACTCACCACCTTTTTCACAAATATCCTAGTATCATTAGAGTCCAAGAGATGAACTCCAAGATTAGCCAAACAGTGAATATCCTTCACCAATTCTTGCTTCTCCTTGTTCATATATGATAAACTTCTTATGGACAACCTGCTAAGAGCATCAACAACCACGTTAGACTTACCTGGATGATAATGGAGACACATATCATAGTCCTTGAGCAACTCAAGACATTTTCTCTACCTGAGATTTAACTCCTTCTGGGTGAATACATACTGTAAGCTCTTATGATCTGAGAAGATGTCAACATGGACCCCATAAAAATAATGACGCCAAATCTTCCAAGCAAAGACCACAACCAATAATTCCAAATCATGAGTTGGATAATTCTTCTCATGCACCTTCAATTGTCTAGAAGTATACACAACCACCTTAACATGTTGCATCAACACATAACCTAGTCCCATATGGGAGGCATCATAATAAGCAACAAAACCCTCAATATCCTCAGGTAGAGTCAAAACCAGAGCCGAAGTCAACTTATTCTCCATCTTCTCAAAACTACCCTCACAAGAATCCGACCACTAGAACTTTATGATATGATCCGACCCATGAGGACTCGAATCTACGACATAAAAAATAAAGCTAAAAGGATAGAATAACCAAGATAGGAAGATAGACACAAAATTGATACCGAAAGAGAAATCTAAGGATGTATAAAATCCTTAAACCTCCCTTAATGACTATTACTAAGAACCTAACTCTTACGGTGACCGCAAAAGGGATTAGATCTTCCTCACGACCACCATTTCTAAGCAAGGTTCAACAAATGATTTTCCAAGCACTCAAACACTCTTATGGAGTCTCATAAATACATCATGTAAAAATAATCATAAAAAACTACCTAATGAAATGTCTAATGCACCTATTTATATTAGTTTCCTTTGCAAAAATAGCCTATTACAAACATAGCCCAAAATTGGCTATTTCAGAAATAACCCACAAGGGCTCTTTATACCTCGTGCCATGGATTTTCTCGGCTCCAAGCTATCTCCCAAACACAACATTGCGTGTTTAGGAGCTCAAAGTAAGTCCTCCAAGTGAATTCTTGAGTTCTTTAATTGACCATAGCTTGGACCACTTTGTATTGGCCTCGAATAATGTCATCAAAAGCTATGATGGCCATTTGTCTTGTATCATCCTCTATTTCTTGAAAAGGTTTCAACCTCAAATCCGAACATGGCAAAACCAAAGAAAGGACAAATGAACACAAACTCCTCATGGCATGAGGGTTCAGGTTAGCACAACAAATTACCTTAACATGCCAAGGTTGCACATACTTGAAATATAACCAAGGATCCTTCGTGTTAAACATTAGAAATCTATTGAAAATACACAAAAGAGTAGGCTATAAAAATCACCAAGAGGTAAGGAAACCACAATGGTCATAATGAAATCACTAGATCTAAAATTTAAGATTACCTGTACCTTAGGATCCATAAAACACAATTTCTTTATCGCCTCTTTAAGAGAACACATCAAGAATGATGCCTCAATTGTTATTAAATTCCACAAAAAACATATAACAATGTCACTCAAACAAGTGGACCAACCAATAAATATCCTACCTCCACTTAAAGAAAATTTAAAACTATCATGGATGGTATATTAAGAAAAGAGGTAGTATATGAAGGAATCAAGTGTAAAGGCATCATCCAAGGTGCTATCATCCATAAGAATGCCATTTGTCTCAAAATATATAGCACATAAAGCACACGAGGATGGAATCAAGACATTTAAGCATATATGACTTCTTTCTTTCACGCCAATCATTAACTTGGCATCCACAAGTTGAAATTCATGCATCTTTAGAACAATTGTGTCAAGCAAGGATGCAAATTTGTAAGCAACACCCAAAGGAGATAATGCTACTTTTTCCCTCGGGTTTTTAAGAATGATACCACCATGGAGAAGGAGATCATCTATTCTACTCAAGTATTGAAGAAGGGTATCATAAGAATAGAATTCATCCAAAGTAGTTTCAAGAGAAGGCTCTCTTTATGACCGACAAGTAGTAAAACTTTGTTCAAGGGGGCAAACACATAATGGATAACTCTCTTAGAGCTTTTCATTACTCCCCTTCTTTAAAGATCTCCCATATTTGTTGGAGATCTTTCTATTACACAATGTTGGTCTCTTAAGTGGATTATGAATTATCGAGAAATACTTTCCATCATAGGGAAGGATACCAACATTCTCAACCAAACTTTACTTGTCATGTAGACTAAGAAACAAGTCGGGTTTACCAAAACCACCATTTCCAAATTTGGCACTGGGGCCAAATAGAAAGAGTGGCTATAGATACGGGTCTAAACAACACTCCTTTTCCCCATAGGTTTCACCTAAGTAGAAAGACATACTCTCTATAATAGCATAAGCATCATCAAAAACAAGAAAAAAGTAGAGAAAGGTATAGCTCAAGTCCACTTCAACAAAGGTGTCATCATGTAAACACTCACTATTAGATCCATGATCATCACCATGAGTATTCTTAACAATAGGGTCACACAGAGTAGAAGAGGAAGCTATGTCCAAACAATGGATACTTTCTTTTTCCAGGGAGGAATCTTCAAGTAGAGACATACCATCACCAATATAAAAGGAATTATTGCTTAAATCTTCACAAGAAGCAAGCAATCCATCCTCATAATTATCAAACCAAGATGGGGTATTATACAAAGGATCACATCCATAATCATTTTTCAAGGAACAATCACCTATTGGGTTTCAATAATATTTAAGCAAATCAAAGCTATCATCATCCAATTACTTATTCCTTTCCAAGACCTCACATTCCTTCCCCTTATGAGTAATATCATCTTCCAAGAAAAGATTTCCATCTTTAGGGGGAAGGTTTTCACGCCATAGTGGGTTAGCATATAGGTTATAGCCTTCACGACAAGTTATACCTTCAATATCATTCTCACCACTAGGTTTATTCAGAGTGATTGCACAATCTTTGAACAAGATATTATATTTACAGAGTGAAAGATCTATCCAGGATAAAGATTTAGAACATATAAGTTCTCTCTAAAAGATAACTATCAAGTTCCAAAGAAGTTTTAAACACATAACCATCACTATGAGCCAAGAAAGCATTAGTATCTTCACTAAAAGACAAGCTCAAAGGTTCACTCCTATTTTCTTGATCAACATTTTTGAATTCTTCACTCACTTGAGGTTCTTTAATAACACTACACATATCCTCACTAGTGGACTAGTTTTGCACACAAGCTGATCCTTATAATTTTCACCAGACGATGTACTATCATTTAACACATTGGCTTCAACACTCAGTGGACACAAATTGATCTTACAATAAGAGTCAATCCGGTCATCAATAGGATCAACTAGTGTATCCACACTCAAAGCATGTACATCATCATCGAGAGGTAAAGAATCATTAGACTCACATGTAGGTAAGCATTCACATGCACAAAAGTGTAAGAGTTAGCTATGTTACCTTAAATTTATTGAGCACATTCTTATTTACCTTGGTGTGAAGGTCCTCTACAAGCTTCAAAAGGATCTAAGATTTCCCTCATCTAATCTTCAAACAGAATCTTCTGTTTTGGCACTTGTTCTCCTCCACTTTCCATCCTGGTACCTACACAAATGTACTTATAAATAGAAGTACAAACAATGTTATCTCTTGTTGGTGGCAACTCTCTCACTTCTCTCCCCTCAATCTCTCCTTTTTCCTCTCTTAGATTTCCACCTTGCACTCCCTCACTCCTATCAATCTTTTGTATCTCAATTTCATAAGGCTTTGAGTAAATGGTTATCTTTCCTTGAGTTTTGGGAAGGGTATGTGGAAAGAGATGATTTCCCCATTGGACCTTTGATAACTTGGGTCAATTTTATGCATTTGGAATCTTATATTATGCAAACCAATTGGCAACCAAGTGTAAGTGTCCACATTCCAATAGGAATATGTCACATTGCACCTCCTCATAGTACCCATCCCAGGTGAAGAAAACCTTTACGTGCTCAGAGACTCTATAGCCTTCCAAGAAGTATGGGAAAAGTTTGGACACTAGAGGTATCCCTAGATAAAAAACTAAAATAGGAGTTATGTAGTTTGCATGATAACCATAATAAAGAGTAATAACACATCTCAAAACTCCACAAATTTTACCCATCTTGAACGTGGTTTTCTTCTCGGATCACTATTGTAAAGCATCATGTAACCCCTCAACACATAGATTGGACTCAAAAAATCTTTCAAGGTAACCCAAGTTTGGGTAGGAATCCTTATGAGTTGACACCATGCTAAGGTCGTACCTTGAATTTACTTAAGGCCATATGTAGCTTATTCGGCTTCACTCATAACATAATCCTTAAAGACTCTTTCATATTTCTATTCCCAATTAAGGTAAACTTTGGGATCCTGTTCTCCTTTATAAATAGATAGAGAAGGAAGACATTGACTCCTACTATACCCTTCATTCATACCTTGGTTCCCACTTCCACACATTTGGGTCTATAAAATAAACAAACAAGATTAGTAGTAAAAGCTCCTCACTAACACTCGTATGCACTCACTTTTGTGATCTCATAATTGGAGCAGTAAATGTTGAAAGTTGCTTATACTCCAGTAATCAATAAGGTGTCAATCACTACTTTGCAGCTGGAATGGATTCTTGTTTGATCAAATCAAGATGCAAAACAAAATCTACTAATGAACTAGAATCAAAGAAGTTACGATGAATTAAAAAGAGAAAAGCACACAAAGAAAAGGACGACGAAAGAAAATAGACTCAAAAACTAATTCATAACTAAGTAGGATGATTACTAATATTTAATTAGTGTTTAGAATTAATAAAAGAAATCTAGGAATCAAAGGAAAGAAACCAGAAATCAAACAGTGAGCTTACGAAAATTTTGTCTAAGTTGGTGACTTGGTTGACGACTAGGATTGTAGTCGTCACTTGAGTGAGGGCTTGTCACTAGTTGTCCTCAACTTTGGAAGCATGAAGGACTTAAATAATTCTTAGGTGAAGACTAGGTTGATTGGTAGTCACTTGGTTGACGACTAGTCCCTAGTCTTCACCCCTAGGAAGTAGCTATTGACGACTTATTCAATTTGCTTGTCACCCTTAGAAAGTTCCAGCTCGTGTTCAATCCTTTTCCTTATGATTTATTTTGTAATGATTCACTAAAACTTGGATAATAATGAATATGAATGCTTCAACAATACAAAGAATGGTTGGAAACTCGTCGAGTGAAGGAACGGTGTGTAGGATCGTCAAATTGTTGAAGAATCACCAACAAAATTTTCAATTTGCTTTTTCTCAAACTTGAGGTGTTGTTAGGCTGCTATGGATGAAAAATACAAGGAATTGGAAATCTTCAATTATCTTTCAAGATCAAGAAAGTTTGAATTTTGTGTGGTCCCCTCCTTTATACTCTCCTTTTTCTCCTCGTTAAGAATATTCCTTTTTGATGCTTTTTGATCCTTTCTTTCTTAGGAAGATTTGGAATATTCTTTGGAATAAACAAGTACCACACCTTTTTCTTAGATCCTTGTTGGATCAAACACCCTATTTTTGAATGTTCTTCTTCAACAACATATGGAAAACATGAAGAACACCAAAAACATTCAAAAATTGATCCTCAACCAAATAAACCCAAAATTAGATAAAATTCGAACCCCAAGCTCACTTCAATCTCCCGAGCACAACCCAGATATTTTTAAGCTCAAATATCAAAATCTAATCTCTAATTTCAAGAAACCGCCCTAAAGTTTCTTCAACTCAAGCTCGAACAATGGTGGATGACTTAAAACAACCTAGAATAAGCTCAACTCTTGGATTTTGACTCAAATAGTATTAGGGAACACAAATATTACACTAGGGACTCAAAAGTGACACAAAATCAAAAACTCAAAAACTCAAAAACTGAAAAACCCTAAAATAGTTTTGGACTATTTTTTGTGATTTTTAAGATAACAAATCCAAAATTGACTTCTTAGGAATGAAATCAAGCTCAGCTATGATACCAAATGATATAATCTGACCCATGAGGACTCGAATCTATGATGCAGAAAATAAATATAGAAAGATAGAATAACAAAGATAGGAAGATAGACACAAAATTGATACCGAAAGGGCAATCGAAGGATGTATAGAATCCTAAAACCTCCCTTAATTACTATCAATAAGCACCTAACTCTTACGGTGATTGCACAAGGGATTAGATTCGCCTCACAACCACCATTTCTAACCAAGGTTCTACAAATTCTTTTACAAGCGCTCAAACACTCCCATGGAGTCTCATGAATACATCATGTAAAATTAATCATAAAAAAACTACCTAATGAAACATCTAAGGCACTTATTTATATTACTTGCCTTTGCAAAACTAGCTTATTACAAAAATAGCCTAAAAGTGTCTATTTCAGAAATAACTCACAAGTGTTATTTATTCCTCATGCCATGTCTTTCCTCTGCTCCAAGCTATCTTCCAAACATGATGTTGCTTTTTTAGGAGATTGAAGTAGACGCTCCAAGTGCATTCTTTAGGTCTTTTCTTGACCATGGCTTGGACCTCTTTGTATTAGCCTCGAATGATGTCATCAAAAGCTATGATGACCATTTGGCTTGTATCACTTCACATTCTTATGAGTCAACTTAGTCAATGGGGAAGCAATAAAAAAGAATCTTTCCATAAACTTTCTATAATAATCGACTGGAGTCGTGGGTCTAGGCCACTTCTTAACCACCACTACTTTTTGTGGATCCACTATAATCCCTTTACTCAAAACAACGTGACCCAAATAGGTCAAAACGTTCAACCAGAACTCACACTTCAAGAACTTTGCATAAAAATGCTGATTTTTCAAGGTTTTCAACATAATTTGGAGGTGACCGACATGATCCTCCTCGCTCTTAGAATACTTCAAAATATCATCAATAAAAACAATTATGAATAAATCTAAGAAATGATGGAAGACCTGGTTCATGAGGTCCATAATTGTCAACGGGGCATTTGTCAAACCACAGTACATCACCAAAAACTCAAAATAACCATACCGAGTCTGGAAGGTAGTCTTAGGGATATCCACCTCTCTGACCTTCAATTGATGGTAATATGACCGAGGATCAATCTTTGAAACTACTTAGCAACTTATATTTGATCAAAAAGATCATCAATCCTGGGAAGCAGATACTTATTCTTTATAGTCACCTTATGTCATGACTCTAGACTAACCCTAGTCGTCACATAGTTCTTGGAACCATAAGTGATCCAAAGCTAACCCATGAACTGACATACTACTTGAGCAACTGATTTAGAATATATAAAATAGCTAAGTTTTCTATGCATAAATATAATCATGGTATAATCTGGATAATTACAATACTGATAAAGTTTACGTCTTGATAAAACTGAAGAGAGAACTAGAATTTACATTTCATAACTCTGACTAACTATTTATGAGGCCTCTACTATACTGACTGTAAATAGCTGGGACATGCCTCAAACTACCACAAATCAATACATATGACTAATCAAAGAAAAGTACATAAACTACTACTAACTGGAGTCCCCGAAATAAGAGAACTCATCACTTACTTACTGAAAGCTGTAAACTGCCTGATTATGACGTGTAGGGTACAACTGGTACCTACATTATAAGACATTGTAGCACATAAACATATATATGGATAAGTACTTATGGAATGTACTGAGTAAGTGGGGGTGAATGCAATAAGTAAAACTAATTAGGAACATAGTCTTAAAACATTCATGTTAAGTGCAAGTAGACCCGCTAAGAGACTAAAATAAACTAAAAGTTGGAGTATCTTAAAACCTGAGTAACAAACATAATCTGATAAGCTAGTGAATCACTACACTAAGGTTTTTTAAAATCTTTACTCTTGTAAAATAAGTAGAACTGAAGCTGGGAAGCGGTAAAACATGAATAATGTATGTAAATCTCATGTAAAGCTGAGAATGTTGTAAAATTGAACTGAGGTTCATGCATGGATAATTAACTTGAAAAACATGAACATGTAATATCTGAGAATGCAAGACCAATCATAAACATATTTCTGAGATAATCTGTAATCTAAAAGACTGAATTCTATATAACTGATTAACTGAAAATCTATATACTTTGGTCAAGCAAACCTGAGTTAAGATATACTGAATACTTACTAAAACTGTGGGCGATATTATGTAATCAACCTTCCCTAGTATGAGCTAATCGGGGTCCAACCTGTAACCCCAGTTGGAAGGGTGTCAGTATCGTGCCACAGATACTAACACTGGCTGTGTAGATCCATTAATCTAATGTCCTGAAGGACTAGGGAATTAGTCCTAAACTGGTGGGTGACCCCTAAGAGAGTGTTAGTTCTAAAATTGCGGGTGACATCGCATAATCCTACGTTGGCTATGTAGTTCTGGAACTTAGGGACTACTACTAAGGACCCAGTCCTAATTGGCAGGTGAGCCCCCATAAAGTAAAGGATAGATAGAATTACATAACATAGGAAACGTAGGAAAACTATAATATACTAAATTGAGGCCCTGAAATATAATCCAACTACAAGTGTCAATTCTCTTATGAAGACCGAGAGGGATATTGAGCCCTCACAACCCACATTTCTAATAACCAATATGCTCCCAACAAGCTTAATAAAACACTTACTAGTACATATAAACATATCAAAAATCATATATCTAGAAATGAAGAAGGTCCTAGCGATTTATAGTCCCATAGCCACTTATTACAATTTTGTCCCAAAACTGACCCTAAATGCAACTTGGTCCAAAAACTGACCCAAGGCCCAAAACAAAACAAAATTAGTCTTCATTATTCCAATCATCTCATAGGATATCACAATATTTCTCTTCGTATTTGAAACTCGGCCATGAGGCATTCTTACTTGTATAATCTTCTCCTTCTTGAAGAGAATTTGTCCTCAAATTCAAGAGTTCATCATATTTAAGATCTAGGAATTCTGGTGAGTTCTTAGAAGTGGGATGGAGCATAACATATATAGCCAAGTAAAGTGGAATGCTAAACTCTCTTTCTTGAGGCCAAACTTTCTCCAACGGTACTTTTTTGGCTATCATATTTAGAATGGTAATATCATCATCACATGGATTCACATCAACCTCCATATTTGTATCAAGATCACCAACTCCTGCCTCATTCTCTACTTTATCTTTGTAATATGGATTACTTTCTCAAAGTATGATGTCTCGTCGTGTTGGAAACTTACTCATTTGGTGACCCCATGCTTGACATTTATAGCATTTAGTACCCTTATGATTAGGATTACCTCCTTCTCTACGGGGATACTTTGGATCACTCTTCACAATGGTCTTCTTCTTAAAAGTCTTCTTGAAGTCAGAGCCTTGACTCCAATTGAAAGACAACTGATTCCCCACCTTAGTCTTAGTTTCCTCTTTCTCCAACTTGATATCTCTCTCAACATCGATAGCCTCCTCTAAGAGATTATCCATCCAGGCAAACTGTGTATTAATATTTGAGAGGTAATTTCTTAATTCAATCCTTTCTTAAATCGAATCAAAGTGTGCTCTTCATCCTCGTTGTAATAAAGAGTAGGTTTTGAAATTCATCATAGCATGCTTCAATACTCATCTTCTTTGCTCAAATTGTACAACTTGGCAAGAAACCCTTGTCTATATTTCTCTAGTACATACTTAGCTATCATAAGGGCCTTTATAACATTCCATGGTTGATATTGACCTCTATGAAGGATCCCTTATGTTTTCTTAAATGTTTCCACTAGTTCAAAGAATATCCTTCAAATTGAGAAATGACATAGGTCATCTTCTTAACATCGGGTAAATCATTAGCTTGGAAGATTCTATCACATTTGACTCCTATTTGAGTTACCCTTCGAGATCAATACCTCTATAAAATCTTGAAAGAGTGACCTTGATATAATTAAGACCCATATCACAACCTTCATAGCCACATTGGTCTCTTGGGACATACCCTTGTGTACCATATCCATAACCTCCTTCTACATGTCTTACAAACTCTTTCTGAACTCCAACAACTTGTTTTGGTGACATTTGGAGTGGTGGAATTTGGTTAATTAGAGCTTGGTAGGGTTTATTTGGATTTTGTGGCCTTTAGTAGTTGGTATTTTGATTTTAGGTACAAGATAGGGTGGGTATTAGGGTGGATTGAGTCCTTCTGGGTTCAATTCTTGGGGAATTTGGTAGTTTAGAGCTTAATTTGGTGGTGTTTGATAGGGTGGAGTGAGAATTTAGTGATCTTAGGTGGTATTTTGGGGTGTTTGTTGGTTGAATTGTAGTGGTAGGGCTACATGTTGTGGAGTTTTATTGGTAGGTAAAGAAGCACTTACTTATGGGGGAAGGTAGATGTAAGACCCCGCGAAATTTTCTCATAGAATGAACCTTAGGGCGTGTCATGTGAGGCGTGATTCCGGCCCTAAAAGATTGAGAAGTGACTTCCTAAGTGAGTATCGTGTTAACCATATAGGATTTCCCCAATTTAAACTTTTTATCACATGGGAAATTCTATAAGCTTTTCGTTAATATAAGATTCGCCCAAATCCGATACCCAGGTAAGAAGTTATAGCTAATTTAAGTCCTAGTCGTAAAATAGCATTATTTTGGTGATTGGCACATCGTGGAGAGGGTCTATTTGATAATTGACAATTTCTAGTTGAACTCCGTGATAGTGGCACATCGCGGAGGACTCCAATTTCCCAATAGTCAACTTCTAATGGCCTGGCGTGATTGTG
This sequence comes from Capsicum pubescens, assembly GCA_030864215.1. NCBI lineage: Eukaryota > Viridiplantae > Streptophyta > Magnoliopsida > Solanales > Solanaceae > Capsicum > Capsicum pubescens. Next base: position 155,248,330 of record CM061541.1, read on the forward strand.
ATGCGTCGCGCTGAAGTTCCAGGTCCCAACTAGTGACTACCAATTACCCATTTGTTAATTTTTAGTGAGTCACAATGATAGTGGCACATCATGGTGGCCCATGAAATCGGGTTCCCAGTTCAATTTTTTTCTAGCTTCGTACATAAGTTAAAAAGTGAATTTTGACTTTTTCCAAGCCTCTTAAACCGTGAAAATGTTAAATCAAGGTCATTTACAAGCATTCTATAAAGTCTCTCTCAAGTTTTCTATCAACAAAACCCCTATGTATCCAAAACCTCTTCCAAGAATCTCAAGAATCCACCATAAATTTTCTAAATTGAGTCAAGATTCAAGGTTCCCAAGTCAAGGGCTTCAAGAACCCTCATTCAAGAGTACGAATAGAGTTCCAAAAGAGAGACTTCATCCAAAGCTTCTAATTCAAGGTATGTGGGGTTTTGAATAACGGTAATCCTTTCACCCTTGTGCCCAAAGGCTTATTTAAACTACAACTCTCTGTAATTTATGAGATTTTACATGAAATTGAATTGGGGGTGTTCACTCATTGGTATTGGTTGCAAGCTTTTGATGTTTCCCTTGAATTAAGAGACTAATGGAATTATTTTTACATGTTTTCTTGAGAAATTACAGCTGGGTCTATACCCCAAGATTTTAATCCTTGAGAAGTTCATAGTTGAAATGTTTGAAGCATTGAAGTATGTGAGCATGTTGAAATTTTGAGATAAATTGCTGAAATTTCCAGATTTCTTCATGAGTTATGAATCTATATGCTATCTATTATGCTTTTGATGAGTTTTAACTTGAGATTGAACTATGGGTTAGTAAGACCTACTTGAGACTTGAGATTTTATGAACTATTGTGCTATAAAAACCCATGATTTAAGTATTTTGAGATTATTGAGAAATGTTTTGACCTAATGGTCATTGAGTTTTGAAATCCACTCTACTACATGAGATTACAAATTTGATTATTGGGTTCATGGTGAACCACGAGATTATTTCTAAAAGTGGATTTTTTTACGAGATAAGCGCAGATAATCTAAAGGGAGTAGTATTTAGCACCGAGCGGGTAAGTTACTACGGTTTCTTACCCCAAAACTACTTGCCACCGCAGGTTAGGCCTGAGGCCGAGTTTATGATTGTTATTGTGCATAAGGCCGAGTTGATATTGGGCCCAAGGCCGAGTTTTTTTAGTGATCACTGAACCTAGGTTATACTTCCTGGAAAGAGTATGACGCCTCTCCCCAACGTGAGGTCTCTTCATTAGGAGGACAGAACCTTGGACTCCATGTTGCTCGCATGGTTTATGTCGATTAATAAAACCTTCCTTGACATTTAAACTTTGAGATCAGTTACCTCCCTAAACTAAAGTATTTTCTATCGAGATAAGATATTTTCCTTTAAAACTAAAGTACTTTCCCTTGATATGAGTATTTTTCCCTAAAGCTTGAAATGAGATATTTTCCTAACATGAATGAAATGCCTTCAAGTATGTTCAAAAGTTATATGATTTCAAATTCCAAGTATTTGAGTTCATAAGAGTTATGAGTTCTTGAGCATTGAAGAAGTTTTATTGTCGATGAGACATATGCATTAGTTGAAAGTATTGCTTAAAGTTTCCTTTAGCCTTGAGTAATGAGAATAAGAGAAGAGTACAAATTTCAAAGCTGAAAGTATAATGACTCACAAGATTGTGTTACATGCTCCATTTTACAAGAATCATGAGCTTCACATTTTATACTTATTCAAGCCATATGAGTCATTACTTATTACATGCATGATTTGATTAAAGAGTATTGATGTTGTTTTATATAAATTCATGCCCCCCACATACTCAATATATTCCTAAGTGCTGATCCACATATACGTCTATGTGCTACATTGTCTTATAATATAGATTCAGGTGCTCAGTCCTAGCCTCGTCAGTGACTTTCGAGTACATTTATTTACATTCTTATAGTGGTGAGTCCTCATGGTTCGAGTATCTATCTTTAGACATTTTTGGGTTTGAGAGACTATGTTTTTTTACTTTCAGTTCATTTCGAGTTAGTTGGGGACCTGTCCCAATGGCTCTCTAGTTCATGGATTACTAGAGGCTTTGTCAGACTAGTTATCAGATTATGGTTGTGTTGAGGTTTTCAATATTGCTTGGTCATTTGGATTGAGTATCTTCTTTGTATTTTCTTTTATATGATATGACTATGCTAGTTTTTGAATTATTTCATCTTGAAATGAGTGTTATTAGTAGAAACAGGCTCAAAAGGTTATCTCAGGGCTACTTGTAGCTTAAGAACCATGTGACGTCCCGGGAGGCGATTTTGGGATGTTACAAACTTGGTATTATAGCCATGTTTTAAAGGAGTCCTAGGGAGTCTGACAAACCGCGTTGAGTAGAGTCTTGATCATCGGTGTGTAGTGCGCCACATCTATGAGCAAGAGGCTACACGAAATTTTAGGAAAAGGTTATTTCTTTCTTTCGGATTCTATCGTGCCTACAGTTGTCCTTCTTATCTAATAATTTGTTCTCTTCTATTTTAGAAAATGCCTCTTCGAAGAGCGAATGCCCACAGGAACAATGATGAGCAACCCCCACCTGTTGATCCTTTGAATGAGACTGTGTCTCATGCTGAGTTTTGGGTGGCCTTTCAGGCGTTAGCCCAAGCAGTCACCGCTAATGTTTGGGACAATAACCAGGCCGCAGTTGCTTATCAGTAGGAAGGTGATATAGCCACGTCTAGTATCCATGATTTCTTGCGGATGAATCCGCCAGAGTTTTGTGGTTCCAAGGCAGGTGAGGACCCACACTTTTACCTGGAGAAGGTGAGAAAGATCATGTAGGTGATTCATATTTCTAAGGAAGAAAGTGTTGAGTTGGAATCTTATAGGTTGAAGGACATAGCATATAACTGGGTTGTATCATGGAGGAAGGGTAGAGGCGAGGATGTTGCTCCTATGACTTGGAAGGTATTCCAAGATATATTCTTGGACAAGTTCTTTCCACTTGAGATGAGGGAGGCAAAGATTGAAGAGTTTATAAACTTGAGGCAGGGCTCCATGACTGTTAAGGAGTACTGCTTGAAGTTCAACCATTTGGCCAAGTATGCACCTGATTTGATTTCTGACACCCAGGATAGTATGAGAAAGTTCGTGATCGGTGCTTCTGGGTTGGTACTAAAGGAGTGTAGGACTGTGATGTTGCATAGGTATATAGATCTGGCTAGGTTGATGATGCTTACCCAGTAGATAGAGGTGGATAAGATTAGGGAGACAGATCGAGTGAGGGGTAACAAGAGGGCTAGATCTGAGCAACATGAGGTTTGCCAGCCTAGGTTTCATAGAGGGAACCACCCTCAGTTTCAAAGGAGTCCATCTATACCAGTGCTGTCATCAGCTAGTGCTCCCATTCCTAGAAGCAGGCAGGAGTAAGGGGGCAGATCTTTTATGTCTAGGTCACAGAAAAGTATTTGTAATAGGCCCCGCTATCCTCTCTGTGCTAAGTATTGTAGGAGTCATCTCAGGGAGTGTTTTGTAGATCTGAGGGGTTGTTTTGGTTTTGGCAAGAAGGGCCACAAACTTAGAGATTGTCCTCATTCTAGACAGGGGAACAGAGGAGCCCGACCTCAGGCACAGGTTACTAGTGCACCAGTTCCTGTACCCCATCCTGCCTCTGCTTAGGGCTCTTTATCTAGCACTATTAGCGGTCACCTCCAGAATAGATTTTATGCCTTACCATCCCATCAGGAGCAGAAGGACTCTCCCGATGTTGTTACTGGTATGCTCCGTGTCTTTTTCTTTGATGTTTATGTGTCGTTGGACCCCGGGTCAAGTCTTTATTATGTGACCCCACTTGTTGCTATGAAGTTCAAAATGGGTCTCGAAAAGATTCCTGAGCCTTTCCTAGTTTCTACACCCATCAAAGAGTCAATTATTGCTAAACAAGTGTATAAAGATTGTCCTGTTATTGTTCTTCATAGAGTCATACTTGCTGATTTGATAGAGTTAGACATGGTGGATTTTGACCTTATTTTGGGTATAGATTGGCTTCATTCTTGTTATGTGTTTGTAGACTGTCGTACCCGTGTGGTCAAGTTTCTGTTTCCTAATGAACCATATTTTGAGTGGCCCAGGAGTTCGGTATCTCCCAAGAGTCATTTTATCTCCTATTTCAAAGACAGAAAACAAATATCCAAAGATTGCATCTATGACTTAGTTAGAGTCAAAGACACTAAGTCCGAGGCTCCAACTATTTAGTCAGTCAATATTGTTAATGAGTTTCCAGATGTTTTTCCAGAAGATCTCCCAGGGGTACCTCTCGATCGAGAGATAGAATTCGAGATTGACCTTCTTCCTAATACTCGGCCTATTTCTATTTCGCCATACCATATGGCACCTGCTGAGCTTAAGGAGTTGAAAGAGCAACTCAAAGATCTTTTAGAAAAAGGTTTCATAAGGCCCAGTATTTCTCCTTGGGGTGCGCCTGTCTTATTCAAGCGAAAGAAAGATGGTTATTTGCGTATGTGCATTGACTATCGTTAACTTAACAAGGTCACAGTTAAAAATAAGTATCCTCTTTCGAGAATTGATGAACTGTTTGATCAGTTGCAAGGTGCAAGTTATTTCTCCAAGATAGACCTTAGATCCGGCTATCATCAACTTAAAGTGAGGGAATATAATATTCCAAAGATACCCCTCCGAACCCGCTATGGTCACTTTGAGTTTTTAGTCATGTCCTTCGGGCTAACCAATGCCCCAGCCTCCTTCATGGACCTCATTAATCGAGTATTTAATCCATATCTTGATATGTTTGTCATTATCTTCAAAGATGACATCCCTGTATACTCCCGTAATGAGAATGATCAAGCGAATCACCTTAGAGTTGTCTTGCAAACTCTTAGAGATCACTAGTTGTTCACCAGATTCAGTAAGTGTGAATTTTGGCTAAGGTCTGTAGCCTTTCTGGGTCATATTGTTTTAGCCAAAGGTATTAGAGTTGACCCCCAAAAGACAAAAGCTGTAAGAAATTAGCCTAGACCTATCTCTCCATCTGACGTTAGAAGTTTCTTGGGTCTAACGGGCTACTACCGCCGTTTTGTTGAAGGTTTCCCTTCTATTGCGTCTCCCATGATCCGGTTGACCCAAAAAAAAGTTATGTTTCAATGGTCAGATTCCTGTGAGAAGAGTTTTCAGGAGTTGAAGACTCGACTTACTTCAGCCCCTGTGTTAACTTTTCCTGATGGTACAGATGATTTTGTGGTGTATTATGATGCCTCTAGAATTGGTTTGGGTTGTGTGTTGATGAAAAGAGGTAAGGTTATAGCCTATTCCTCTAGGTAGTTGAATCCACATGAGAAGAATTACCCAACCCATGATCTTGAGTTAGCTTATGTGGTCTTCTCTTGGAAAATCTGGAGTCACTATCTTTATAGTGTTCATGTTGATGTGTTTACTGATCATAAGAGCCTGCAGTATGTGTTTACTCAGAGGGAGTTAAATCTTAGGCAGAAGAGGTGGTTGTAGTTGTTAAAAGACTATGATATGAGTGTACTGTATCACCCGGGCAAGGCCAACGTAGTGGCGGATGCCCTTAGCAGATTGTCTATGGGTAGTGTTGCTCATGTAGGGGAAGGGAAGAAAGAGTTAGCTCACGATATGCATTATCTGGCTAGATTGGGTGTAAGGTTACTTGATTCAACTGAGGGGAGTATGTTGGTGCAAAGTAGTTCTGAATCCTCTTTAGTTTCGAAAGTGAAGGAGAAGCAAGACCAGGATCCTAGTTTGGTCAGACTGAGTGTGTTAGTTCAGGACCAAAAGGTAGAGGTTTTCTCCCAATGGGGAGATGGCGTGTTGACAGTGCAAGGTAGATTATGTGTTCAGTGTGTTGATGATCTGAGGTAGAGGGTTATGGATGAAGCGCATGGATCGCGGTATTCTATTCATCTCGGCACCTTCAAGATGTAACGCGACTTGCGGGAAATCTATTGGTGGAATGGTATGAGGAAGGATATAGATGAGTTTGTAGCAAAGTGTGAAATGTGCCAATGGGTTAAGGTAGAGCACCAAAGACCTGGTGGTGTGATGTAAGAGTTTGGTATACCCATTTGGAAGTGGGAGGTGGTGAATATGGACTTCGTGACCAGGTTTCCTCGTTTACCGTCTTCATCATGATTCTATTTGGGTTGTTGTGGATAGGTTGACTAAGTTCGTGTATTTCTTTCCAATGCTCACATCTTATACAACTGAGGATTGTGCTAGATTGTATATCCAGGAGATTGTCAGGCTGCATGGAGTTCCCTTGTCCATCATTTCGGATAGGGTCACTCAATTTACTTCTCAGTTTTTGAGGGTGTTTCAGTAGGGTCTTGGTACCCAAGTTCTTTTGATTTCTGCTTTTCATCCGCATATAGATGGTAAGGCTGAGAAGACCATTCAGACCCTGGAAGATATGTTAAGAGCATGTGCTCTTGATTTCAATGGTAATTGGGATGAGCATTTGCCATTGATAGAGTTTGCCTATAACAATAGTTACCATGCTAGAATCGGGATGGAACCATTTGAGGCCTTTTATGGTAGGAGATGTAGGTCACCCATAGGGTGGTTTGAATTGGGTGAATCTACCGTAATTGGGCTTGATGCAGTATTTGAAGCTATGGATAAAGTTAAGTTGATTAGAGAGAGGTTGAAGACCACTCAGAGTTGCCAAAAGTCATATGCCAATGTAAGGAGAAGAGATCTTGAGTTTGAGGTGGGTGATTTGGTGTACTTGAAGATTTCACCCATGAAAGGGGTGAAGAGATTTGGTAAAAAGGGAAAGCTTAGTCCCCGTTATGTTGGCCCGTATAGAGTCTTGAGCCATGTTGGTAAGGTAGCCTATGAGGGTGAGTTGCCCACAGAGTTGTCAGCTGTTCATCCTATTTTTTTATGTCTCTATGCTTAAGAAACAAATTGGTGATTCCATTGTAGTGGATCCCTCAGAGAGTGCTGATATTCAGAACAGTCTTTCCTTCGATGAAATTCTTGTTGAGATCCTAGATTTTTGGATCCGTAGAATAAGGAACATTGAAGTTCCCTTGGTTAAAGTTTTATGGAGGAACCAGTCTGTTGAGGGTGCTACTTGGGAGGCAGAAGAAAACATGTGATCCAAGTACCAGCACCTCTTCTCCGCAAGTTCAGATCAAGAAGAAGGTATTATTCTTCCTTAACTTAGCCCTTCAAATCCATAGTGCAACTATGTATCTATTCTTGCATGAGTTCTTGAAATTTCTGAGGTATTCAAGAGTTTAGAGAGATTCATCTATGTGTACTCTATTTTTCCTGTGTTCCTAGTCCAACCAGCGACATTTAAGGATGAATGTTTCCAAGGGGAGATATTGTAAGACCCCGTAAAATTCTCTCATAGAATGAACCTTAGGGGGTGTCAAGTGAGGCGTGATTCAGGCCCTAAAAGATTGAGAAGTGACTTACTAAGTGAGTATCATGTTAACCATATAGGATTTCCCAAATTTCGAATTTTTATCACATGGGAAATTCGATAAGCTTTCCATCGATATAAGATTCTCCCAAATCCGATACCCGGGTAAGAAGTTATGGCTAATTTAAGTCCTAGTCATAAAACAACATTATTTTGGTGGTTGGCGCATCGCGGAGAGGGTCTATTTGACAATTGTCAATTTCCAGTGGAACTCCGTGATAGTGGCGCATCGTGGAGGACCCCAATTTCCCAATAGTCAACTTCCAGTGGACTGGCGCGATTGTGACGCGTTGCACTGAAGTTCTAGGTCCCAACTAGTGGGATAACGCGATGGGTCCACGTTGCGGTGACTACCAATTTCCCATTTGTCAATTTCAAGTGAGCCACCGCGATAGTGGTGCATCTCGACGGCCCATAAAATCGGGTTCCCAGTTCAATTTTTTTCCAGCTTCGTACAGAAGTTAAAAAAGGGCAATTTGGACTTTTTACAAGCCTCTTAAACCGTACAAACACCAAATCAAGGTCATTTACAAGCATTCTATGAAGTATCTCTCAACAAAAACCCTAAGTATCTAAAACCTCTTCCAAGATTCTCAAGAATCCACCATAGATTTTCTAAATTGAGTCAAGATTCAAGGGCTTCAAGAACACTCATTCAAGAGTATGAATAGAGTTCCAAAAGTGAGAGTTCATCAAAAGCTTCTAATTCAAGGTATGTGGGATTTTGAACAAGGTTAATCCTTTCATCCTTGTTCCCAAAGGCTTATTTAAACTACAATTCTTTGCAATTTATGAGATTTTACATTAAATTAAATTGGGGTTTTTCACCCATTGTTATTAGTTGCAAGTTTTTGATGTTTCCCTTGAATTGAGCATCTAATGACATGATTTTTTCATGTTTTCTTGAGAAATTGCAGCTGGGTCTATACCCCATGATTTTAATCCTTGAGAAATTAATAGTTGAAATGTTTGAAACATTGAAGTATGTGAGTATGCGGAGATTTTGAGATAAATTGCTGAAATTTCCAAATTTTTACATGAGTTATGAATCTATATGCTATCTATTATGCTTTTGATGAGTTTTAACTTGAGATTGAACTATGGTTTATTAATCCCTACTTGAGACATGAGATTTTATGAACTATTGTGCTATAAGCACCCATGATTTGAGTATTCTGAGATTATTGAGAAATGTTTTGACCTAATGGTCATTAAGTTTTGAAATCCACTCTACTACATGAGATTACAAATTTGATTATTGGGATCGTGGTGAACCACAAGATTATTTCTAAAAGTGGATTTTTTTATGAGATGAGTAGTATTTAGCACCGAGCGGGTAAGTTACTATGGTTTCTTACCCCAAAACTACGTGCCACCGTAGGTTGGGCCTGAGGCCGAGTTTATGATTGTTATTGGGCTTAAGGCCGAGTTGATATTGGGCTCGAGGCCGAGTTTGTTTAGTGATCACTGGACCTAGGTTATACTCTCTGGAAAGAGTATGATGCCTCTCCCCAACGTGAGGTCTCTTCCTTAGGAGGACAGAACGTTGGACTCCATGTAGCTCGCATGGCTTATGTCGGTTAAGAGAACCTCCCTTGACATTTAAACTTAGAGATCAGTTACATCCCTAAACTATAGTATTTTCCATTGAGATAAGATATTTTTCTTTAAAACTAAAATACTTTCCCTTGATATGAGTATTTTTCCCTAAATCTTGAAATGAGATATTTTTCTAACGTGAATGAAATGCCTTCAAGTATGTTCCAAAGTTATATGATTTTGAATTCCAAGTATTTGAGTTCAAAAGAGTTATGAGTTCTTGAGCATTGACAAACTCTATGAGACATATGCATGAGTTGAAAGTGTAGCTTAAAGTTTCCTTTAGCCTTGAGTAATGAGAATAAGAGAAGAGTACAAATTTCAAAGCTAAAAGTATAATGACTCACAAGATTGTGTTACATGTTCCATTTTACATGATTCATGATCTTCGCATTTTATACTTATTCAAGCCATGTGAGTCATTACTTATTATATGCATGATTTGATTAAAGAGTATTGATGTTTTTTAATATAAATGCATGCCCCCCACATACTCAGTACATTCCCAAGTGTTGATCCATATATACGTCTATGTGCTACATTGTCTTATAATGTAGATTCAGGTTCTCAGTCCTAGCCTCTCAGTGACTTTCGAGTGCCTCTGTCTACATTCCTACAGTGGTGAGTCCTCATGGTTCGAGGACCTATCCTCAGATATTTCTATGTTTGAGAGACTATGTTTTTTTTTACTTTCAGTTCATTTTAAGTCAGTTGGGGACCTGTCCCAATGGCTCTCTAGTTCATGGATTAGTAGAGGCTTTGTCAGACTAGTTAATAGATTGTGGTTGTGTTGAGGTTTGCGGTATTGCTTGGTCGTTTGGACCGAGCATTTTCTCCGTATTTTCTTTAATATGATATGACTATGCTAGTGTTTTAATTATTTCATCTTGAAATGAGTGTTATTAGTAGAAATAGGCTCAAAGGGTTAGCTTGGGGGTACTTATAGCCTCAAGCACCGTGTGACGTCTCGGGAGGCGATTTCGAGTCGTTATAGTAGAACATATTATGGAGAGTTCTAGGAGAGATGGTAGTTGAAGCCTCTTGAATTTGTGCACTTGAGGATGATCAGAGGTTGTGTTGAGGAGTAGCATTGGTAGAATTATCATTTCCTTCCACACTCACCATTCTTCCATCTAAATTCATCACTATCCCCTCCAAATTGGACCACTTCTCATTCATATCCTCCCTCATCATATTCTTATCTTGCCATATTTCCATTATAGCTTCCATAAGAGTATCAAAGTTTGCCCTGCTTGATATAGGTTGGATCTCATCTCCCGAAGCCATGGTACCTATAAGTGGAAACACAACACAACTAACAAACAAGGTTAACGTTAATGAAATCTATCCTCTCGATCCAAGTGTTTGGATTGGCTCAGAATTTAGTTTAACTTGTTGGCATTGATTGCTTGTAGTTGGTATATGAATCTATTAGGAAGTGAAGGACTGAAAAACTTGAATTTCAAGTGTTAAACTAAGAAAACAAAATATAAAAGAAGGAAAACACACAAGAAATTAAGACACAAAGAAGAAAAAATACAGAACTAATTGAACAACAATGCAAGTTACGATTTAGTTGTTAATTAGTTTCAAGAATCAAAGAAATGAAAGGACGGATTAAGAGATGAAATGGATGGGTTTGAACCTGATTTAATGGAATTTTAAAGTTGAGTGTGTTAAAATGAGTTGGAGGTGCATTGTAAGTATGTCAAGGAAGCCTAGGCGTATGTCAAGAGAACATGCGATTGCCTTGAGGTGTGGCCACACCTTGAGATCACTTGGAATGCAGGCTGGACGCAGGAGGCCTTGTGCTCACTTCCTTGACCTGCGTTGGGGCTATGGCAGTAGGATAGGCTCACATTGGACGTAGGTTTGATGAATGAGAAGTCTTTACCACTATTTTGGCATGTGGTTAACCTGCTGGAGCATCTCAAACGCACATCAGGCGCACATCACCCATCCCAACAGCTTGCAAGTGTACTGTGGACCTCAAATTGTCCCCCCATTTGTCCTCTCTTAGGAATATTCCCTTGGATTTTCAATAGGTTTTTGTACAAACACCTTTTTCTTCACTTTTGAGAATCAAGCACTACCTTTTGAAATGAATTCAAGATAAAGATTTGAATCTACCCCAAGAACACTCAAGAACACTAAGAACTTTGAAAACCTGTAACTCTTAAACCATTGATCGAAATGCAATGAAATTTTTAACCAAGGGTATTTTCAACCTTCTAAACACATTCCAAGAATAATTTTGTTAAAATTCTAAACCTAAAATTCCATATTTTAACACCCACCTTAAATCTTCAAAGTTGAGCTCCTAACAATGGCAGACCCTCCGATTCAACTTCGATTGAGCTCAAATTCGAGATTTAGACTCCAATAGTGTTACGAACAATAATCTCACACTAAAAAGACAAGAAAACAACAAAATAAAAGACTAAAAATTTGAACTAAGGACAAAAATGTGAATAGTGAATTTTTTAGTGATTTTTCAATTTTTCAACACAACGAGACACAAGATTGACTTCCTGGGAACAATATCAAGCTCAGCTCTAATACCAAATCATACAAGATGTAAAATACAAAAATAGAAATGACATAAAAACAAAGGAAACAATGGAAAATGAGATAATAAATTAAAGGATAGATAGAATGATACAAGAGAAGAAACCTAGGCTAACCACAATATACTAAATTGAGGCCCTCAAACGTAATCTAACTACAAGAACCAATTCTCTTACGAAGACCAAAATGGATGTTGAACCCTCAAAACCCACATTTCTAAACAACCAATAACCTCCCAATAAGCTCAATAAAACATTCGCGAGTGCATTAAAACATATCCAAAATCATCTACCTTAAAATGGAGAAGATCCTAGATATTTATAGGACCATAGGCCACTTATTACAATTTGGGCCCAAAAGTGACCCTAAATGCAACTTGGGCCCAAAAGTGACCCAAGTCCCAAAACATAACAAATGTAGTCTTAATTCTTCCAATCATCTCATATGGAATCACAATATTCCTCTTCATGTCTAAACCTCAGCCATATGGCACTCCCACTTGTATCACCTAAGTTTGCTCTATGCTAAATCCTACTCCCAGCTAAATTGACATTGGTACTAACTAGTGCATATAGTGATAACTTAATCTCAGATCATGGTATTAAAAAATAATAGTGCATATAGATTATGAGGTAATTATTAACATATAAACTGATAATGCTCAACATGATCATGGTGTGCTGAATATGATATTAAAATCATGATCTGACTAACTTATTTCTTGAAAAATAAAAATCATGTAAAACATATAGGTATCGGGTGTTCATAACCCTGCAACACTTAATGATTGTAAAGAATATAAAATATTAAACTCGAAATACCGAAGTATGTAATCATGTTTCAAAGACCTAAAACATAGACATTTCATCAAATATGTGAGAATCATGAACATGACATGGGAATGTGTTAAACATGGGAAATCAACATGATTAAATGCCTAAATTCATAAATTGGAGGTTTAATATGAAATTCACTTTAAGATGACATGGTAAATTGTAGTTTAAAACATGAATTAACCTAATCTTTCATGGGATCATACATGATCATGAAATTGAGTTCAATTACTAAGGAAAGACATGAATTTAATCCATCTTGAACATATAAAACTTCATAATAAAAGAAAAATCCATACTTTAGTTGAAAAGAAGGATTTTTTGAGCTCCATGGGTGAAAAGGGACCCATGGTCCCACATACCTTAAGTGAATGAATTGTTGAAGAAACTTGAAATTGGAATTTGAACCCTTGAAATCTTAAGGAAGAAAGCTTAAATCTTAGGACTTGAATGATGAACTTGTGAAAGAAACTCCATTCTTGATGTTATTTTTTTGAAGATTCTTGAACTTGGAAGCCTGAATTCTTAGATTTCATGGGGAAAAGGGTTTGGATTTTTGTTCTTCGGAAGGGAACGGTTTACATATGGATTTGATGATGAAAAGAAGGCAAATAATGCCCTCTTGGTGTTTTAATCCATCACTTGGGTTCTTGGGGGCAAGGGAAATTAACTAAAATACCCTTTGGGCTTGTATTTATGGCTGTAGGAAAATATTTCTCCACGTCACAAAGCTAGATGTGGTAACTTAGTTCCTCATCACATCGCTATCGCGACAGCTTACTGAATATAAGAATAAGGAAAAATTGGTATAGTTGGAAAGCTAATTCAATTATATATAATTTGGTGGGTCTTGAGATGAAAAATTCCATATATATAAAAAGTTATACACGTTCAAAGTTGACCCTTATAGAATCGAATCCCAAATTTGGCCGAATCAAAGGCACTTCGCTCAACTTTAATCTAAGTGATTCCTAGACATTTTTCACCTTGAAAGCACTTTACACACTAGGATAAACATCATGACATATGTATTCAAAGATAAATCATGGGATTAGATTTCACATACGTAGAAATAATGGTTCAATTTCTAGCTCAGGAATGCAGGGTGTTACACCTTATTCAATTTGAGATAATCAGTACACATCCATAGGGAACCTTCTTTATTAAGCATGAAGAGAACAGGAGTACCCCATGGAGAAATATTAGGGAAAATAAAACCTTTATCTATGAGGTCTTTCATCTACTCCTTAAGCTCCTTCATCTCTACAGGAGTCATTCGATAAGGAGGGATAGAGATAGGATGAGTTTCTGGAAGAAGATCACTCCCAAAATCCATTTACCTTTCGGGAGGAATGCCAGGAAGATAATTAGGGAACACCTCAAAGAAATTCACAGACCATGGGGATAGACTGCAAGGAAGGGCATTCGAATTTAGAATCCTTAGCATGCACTAAATGGTAAAGGTACCGCTTCTAAATAAATTTTCGATCTCTAACATACGAATTGAACCTTCCCTTAGGAACTAGGTAACTACCTTACCATTCAATCACCTACTCATTAGGAAAGTGGAAACCAGTTCGAGTCTGACAATCAGAAGACGCATAGCATGAATTCATCTAATCCATCCCCAAAATCACATCAAAATCTAACATGTCTAATTTAACCAAATCCACCAGAGTTTCCATAACACCAACTAATACCACAGAACCCCTATAGACTCTCCTATCAACCACAAACACGCCCACCAGGGTAGAAACAGAAAAGAGATCCAAAATATACTCGGGACCAAAACCAAAATGGATAACCACAAATAGGGTCACATAAAAAAGGGTGGAAACCAGATCAAGTAAGAAATACACATCATGAGAGAAGAGTTTCAACATACCATTGATGAATTCTAAAGTTGCCTCAAATTCTTGATGAGTAGCAAGAGCATACAGGTGATTTTGACTAGTGCTGGTACTAGAAGGGCACCCTTTGGTGCAGGAGTTAATGAAGAGGCAACAGGAACCTTGTTTGAATTAGAGGCAGCCTTAACCATGGAACAGTTCCTTAATATGTGTCCCAGTTTACCACTATTGAAATACCTATTCTTCCCCTCATCATAGAAACCATGATGTAACCGAACATAAAATCTACAAGGGGGATACGATTGAGCTAACTGGGCCTCACTTGCCTAAGATTAGGTACCCTGTGCCTTAGAACCATCACCGTTCTAAAAACAGCGATCACTTGATGACTTCAGATAAGGAGAACTAGTCGTAGAGTAGGAACCATAATTTCCCCACTTCTTCTTAGACCATTTCCCACAGTCTCTACCACTTTGCTACAGACCTCCACCCTGGTCCGAATGCCAAAACTTAAAATACTTTTTATTTTGCCTTTCACTCATCTCTTCTTTCTTCTTATTTTCCTTTTACACTTGTTGTATAGACGCTACAAGTCTAGAGATGTTCATATCCTTGTCAACAAGGCATCCTTGCTTTCCAAGATCAAATTATGGGACAACCCAAAAGCAAACTTCCTCATTCTAGTCCTCATGCTAGACACTAATTCTAGGGCATATCATGATAGTTGATTAAACTTCAAGTCATACTCCTTCACTGGCATCCTACCTTACTTTAAATTAACAAATTCCTTAGTTTTTACCACCCTCAACTCCTGAGGAAAGAAGTGATCAAGAAAAGTACTAGAGAAATCATCCCACAAAGTAAACTTAGCATCATTACCTATAGAATGGTCCCACTTCTCATACTATTAATATGATATATCCTTCAACTGATAAGAAGCAAACTCCACTCTCTCACATCTGTAACATGAATCATATAGAAAAAAATTTCATCTCATCAATGAGATTTTGAGGATCTTTCTCATCTTTAGAACTAGTGAAAGTCAGAGGACTCAACCTTATAAATTGACCAACTCTAGTGGTCTCAGAAGATGGAGCAACAGAAGCAACCCACTCAGTCTGAGAGGCTACTAATTAGGTCAACAATTGAATCAACTAGCAAAATTCAGCATTTCTTATATCACCCTGAGGATCCCGAGGAGGACTAGTGGAAGTTAGGGGAACCCCACGAGTGTCATCAGATGAAGTAGACCTTAATTAGGTTTGAACCCCATAAGTAGGATGAGATCCATCAACGTTGTCCTCAAGTGGGATAGAGGAGTTTGCAGGAGCATCAGATCTTTGAGGCATGATCTGAAATGTGAAAAATGGATACTAAAGGAAATTTAAGACGTTAGACTTTATATCCCAAAAATAGATCACAAAAAAGGAAAATATTTCTAAATGCCTTGTAGCCTCTCTCTTATAAGTGTGGCACACTACACATTCATAAAAGAGACTCTACCTGACATGACTTTGTAGAAACCCAATGTAATACCCCATATTATTCGTAGCTCAGTTCAGCTCATAGTACATGCATAAGAGGCTTAGAACCTGAAAATTTAGCTAAGTATTGGAGAATTAGTTTTATTTTTTTCCTCTTAACTTTGATGATTTTTAAAGTGACCTTCCCAACCTTGAGATATAAGTTTTGAGTTAATTCATGTTCAGGGGTGTAGGGAGCATGTCTCGGGGAAGTTTTGTATTTTTTGAATGAGGATTGAGGCACGTTTGGATTTCACTTCCAGCACCTCGCCGCGATTACATAGCGTCATGGTGGGTATAGCGATGAGGAGTTCATCGCATCTTAGTGATGCTTAATTCGGTGTTCCAGTTACGAATTTAAATTCTAGAGGGGTAGTTTTCCTTTTCCCATTGCCTCAATTCGTAAAAACATGAGATTAACCTTCAGTAAGGCATTATATGCCCATATTCCTCAATTTCTCTCTAAATTAAACCCTAACCCTTCCCTAAGTTCATCAATTTCAAGCATCTTCACTTCAATAAAACCAAGAAATTGTGCTTCCTAATCTAAGAACATTCAAGAAAAGTAAATCCTCTTTCAAGATTAAAGCTTTAAGGTATGTTTGATGCTCATCCATGAGCCCTTTTCACCCATGGAGTCCAAGAATCTATTTTTAATCTTAAATTATGGTTTTTACATGTTATTATGAATTATATCAATGAAGCTCATATGAACTTTGATTTCGAATCATGTCTACCATGCATTTTCATTACAAATTCACCCTTGAGACGCATGGTTGATGATTATTCATATGTTAACTCCTTAATCCATGATTTTGATATTGTAATTATGCTATTATCACATGTTTTAACTATTCCCATTCTTTAATTCATGACCCTCGTATGTTTGATGAAATGCCTAAGAGATGAATTTTGAACAATGATCCCTATTATGATTTTTAAAGCTATATATGTTCTTATTGATACTTCTATTCAGTGCTGGGGGTTATGAATACCCTAAACTTAGTTTCTTACCTAGTCTTAGTATCTTTCAGAATGGTTTAAGATATGTATGAGCATTATTCATTCAGTCAGTTATCATAATCAGTTAAACGTAGACTAGTTCAGTAATCTGAGTTAGTTCAGTTGGGAGTAGGCTTTAGAACGGAGCATACCTAGGGATGGGGGCTCACCTTCCAGTTGAGTGTGTGACTCTTAGTAGCAATCCCTTTATTTTAGAATGACGTAGCTAGGATAGGTTTAATTTATTAACCTGCCAGTTAAGGGTTGACACTTATCTCACCAGGGCACTTACTAGTAGAGGTGACTTTTTAGTCCTTCGAGACTTCACTTTAGTGGATCCACATAGCCATTGATAGTACCCATGGCACGGTAATAACACCTTTCTAAATGGGGTCATAGATTGGATCCCAATTTGCTCAGATTGGGAAATGTCAGTTAGATGATACCTCCCGCAGTCTTAGTCTTATATTAAGTGTAGAATTTAGTTTCAGGTTTGTTTGACCATAGCATATAGTTATCAATTATTCAGTTATCAGTATTTCAAAATTTAAATATTATTTAGGAATCATATTATATTCTTGGTCATGCATTCACAGATTTCATAGTTTTTATATAGTTATATTGCGTTACCTCATATTATTCATTCAGTCAGTTATTATTTATGCACATGAACCCATGCGTATTAGCCTAACCTCATCACTCATACCAGTATATTCAAAGTACTGATCACACACTCTTTTATTGCTCTATGATATTTAATATTATAGGTTCGGATGCTCAGGCTCCTGACGGCATGTAGACAGTTCAGCCTATCAGTAGCAGTAGCGTGGTGAGTCGTTTATGTCAGTTTACTTTAGTATTTTAGTACTTTCTTTCAGCTTGTCAGTTTTATTTAGTTGGGGAATGTCCCATCAAGTCTTTTTAGATATTTATTTCAACACATATGTATCTTATTACTATATTATTTAGTCCTCACCGTAGTTACCAGTTCATGGGTTAGCTTATGGTCTTTCGAGATCATAAGCACCATTATTGAGACTAGGGGTAGCCTAGAGTCGTGACACCTAGTGACACCATACCTAGGATCTGACACCAACTTTTTCACGAACAAAACTAAGTCCTGGACATGACAGGTATCTCAAGTCCATCGAGGATCGGAGACCACCCCCTTTTCCTAGCCAAATAGAACATAATACCCCTAATAATGAATGAATTCTGAATATATAACAAGATAGAATAACATAAGCTTAAGGAAATTAGAGTATGTCTATAACTTATAACCGTTAACCAACCAAAATAACCCAATGCCACCTCAGTCCACAGTATCCCAAAAAACCTTCTATCAATATCGAAAACAAATCTAAGTCGGGATATTCCCCAACACTGACATTGACAATAACAATGCTAATAATAATATGAACTCTTAATTATATTATTTTAAAAGAATAACAATGAACTTATCAATTCTTTCGGATAATGAAAGCTTACCACTTCACCATAAACAATCGAGGAATCGAGCTGATCCATCTAACTCTGTGCAAAAAAAGTAGACTTGCCTTTGGACCTTGCATTATGTGGGGATACAACATGAGGAGATGGTGAGTAGATTAAGAAATAGCATGTAAATCAAGGATAGAGGATAAAATAATGCCATCATCACGAAACCATGTCAAACCAATGCACATGTACAAATTCACACATACCATGAGTATGTTTCTGGGATATCACAGAAGGTCGGGGATTCCCATATACCCTTCACCAACCATGATACATTTATATGTAGTGTGGCACAAGCACACGATTATTTATACCAATCCTCATGTTGGCAAATATGAGTTTTCAGTGTCCGTTCTTTGAACTCACACATTCATGACCAGCTATCACAACCCCCGTTAAGGCCAAATTAAAACATTTAACAAATAACCCATCCTCCAATTTTAGGAGTTAATTATTAAGGCATTATTAAGTGGTATCGTCATACCGACTATAGCTTGTAAGCAATGTCATTAGACAACACTTTGGAGATTTCTTCGTACCCCACAGACTCTATTAAATAAAATTAATTAGGAGATTATCTCATACCCCATAAGGTTTTTAAGATCATTAATGTTATTATCCAGTTAGCCATTTATCCCAAGCATTAGTTACAAGAGAATAAGAAAAACCTAATGATAATTTGTATTCTAAAATCAGTTATGCAAGTGGGTTGAGGTTATTATCAATTTCCATACCAAAACCAATTATTTTTGAATTCCGTTGTACCCCTATTACCATAATTACAAATTTGGGGAATCAATTGTACCCCTATTACATCCACCATTCCCATGTATCCCAATTAGTGTATAAACGAACAATATAATGTATAATAGTTCAATAGTAATCATGAGAAAACATTCAAAGAACTATATCCAAAACTGTTAACCAATAGTTCAAAACCCAACACCAAAACCATGAATAATAAACCAATTTTTATGCCATTAAGAAAATACAAGTGTAGGTCAAGAGGTACATGCCTTCATTACCAAGAAATTTGAAGAAGATAGCACCCTTAGAATCCTAGATGACCACTTTCCTTGAAACCCTAGACTTTACTTGAATGGTGAATTAGACATTGTTTAATATGCCAGAGTATTAGAGATAACCCTTCTCAGGTGTTTTATGGACGTAGGATCTAAGTGGGGAAAGAAGGAAATTACCAAGATGTCCGTAATTAAAAGACTGAAAAATATTTCCCCATCACTACAGGTGACCTTAGGACTCGTAGGGTCACCCTTAGACTCATTTAGTCCATTCGTAGTTTAGAAAGTGTCCAATGCCACTCCTCACTTGTCAGTTTATGAGTTGCACCTTACAACTTATATCCATTCCTTGTAATTTATTCCCTCCTTTCGTACCCAAGATAGGAAGTTTTATGCCGTACATCGAACACCCTATAATTTCCACCTTATGACTCATATGAAGTCATTATGACCCGTTACCCCTAAGTTATTACTAAAATAGTATCTCAGGATGACCATTTTATGATTAGGGTTCTACGATCCATATCATCACCCTATGACTCGTAGGGTGAGTCATATTTAAGATAGTGAGTATAAATTTAGAAAATTTTCAAGGACCAAAATATAGGGTGTTACACAATACATATAGATTTTGGGTGTAGTATTTAGCACCAAGAGAGGAATGTGTATTTAGTGCATCCTATTTCTTAGAAATTACATACCGTCGTAGGTTTAGGGGCCTCGCCAGATAGTGTACCCTTGCCCAATGGGCTCAATTTAGTGATCACTCTAGTACATTTCTTGATCTATTCTAATGTCGAGGGTATAACAACCCTCCTCAATGTGGGTCAGATTTTGGAGTCCATGTAGATCACACGACTTATGTCGGTTAAGAGAATCTCCCACAGTAAAAACACTTTTGAAGATAAGTGTAATAATAGACAGTTTTGTTCAGATATTATTTTATGAGTTTTCTTTGTGAGATTTATGCTTTTAATATTATTTAAGAGAAATGTGAATCCTTTTATATTTAGCATGCATGATTAGAAAGTTTGTTCATTTCCAGTTTGACTTATCCCACAAAAAAACAATTTTAGAAATAAGTGTTGTAACTTAGCTAGTTTATCAAATTATGCTTTTTGCTCATGTTTTATGATGTTTCTGTCTTCAGTTTATTTCAGCATCTTGGTGAGATTACTTTCACTTAGCATGTTTATTTTTTAAGATTATGCATTAATTTAGTTTTACATATGCATTCACCCCCATATACTTAGTACATTCAAAAATACTGTCCACATATCTGTCTAGGTGCTACATTATATCATAATGTTGGTTTTGGAGTTCATTTTCGATAGCATAATTAATTGCGGGCACCATTTTCTTTAATGAGATAGTCGGTGAGTCCTCATAGTTTGAGTGCCAAGTTAATGATGATTCCAGATATTTAATATGGTTATTTCTATTACTTAGCTTTCAATTTGGTTCATCAGGGTTCTGTCTCAATGGCTCTTTAGACATTGGTTTAGAGGCGTATCAAGACTAGTCAGACTAGATATTCTTTCAATATTCCTTAGATTTGAGATTATTTATCTTTTTGAATTCAATTTATAAAACCATTCTTCAGTATTTATGCACGTTTAAGTTTATAGTTTTGAGAGTTTAGTGATGAGTACATATCATGGGTTAAATTAGGGCTATTTTTTGTCCTCTGCACTGTGTGACATCCAGGGGGTATCTTTGGGTCATTAAAACTTAGTATCAGATCCTGAGGTTTAAAAGAGTCCTAAGGAGTTTGACAAGAAGTGTTACGTAGAGTCTTGATCATGGGATTTAGGTGGGCCATATTTATTAGAAAAAGGCTATGAAACATATTAGGAACCATCCCTTCTTTCAGGATCTCTTTCGTGCTTTGAGGTTATTTGTATGTTCTCTAATTCATGCTCTTATGTGACAAAGAATGCCTCATCACAGAGCTTACACATGCAGAAATAGCGATTAGCCAGTCCCATCCCTACCTGCAGACCCTCTAAATGAAAATGTATCTTATGATGAGTTTCAAAATCATTTCCAAGTGTTAGCTTAGGTGATGAATGCAAATATTTAGGGAAATTATACAATAGCAGTCCCATTTTAGCAGAATTGTAACTAAGTTGTAGATAGAGCTTAAGATTTCATGGGGATGAATCCACTTGAGTTCTTTGGGTCAAAGGTGAATGAGGATCCTCAATATTTCATTGTTGAGGTAAAGAAGATTACCCAAATTATGCATGTTACTAAAGAGTAAAGTGTGGAATTGGATTCTTATCAATTGAAGGATATGCCTTATGATCAAGTTACTATATGGAGGGAAGGTAGTAGTGACAGTGTATCTCCTATGAGTTGGTATATATTTCAAATGTCTTTTCTCGACCTGTTCTTTATTAGACATATAAGGGATTCTAAAGAGGAGGATTTTATGAACCTTTGGTAGGGCTCTATGCCGGTAAATAAACATCCTCAAGTGCACTCAGCTACCTAAGTTTTCACCAGAGTTATTGCCAGATTTTAGATCTTCTATAAGTAAGTTTGTCACTGATATGTTTGATTTGGTAGTTAAGGAGTATTGGATTGCCATGTTTAATGGGGATATGGATATTTCTTGTTTGATGGCTTATGCTTAGCAGATTTAAGAAGAGAAGTTAAAGATTAAAAGGAGGAACAAGAGAGCTAGGACCGAGAAGTATGGGCACAATCAGTTTTAAGGATATTTTTCAGTGCCTCACCATCCTCGGCTAGTGCCCCTACATCCAGAACTATATAAGAATAGTGAGGGGAGAGCATTAGATCTCAGGGTAGTGCTTTTATGGAAAATATTAATCTGACATTCTCCAAGTGTGGTAGGAATCATTCGGGCAAGTGCTTAATGGGTAGAGGTGGTTGTTATGGTTGAGGTAAGATGGGTTATAGGAACTAGTAATTCCCTTATTCTAAGCAGGGAAGTAAATATGCTCATCCTCAAACTCATTCCATAAATTCAGCAGTTCAGTCAGGTTGCCCAGCTCCACAGTAGAGTGCATCATCTAGCACTGTGGCGGTCAGTGTCAGAATCAGTTTTATACTATACCAACCTACTAGGAGTAGGAGAGCTCCTAGATTTAGTCACTAGTATGCTTTGTGCCTTTTACTTTGATGTTTATGTGTTATCATACCTGGGGTCAAACCTCTTTTTTATGACTTCACTTGTTTTTGTGAATTTTGGTATAAGTCCTAAGAGTCTTTCTAAACCCTTCTCAGTTCAACTCCAGTGGGTGAGTCAGTTGTCCCTATATGAATTTACAGAAAGTGCCCTATTATAATCCTCCATAAGGTTATTTTAGCAGATTTAATAGAGCTAGAAATGATCGATTTTGATGTTATTCTTGGCATTTATTATCTCAATTCATTCTATTCAAAAGTTGATTGTCGCACTTGAGTGATAAAGTTTTAGATTCCTAATGAGACAGTCCTTGAGTAGGAGGGTAGTTCATTATCTCCCAAAGGTTGTTTCATCTCTTATCTTAAAGCTAGATAGTTAATAGAAAAAAGGGTGTCATTACCACTTAGTTTGAGTTAAAGATACTAAGTCTAAAGTCCCAACCATTTAGTCAGTCCGTGTGGTCGATAAGTTTCCAAAGGTCATCCTATAGGATCTACCTTGGGTACCTCCCAATAAAGAAATAGAGTTTGAGATTGATATCCTTCCCATTAACCAACCTATCTTTATTCCTTATATGAAATTATTCAAGATTTAAGACATGAAAGAGCTGCTCAAGTACTTCTTATATAAGGTGTTTACCATACCTAGCATTTCCCCATAGGGTGCTCTATTTCTATTCATAGGCAAGAAAGATGACACACTCAAAATGTGTATAGATTATAGATAGCTAACCAAGGTCACCATCAAGAATAAGCTCTATATCCCCAGAATTGATAATTTATTCAATCAGCTTTAGGGCACTTCAAAGATTGATCTTAGGTTGGGGTATCACTAGTTAATGGTCAAGGAGTGTGACATCTCGAAGACTGCTTTCAGAACTCGATATGGTTATTTTGAGTTTGTGCGATGTCTTTTGGACTAATAAATGCTCCTAAAGCCTTCTTAGATTTAATGAATAGGGTCTTCAAGCCGTACTTGGACATGTTTGCCAGTGTTTTCATAGATGGCATACTTGTATATTCTCAGAGTGAGGAGGAGCATGCAGGCCATTTGAAGATAGTGTTATAGATCCTTAAGGATCAACAACTTTATGCAAAGTTTAGTAAGTGTGAGATTTTGTTAGAATCTATTATATTTTTGGGGCATTTTATTTTGGGTGTTGGTATTCATGTAGACCCTCAAAAACTAATGTAGTGAAACATTGGCCAAGGTTCATTACTCCATCCGATATTTGGATCTTTCTAGGTTTAGCCAATTACTATACGAAGTTTATTGGGGCTTTCTCTTCAGTAGATGCACCATTGACTAAGTTGATGCAAAAGTGGGTGAAGTTTATTATTTAGATAAATGTGAGAAGAGTTACCAAGAGTTAAAGGATAGACTTACTTCAGTTCCAGTGTTAGCCTTACTAGAGGGGTTAGACGGATTTATTGTGTATTGTGATGCTTACAAAGTTGGGAAGGTTGTGTTTTATGCAAAATTGGAAGGTAATAGCCTATGCCATGAGAATATTTATAGAACCCACGATTTAGAGTTAGCAACTATTGTGTTTTCTCTAATGATTTGGAAGCACTACTTATATAGTGCGCATGTTGATATTTTCACTAATTATAAGAGTCTTCTATATGTATTAACACAAAAGAGCCGAATCTTTGCCAGAGTTGGATTTTTTAGAAGATTATGACATTAATGTGCTTTACCATCTGGGTAAGGCAGATGTGGTGGCAGGCATGCTTAGTAGATTGCGTATCGGTAGTGTGGCTCATGTGAAGAAGGAAGAGTAGTACTTGGTCAAAGAAGTGCATAGACTAGCTTGTGTGGGTGTGTGTTTTCTTGATATGGATGATGGTGGGAACTAGTAATTTAGAATTATTCGCAATCATCCTTAGGGGTGGAAGTGAACGAGAAGCATCGTAGTGATCTTATAATGTAATACCCTGCATTTTTGGGCAAGTCTATGAACCGTCGTTCTTACGTGTATAAACAATAATCCAAGTAATTCCGATGTGAATACAACTTTCAAAATCTTTATCCTCATGTTTGATTTGCTTTTGAGGTTAAAAATGTTCATAGGAATCACTTAGAGCCAAGTTGAGCTAAGATTATTTGATTCGTCCAAAATTTGATATTCGATTCTACAAGGGTATACTTTAAACCTATATAACTTTTTCTATACATGGAATTTTACAGATCAAGACACACCAAGTTTTAGATAATTTAATTAGCTTTCTAACGATACCAATTTCGCCAAAATTCGATACCCGAGTAAAAAGTTATGGCATTTTTTTTGTGAGGCAGTAAGCCGACGCGATCTCAACGCGTCGCGTCGACTGCGCCCTGACACAACAAACTGAAGCGGATCCAAAGCTTTTTTACATGTTTATTCAATTCCTAAAATGTCTAGGGACACTTCGGTCAATTCCCCTCACCCAAATACGACCCTAACACTTAATTTCAGCCCCAAAAACATTAGATACATTATTAATCATCTTTTTTCTCTCCAACAAAACCCTAGCCTCCTCAAGAACACCAAGAACTCCATGAAATTTTCTTTAAGAAAAGAATCAAGAATCAAGTTTTCTAATTCAAGAATGCTTTCAAGATTGTGCTTCCCCTTCAAGATTAAAGCTTTAAGGTATGTGGGAGTTCATCCATGGGCCCTCTTTCACCCATGGAGCCCAAAACTCAAATTTCAAGTTTAAAGTTATAATCTTTACATGTTCCCATGAATTTTGTTAATAAATTTTCACGAATCTCAAACTTTTATCATGTTTCCATGAAATTGTGGGTGATATTAAACCATACATGTTTGAATGGTATTGTTTGCCAAATTTAAACTCTAATCAATGATTTTAGAGGAGAAATCATGCTATCACTATTATTTTTAACTAGTCCCATGCTTATCCTAAACCATGAATTACAAGTGTTTGATGAAATGCCTACAAGGATGATTTTGAACAATGGCTTACATATCATGTCCTTAGAGTTTAAGTTGGATTCCATGGTGGATCCTATATTCAAGATAATTATAATTAATTCCTTATATTAAGTTCATGATTTCCACATGTTTGATCCTTATATGTTGTGATGAAATGCCCATGTCCTATTTCAAGTGAATTTCATGTAATTTCCCTAATTCACGGTGTTGGTTATGAAACCATGCTATGCTCCCATGTTTTTAAGATATTCCCATGTCCAAGTATTAATCTCCATGTGCTTGATAGAATGCCCATGTGAATTGAATAGGTAAATCAAGACATGTTACCATTTGTTCTCATCCATGCACAAGTCCACAACATCCAAGTGTTTGACAAAATGTCTAAATGAAAGCATTGTTGACAATTGACTATTGTTATGCTATTATGACATGTCATTCTTCACTTTCATGCTATCGAGTCCTAGGGGTATTTAATACCCAAAATATTAGTTATTTACCTAGAGCCAGTGTCATCTATAGAATAGTATCAGTCATGTCACGATCAGTACTACTATAGTCATTTACAAAACCCAGTAGAACTCAGTCAGTTACAGACCTCAGGAAAATCTCAGTAATTTAAGTATCAGTCAAGTTCAGTTCAGACATGGGTAGTATTCAGTATTCAGTTCATACTTCACTAGTATTCAGTATTCAGTTCAGACCTCAGTAGTATTCAGTATTCAGTTAAGACCTTAGTAGTATTCAGTATTCAATTCAGACCTCAGTAGTATTCAGTATTAAGTTCAGACCTCTATAGTATTCAGTCAGTTAACAGGATTTAGTAGTATTTCCATCAGTCAACGGAACTTCATGAACACAGTTGAGTTTAGTTAAAAAGTACAAACAGTAACAGTTTATTCAAGCCCAATATGAATTAGGAAATCAGTTCAGTGTCTATTTAGATAGGAGTAGGATTTAGCACCGAGTGAACCCAAGGATGGGGACTCACCTGTCAGTAGAGGGTGTGATCCTTAGAAGCAATCTTTGCAGTCCAGAAATATGTAGATAGCGTAGGTTGAGACATCAAACCTACTAGATGAGGGTTGATGAGGTGTTTTAACCTATCAAATGAGGGTACCACCATTCTCATTACAGTACCTGCCAGATGAGGGTACCTTTTTAGTGTCTTTACCCGTGGCATGGTACTGATACCATTCTAACTGGGTTATAGGTTGGACCCTAATTAGTTCAGAAAGGGGAATGTCGATTAGATTATTACTTTCCACAGTTTCAGTTTCAAACTCAGTACAGAACTTTGTTCAGTTCTACAGATTCAGGACTGTCAGATACAGTCACTCAGCTCAATACAAAACTCAGCATAGTTCCACAAAAATAGGACTGTCAGATACAGTCTCCCATTTATCAATAATACAGTATCAATAAACTCAGATATTAGTTAATCAATTATCAAAACTCAGTATACAGTCTCAGTTACAGTCTTAGTTATAGTCTCAGTCACAGTCTTAGTCTAGTAATCAGATCAACAACTCAGTTCAATTTTCGGTTTGCTTGACCATAATATACAGTTATTAGTTATCCAGCTATCAGTATTTTAGTACCTTAGTTTACAGACTATTTGAGAATAATGTTATACACTTGGTCTTGCATTCTCAGATAATACAATCTTCATGAATTCATGCTCAGTTATCTCATGTTACTCAGTCAGTCCCTTTCTCATATGCATATTACTCTACAGTTTCAGTCAAGTTATTTAGACTAAGTATAGTCTAGTTATACATACCCAATATTCATACAGTATCTGTGTGTTATCATGTACCAGCTCCAGTTATACTTATAGCTATCACACCACTTTTTCGACTCCAAAAAAAATATATGTATTTTAAGTTCGAAAGGGTTTTATTATTAAGGTGACAAAAATGAAAAATTTATTTCGAAAAAAAAAGATTATTTACATTATTTTTTTTCTTATTCAGAGTCTCCACTTGGCATAATCCGGTGTGCCAAGTCACCTTTGGAAAATCCTTTTCGAAACGGTTTGACTCTAAAAACTGATCCGCGAATAGAGATTCCGGCTAAGGAATTCTGTTGACCGAGAGGAAGGTGTTAGGCACCCCTCGATCCCGTGGTTAAACCACGGTCGCTTGGTGGAGCATATCGACTAATTTGACATTACAAATATACAAACCACATAAACACACAAAACAAGCAAACAAACAAATCACAAAAAATTCAAAACAAACCAAAATAATGTTCAGTCCAAATTATACAATCCAAAATAAAAGAGGTGCTGAAATATAAAACCTATTCTATTCTAAACTAATCCTAAACTAAACTCCACCCGACATTCCGGGCCTTGATCACGAGCCTCCTTTGCGTACATGCTACTTCGGGGCATTCCCCGGATAAATCAATACAAATCCTTCGGGGCATTCCTCGGCTAAATGAGTACAATTTAAACTTTTCGTGCAATAAAGTAGAAAGTACCATTCACGCATATATTCAAACACTCCAACAACTCGTTATTCCTAAATTTGCCTACCAAGCCTACGTTTGCCTACCAAGTTCAACGTATCACAATTTTATCATGTTTAACATTATCAATACATCAAAATTAATCAATATTCATTTTCCTCCATTTCTAATCTCCACCTTAATTCATTTTTAACCACGTGATTAACCCATTTCAATACACAATCCACCAATCGAGAATAACAAAAATTCATCAATCATGCTTAGCACATCACACACCCAAATGTCACTAACAGTTCACATCAACAAACAGACCACGGTATCGAATCACACGCAATAACAATCACATAAGAATTAAATAAAAGAGAAGAAAGAATTGGACCTTAAATTTGAAGCTTTCAAACTCAATGTTATTCGAATAAAGAGAGTCCGCACCCGGAAACCTCGAGATGAACCTTAACACCAACAATCCAAATCGACAAATAATGACCCGTTCACCGTCACTTTTCACGCCGGTACTGTTCACCGGTATTGTTCACCGCTTACTGTTCACCGGTTACTTTTTTTTTCTGTTCTTGTTCTTGTGAGGAAGATTATTTTGTGATTGTTGTTATTGTGGAGAAGATGATGATCAAAGAATGAGCCTCCCCTTTTTCTTCTTAGAATTTTTCTTTTATAATGGGCATGGATTTGTTATGATGTTGGAATTTTGGTGGGTCCCTCATATATTCTTTCTTTGTGGACAAGAAAAAGGAGGGGGGATCACATGGGTAGTTAGGGTCGGTGGAAGCTTTTGATTGGGTAGGTTGTTAGGATAAGATAAATTAGTTAGAGGTATTTTTTTGTTTATTTTTGTATTTTTGTGGGTTAGAATTACATGGGGTTGGACACAGGTGAACTTAAAATGAATAAAATTAGACATCAGGAGGGACAAAATTAGGTGTCTACATCATGCCCCCTTTGAATGTAAACACGAAGTGTTTTCAGATAAAGAAGTAGACAGCGAGACCAAATTTTGATCCGACCATTATTCAAAGAAAGAAATAGAAGGAAGAAGGACAACCGGGTCTTGACTTAAGACATCCTACCTACCCAAGTTATGAGAGAATCAAGTCACGGGTATCTCAAAAGATTGGAAAGAGATGGACTATACCAAGTTGGAGAGTCGAGTGAGGTTCCATCGAGGCTCCGGTTCACGGCTCTGTCATTAGATTAAAAATGAAAATTACAAGTTAAAGCATAAATGAAATTACAAAAATCCTATCTATACATCTTCTTTTGGACTCTTGACTTGAGTTTCATCACCCTATTCTTCAGGCAGGCTCTTGACTTGCTATTTCTCTTACTTGTTGTTTGCCTTTCAATTTCTTCACCCTGTTCTCCAGGCGGGTTCCTGACTTGCTATTTCATCAACTTGTTGCTATGCTTTCAACTTCTTCACCCTGTTCTGCAGGCGGGCTCCTGACTTGCTATTTTTCAATTTGTTTAACTTTCAATTTCTTCACCTTGTTGCTTAGTTTTCCATTTATTCACCCTGTGCTTCAGGCAGGCTCCTGAAATCACATCAAAACTAAAAAGAAAATTATCCCAAACAAATATTATTATAAAGAGAAATTCCATTTATTTGCCAGAAAAGTAAAGTTTCAAAGACAAAAATTGAATTTTTGCCCCAGTTTATCATCAGAAGACTTTTGGAAAAGTCACATCATACCTACTTGCATGTTGCAATGATGAATCAAGACTCTGACCAAGAAATGCATCTCTTGAGAGTACAATTGAATAAGCAAGACTAGGAAGTGCGTCTCCTAAGAATTAAAGTGAGGGATTCTAACTAGAAAGTGTGTCTTCTAGAGATATAAGTTTAAGTTAAAAGTGTGTCACCTGACAAATGAAAACTAGCAAGGAAGTGCGTCTCCTAAGGATTAAGTGCAATAACTTGACTAGAAAGTGTATTTTATAGAAATCAAGACTCAAGTTAGGAAGTGCATCACTTAAAAATCAAAATTCAAAATACTCAATCAAGGAAGTGCATCTCCTGACCAATGTTGCTTAAATTATCAAAACAAGGAAGTGCATCACCAATGCCGCTTGAATTAATACAACAAGGAAGTGCGTCTCCTCACAAATGCTTCTTGAATTAACCAAACAAGGAAGTGCATCTCCTTAGAAATTTTTTCATCAATTAACCAAACAAGAAGTGCTTCTCCTTACAAATGTTGCTCGAATTGCCTAAACAAGGAAGTGCATCTCCTTACAAATGTTGCTTGAATTAACCGAACAAGGAAGTGCATCTCCTTACCAACACCGCTTGAATTACCAAAATAAGGAAGTGCGTCTCCTAACAAATTTTTCTTGAATTAACCAATCAAGGAAGTGCGTCTCCTTACAAATGTCGATCGAATTACCAAATAAGGAAGTGTGTCTCCTAACAAATGTCTCTTGAATTACTTAAACAAGGAAGTGCGTCTCCTCATAAATGTTTCTTGAATTATCCAAATAAAGGAAGTGCATCTCCTTACAATATTGCTTGAATTGTCCAAACAAGGAAGTGCGTCTCCTTACAAATGTTGCTTGAATTAACCAAACAAGGAAATGCATATCCTTACCAACACTGCTTGAATTACCAAAATAAGGAAGTGCGTCTCCTAACAAATTTTGCTTGAATTAACCAATCAAGAAAGTGCGTCTCCTTACAAATGTCGATCGAATTACCAAATAAGGAAGTGCGTCTCCTAACAAATGTCTCTTGAATTAATCAAACAAGGAAGTGCGTCTCCTACCAAATGTTTCTTGAATTAACAAAATAAAAGAAGTGCATCTCTTTACAATATTGCTTGAATTGTCCAAACAAAGAAGTGTGTTCCCTCACAAATGTTGCTGGATTTACCAAATAAGGAAGTGTGTCCCCTTACAAATGTTGCTCGAATTTCCCACAAAAGGATTATCATAAGGCAGTTTTTCATTTTTGAAAGTGTGGTCCCATTTTTCAGGAGGAACCCGAACAGAAAGTAAAATCTCATTTTTCAAAAGGATCCTGAACAGAAAGTAAAATCTCATTTTTCAGGAGGGTCCTGAACAGAAAGTAAATCTAATTTTTCAGAAGGGTCCTGAACAGAAAGTAAAATCCCATTTTTCAGGAGGGTCCTGAACATAAAGTAAAGTCCCATTTTTCAGGAGGGTCCTGAACATAAAGTAAAATCCTATTTTTCAGGAGGGTCCTGAACATAAAGTAAACTCCCATTTTTTAGAAGGGTCCTGAACATAAAGTAAAGTCCCATTTTTAAAGAGGGTCTTGAACAGAAAGTAAAATCTCATTTTTTTAGGAGGGTCCAGAACATAAAGTAAACTCCCATTTTTTAGGAGGGTCCTGAACATAAACTAAAATCCCATTTTTCAGGAGGGTCCTGAACATAAAGTAAAATCCTATTTTTCAGGAGGGTCCTGAACATAAAGTAAAATCCCATTTTTCAGGAGGGTCCAAAACAGAAAGTAAAATCCCATTTTTCAGGAAGGTCCTGAAAAGAAAGTAAATTCCCATTTTTCAGGAGGGTCCTGAACAAAAAGTAAATTCCCATTCTTCGGGAGGGTCCAGAACAGAAAGTAAAATCCCATTTTTCAGGAGAGTCCTGAAAAGAAACTAAAATCTCATTTTTCAGGAGGGTCCTGAACAGAAAGTAAAATCCCATTTTTCAGGAGGGTCCTGAACATAAAGTAGAATCTTATTTTTCAGGAGGGTCTTGAACAGAAAATAAAATCCCATTTTTCAGGAGGGTCCTGAACATAAAGTAAAATCCCATTTTTCAGGAGGGTCCTAAACTGAAAGTAAATTCCCATTCTTTAGGAGGGTCCTGAACAGAAAGTAAAATCCCATTTTTCAAGAGGATCCTGAGCTGAAAGTAAAGTCCCATTTTTCAGGTGGGTCCTGAACAGAAAGTAAAATTCTCATTTTTCAGGAGGGTCCTGAACTGAAAGTAAAGTCCCATTTTTCAGGAAGGTAATCCCATTTTTCAGGAGGGTCCTGAGCAGAAAGTAAAATCCCATTTTTCAGGAGGGTCCTGAGCAGAAAGTAAAATCCCATTTTTCAGGAGGGTCCTGAGCTAAAAGTAAAATACCATTTTTCAGGAGGGTCGTAAGCATAAATTAGAATCCCATTTTTCAGGATGGTCTTGAAGATATGGTAATATCTCATTTTTCAGGAGGGTCCTGAACAGAAAGTAAAATCCAATTTTTTAGGAGGGTCCTGAGCATAAAGTAGAATCTCATTTTTTCAGGAGGGTCCTGAACAGAAAGTAAAATCCCATTTGTCAGCAGGGTCCTGAACATAAAGTAAAATTCCATTTTTCAGGAGGGTCCTGAACATAAAGTAAAATCTTATTTTTCAGGAGGGTCCTGAACAGAAAGTAAAATCTCATTTTTCAGGAGGGTCCTGAACAGAAAGTAAAATTTCTATTTTTCAGGATGGTCCTGAACAGAAAGTAAAATCCCATTTTTCAGGAGGGTCCTGAACATAAAGTAAAATCCCATTTTTTCAGGAGGGTCCTGAACAGAAAGTAAATTCTCATTCTTCAGGAGGGTCCTGAACAAAAAGTAAAATCCCATTTTATGAGGGTCCTGCACTGAAGGTAAAATTGCATTTTTCAGGAGGGTCCTGAACTGAAAGTAAATTCCCATTCTTCAGGAAGGTCCTGAACAGAAATAAAATCCTATTCTTCAGGAGGGTCCTGAACAGAAAGTAAAATCTCATTTTACAGTAGGGTCCTGAACAGAAGGTAAAGTCCCATTTTTCAGGAGGGTCCTGAACTGAAAGTAAATTTCCATTCTTCAGGAGGGTCCTGAACAGAAAGTAAAATCCCATTTTTCAGGAGGGTCCTGAACTGAAAGTAAATTCCCATTTTTCAGGAGGGTCCTGAACAAAAAGTATAATCTCATTTTTCAGGAGGGTCCTAAACTGAAGGTAAAGTCCCACGGATGTGTATTTCCAATGGTAGCTGAATTAAGTGAAACGAATTTTCCCTGTTTCATCAAAGAAAATTGTCAGTTAAAAACATAGTGATGGCTTGCGGCACTTGTCTGTCCCGACACCTGCTCCAGTGTTCATTCCCTTCTTTTTGTTTCAGATTGTTGGCATTTTCCCCTGCTTTGTCGTTTCATTGACCCAAACTCAGATTATTAAGAGTGACTTTGAAATAAACACAACATCTCTGCTATGCCATGCTTCATGAATAAACCCTTTAAACCTTGGTACTTTCATGAGTTCCCAGACTTGTCTATTGGCAAAACTTTCTGCACACCCCTTTTTTTGGCTCACATTCATGTATCTTTCATGCGCTGGCCTTTTTGTTTTACTTTGTGGAATTGAAGAAGTTGGTAGCCAGTTTTGAAATCTTTTCCCGCTTGTTTTGACATGAACTTGACTTAAAAACAAGAGAAAAATGACAAAAACTTTTGTTTTATTTGGATAATAGACTCAAGAAAATAAAAATAAAGATAAAGAGAAGAAAGAAAAGACAATGAATGTCCCCATTTGAAATAAAGAAATGAAAATTTTATCTTAAATGACAATCAACTCTAATGATTATGCCATGCATTTTGGATTAAGACGCCTGATCTTTCCATCCAAACTCTCACAAATTGTTGTTGAGTTAATGACCCGTAAGTGAGTTGCTTTCTTTGGCAAATTGCATTTAAGACCTTATTCGGCTAGTGGCGCCTTGAAGGGTTTTTGCCAATAAGCCTCTCTCATTTTTTAGATCACCATTTCCTTATGGTGTCCATGAGGGTTTTTCACCAATGAAACTCTCTTATTTTCATTTGTCTCAACTCGTCATCGTCTTACAGTGCCCGTGAGGGTTTTCACCGATAAGATTTTCTCATTGTTATCTCTCTCAGCTTACCATCGTCTTATGGTGCCCGTGAGGGTTTTCACTAATAAGACTCTCTCATGTTTATTTCTCTCAACTTACCATCGCCTTATGGTGCCCGTGAGGGTTTTTACCGATAAGATTCTCACATTTTTATTTATCTCTTAATTCTTTGTGCAGAGGAAGACAAGTAGTTCCCAAATACATCCTCATATCCTTTACATGTTTTGCCTTAACTTCCTTAAAGATTGATTTGAAGGTCTTTCTTTAGTTGTAACTTGGCTTTTGGATAAAGTTAGAAAGAAAAGATGGTATGAGGCCCAAACGACACTTGAAGTGGGTTAGGACTTACAACTTTTGGAATCGACTCAAACAATGAGGATCAACTCATGCCCCAGTTTCTTTTGACTGGGTGATTCTAAATTGTTTATTTGGTTGGACCGAGCCCTTAGTAGGACAGCCTACGTATCTCACCCCCATGAGAGGAGAATCAGGTCATGCGTAGTTCTGGTAGCTTGTTCTTTCTTTTGATCGGATTTTTCTTTCTTTTTTTTTGCTGACTCTTTTTCTCTTTGTGACCTTTTCTGACCTTATTTTTCTTGACTCTCTTCTCTTTTTTTTCTTTTTAGACATATTTTTTTCTCTTTTTCTTCTCTTTTTCTTCTTTTTTTTTTGAACTTTTCTGACTCTATTGTTTTGGTTGACACTTTTCTTTTGAGCTTTGCTGACTATATTGATTCCAAAAGAGGGGTATGAAATAATATAGGACTGAATCTCAAATGGGGTAAACAAAGGATGACACGATGTTTGGATAGCAGAATGAAATGCCTTCGTCATATAAATCCTTAAAAATGCAAGTACATAACATGCAATATGAAAGTGGGAGATAAAGATCATGTGTGACACTTTAACAATACTAACTTAAACTGAACGTGTGTCACTTCTTCTTCTATACTTGTCCGGCATACAACTCTACCTTTGTTATGCATCCCTCACATCGAGTGATTCATGCTTTTGTGGAGATAATTATCTTCTTGTTTCTCTTATATAGGGATCACACGTCCACTATTAGACCGAATTGGGACCTACCTTTCGATCGATGACCAAGTTGTTCTTGTGATTCTCAAAACAATTTCTTTAACTTGTCACCAAATGTCTCAGCACTCTATCTATTTTCTCATATGCTCTCTTTTTCTAACTTTAACCCTTTGATTCAAAGTTCATGCTTAAACTAGATTTTAAGATCTGGCTAAAAATTTCACTAGCGTGTCATATCACTAGGGTCAACATAAAATATACTATGTAAAGAAAACAAACAGACAATACATATTTAAAACATAAAGAAAAATAGGATACTTCATTTAGTTGAAACAAAAGATAAAAGGGTTTGAACATAAACAACAAAAGGACAAAACAAGATAGATCCTGAACTACAACCCTGAAATAATTTGGATAGCAAAAAATAAAATAAAACAAGCTATCGGACCATTTCCTAGTAAGGAGAGAGGTGACTTCTCAATTGCTCAGCCTGACATCTTAGCCATTGGTTTGCATATCAGCATGACTAGAGCTTTCCTCACTGTCAATGTTCTGTACCATGATTGATTTATCTTAAATCATCTTTTCAATTTCTCTTTTCAAAGAACGACAATCTTCAATACTGTGACCCTGAATATCAAAATGATATGTGCATCGTACATTAGGATCAAAACTTCTTAAATGTGGGTCAGGAGTATGCCTAAGGAGAGGAGTGATCATGTCCTGTTGTACCAATCCCTGGAATAAACTTGCATACGACTCTCCAATCGGTGTGAAGTTATCCCTCGACTTTTGTCTCATTTCATTATTTGGCTTAAATTGAAAGCCAGACCTAGAAGGGCTTCGATATGTATGTGGAGCTGGAGGATAACTCGACAGAGTTAGCGTGCGCCAGTGTGGGTAAGATGGGGGTTAAACATATGGTTGCGCATTATACACTAGATATGGAGATGGGGAAATGGAATATAATGGATTTTGGGAATGATTCTGTGGAAATTAGCCATAAACTTGGGTTTGAGCCCATGGGTAACGATGATATGGTCCTCTTACCTGTGCCTGTTGTCCAACTATAATGGTAGATACATCTTTCTCATTCTTCTTTTCTCCAAAACTTCCCGAACCTTTTTGAATTGCTTGAGTAGTCGCTTTCAATGTTGCAAAACTCACAATGCGACCGGTCTTAATTCCATCCTCTATCATCTCCCCTATTTTGAGGACCTCAATGAACGGCTTGCCTAATGCAGGTAACAAGTGTTGATAAGATGTTTCGTACTGCGCTTGAATAAAAACCTCCACTATTTTTCTTTCTTTCATTGGCGGTTTTACTCTAGAAGCTTGTTCGCCCCATCTGATCGCATACTCCCTAAAACTCTTAGTATTCTTCTTTGTTATACTAGTTAGGGATTTTTTGTCAGGGATCAACTCCACATTGTATTGAAATTGTTGCACAAATTTGTTAGCTAGGTCATCCCAACTAATCCATTTGTCAATGTCTTGGTCAACAAACCATTCTGAAGCTAGACCTGAAAGACTCTCACCGAAATATGCCATGAGTAATTCTTCCTTCCCTCCAGCACCCCTTAGCTGGTTGGAATAGCGTCTCAAATGTGCTACAGGATCGCCATGTCCATCATACTTCTCAAACTTTGGTATTTTAAAACCAAGAGAAAGATATACACCAGGAAACATGCACAGATCTTTATATGAGACACTTTTGTACCCCCCAAGTCCTTGCAAGTTTTTCATAGTCAGTTCCAAACTTCTCAATTTTCTGGCTATTTTCTCTTGTTCTTCTGTCATAACAGGATTCTCAGTGTTAGGAGGAAATTCAGGCGGTTGAGGGCAATCTTAAGGACCAGTCGACTTAAATGTAGGCTCGAGAGCATAATGCTGATCACTAAAAATATTCAATGCAGACTCTCTTGTAGAGTAGGGAGGCACAACTTGTGGATGAACATCAAAAGTAGGAGCTTCAGGTGGGGGTGGCGCCTAAAAACATGAACAACAGCTGAAGTCAAGTATGTGGTAGTCTTGGATTGGGGAGTGAAGAAATGAACATTGGAAGTGGTTGGATATTGTTTCCCCGGAGTCGATCCTGATGCATGTTGTGGCATATCAACAAAAATAGGAAATTGTGCATGTGACACGGGAGGCAAGCTAGAAAGATATTCCAGATTATCAGTGGGAACTGGAGGAGGCGGTAACCCATTAGCCCAAGCTTGATGCATTTCTATTATTTGTCGCCTTAATTTTCGAATCTCTTCATTATCTCCTACATTCTCATTCCCCGAACTCCCTATCTGATTAGTGACAACTAACTTAGTATCCTTGTTGGCCATAACTTTCTCTATGACTTGGAGCAATATGGAGGACCATCCAAAATGCTACAAACCAACCACCTTAAACTAACTGGACAAGAGATAGCAAATGCGTTAGAGTTCAACAATTTTTCAAAACCACTTTTTTTATTTGAAAAGGTCACCGAACCCAAAAAAGGGCGCCTACGTATCTCACCCCCAAAAGGAGAGAATTAGGTGTGCGTAGGTCGTGAAGTTTTGCCAAAATAGCCAATTAAAATCTTTTTTTTTTCTTTTTCTTGAAACTTTAAAAAGAAAAGAAAATAACAAATTATCAAAATAATTGACGAAAATCTTTTTTGCATTTTTTAGGTTTAAACTCCCTATACAAAATGGAATCTATGATTACCAAAGAAAAATCTTTTTGGGTTTTCGATTTAGAATTTCATAGGAAAATGAAACTTGAAACTATTAAAGAAAAATCTTTTTGTAGTTTTCTTTTAGAGATGTATATGAAACACCTACTCTAAGTGAAGAGTGAAAAAAATCTTTTTGATTTTTTCAGATTTCTGTACAAAATGAAATCTATGATTACCGAAAAAATATTTTTGGATTTTTGATTTTGAATTTCATGCGAAAAATGAAACCTGAACCTATTAAAGGAAAAAATATATATTTTTTGTTTTCTTTTAAAGATGTACATGAGACACCTACTCTAAATGAAGAGTGAAGAAAATCTTTTTTTGGATTTTTGAAATACGATCCCCGAACCTAAAATAGGTTGCCTACATATCTCACTCCCGAGAGAGGAGAATCAAGGGTGCTTAGTTCGTCCATGTTGGACAAATAAAGATTAACTAACAGACTGACCCTAACTTAAGAGACACAACCAAAGACCGATGAATAAAAGAAAAATAGAAAAAAATTGGGTTTTTAATTTGACACCAACAACTATGAAAGAAAAATCTTTTTTTTTTGAAATTTTCAAAATATGAATGCGTGGTAAAGGAATAAAAAGTTTTTTTTTCTTCTTTTTTTTTGATATTTTCCTTTATAAAACCTCCTATTGTAAAAAAAAAACTTTTTTTTTTGAAAATTTTGAATTGTGAAAAACAAAAGCCATAAAGAACTCTAAAAACTACAAAACTCTTTTTTTTCGGACTATTTTTTTTTCTTTTTTTTTCACACACTTTACTTTCTAACACATGCTTTACCCCATATCATTCTGTCAAATGACCACGTTATCCTCAAAGATGCAACATTTAGAACGTAGGAATGCTTTATAGGTAAGTCTCCTACAAAGGACCAAGTGGACCCCGCTAGGTCTCAATATGATGCACATAAGAATTGACCTAAAGGATGACCTACGTTGTGGTTTACTAAAAAGGCCGTTCGGGGGAGCATATGGTCGATAGTGGCTTCTTTGCTTTCCACCTACTACATACATCCAACGGCTCCCCCCTAAAATAAAGGTAACTCAACTAGAGTTCGTGCGCACGACGTGCTCTCCGAGACTTATTGCGGAAAGAATTGACTCGGGTTATGCAAATGATGCCAGATATAAAACGGTAACACATTGGATAAATACTGTAAACAAAGAGCACGAAAACGCACAAAAGTGAAAACACAAACAAAAATCACAAACCATGCTTATACACTCCTAATGACAAACAAAGCCAATACGACTCCAAAATAAGCTCGAATTCTGAACAAGTCCTCAGCAGAGTCGCCAGAGCTGTCACACCACTTTTTGGACTCCAAAAAAAGATATGTATTTTAAGTTCGAAAGGGTTTTATTATTAAGGTGACAAAAATGAAAAATTAGTTTCAAAAAAAAGGGATTATTTACATTATTTTTTCTTATTCAGAGTCACCACTTGGCATAATCCGGTGTGCCAAGTCACCTTTGGAAAATCCTTTCCGAAATGGTTTGACTCTAAAAACTGATCCGTGAACAGAGATTCCAGCTAAGGAATTCTGTTGACCGAGGGGAAGGTGTTAGGCACCTCTCGATCCCGTGGTTCAACCACGGTCGCTTGGTGGAGCATATCGGCTAATTTGACATTACAAATGTTTAAACCACATAAACACACAAAACAAGCAAATAAACAAATCACATAAAATTCAAAACAAACAAAAATAATGTTCAGTCCAAATTATACAATCCAAAATAAAAGAGGTGCTGGAATATAAAACCTATTCTATTCTAAACTAATCCTAAATTAAACTCCACCCGCCGTTTCGGGCCTTGATTACGAGCCTCCTTTGCATACATGCTACTTCGAGGCATTCCCCGGATAAATCAATACAAATCCTTCGGGGCATTCCTCGGCTAAATGAGTACAATTTAAACTTTTCAGGCAATAAAGTAGAAAGTACAATTCACGCACATATTCAAACACTCCAACAACTCGTTATTCCTAAATTTGCCTACCAAGCATACGTTTGCCTACCAAGTTCAACGTATCACAATTCTATCATGTTTAACATTATCAATACATCAAAATTAATCAATATTCATTTTCCTCCATTTTTAATCCCCACCTTAATTCATTTTTAACCACGTGATTAACCCATTTCAATACACAATCCACCAATCGAGAATAACAAAAATTCATCAATCATGCTTAGAACATCACACCCAAATGTCACCAAAAGTTCACATCAACAAACAAACCACGATATCGAATCACACGCAATAAAAATCACATAAGAATTAAATAAAAGAGAAGAAAGAATTGGACCTTAAATTGAAAGCTTTCAAACTCAATGTTATTCGAATAAAGAGAGTCCACACCCAGAAACCTCGAGACGAACCTTAACACCAACAATCCAACTCGATAAATAATGACCCGTTCACCGTCACTTTTCACGCCGGTACTGTTCACCGATTACTGTTCACCGGTTACTGTTCACCAGTACTGTTCACTGGTTACTGTTCACCCGTTACTTTTTTTTTTTTTTTTGTTGTTCTTGTGAGGAAGATTATTTTGTGATTGTTGCTATTGTGGAGAAGATGATGATCAAAGAATGAGATTCCCCTATTTTCTCTTAGAATTTTTCTTTTATAATGGGCATAGATTTGTTATGATGTGGGAATTTTGGTGGGTCCCCCATATATTCTTTCTTTGTGGACAAAAAAAAGGAGGGGGGGATCACATGGGTAGTTAGGGTAGGTGAAAGCTTTTGATTGGGTAGGTTGTTAGGATAAGATAAATTAGTTAGAGGTATTTTTTTGTTTATTTTTGTATTTTTGTGGGATATAATTACATGGGGTTTGACACATGGTAAGGTGAACTAAAAATGAATAAAATTAGACTTCGGGAGGGACAAAATTAGGTGACTACAATATCATTAAAGTAAGTTTTACAGAAACTAAGTGTAGAGATTCACGAACTTATCAGATCATGTTTATTACTCATGGTTTAATATGTTTTAACCTTTTAGTTTATTCCAGCTTATTGGTGAGTCTACCTACATTTAGCATGCATATTTTACGATTACATATGAAATCAGTTTTACTTATTGCATTCACCTCTGCATACTCAGTACATTCCATAAGTACTGATCCATATATACGTATGTGTGGCTATATTTCCTCATTATATAGGTACCAATTATAGCCTACGCATCCCGATTAGACAATTGCAGATTCCATCCTGCAGGTGATGAGTTCTCCTACTTTGGGAACTCCAGACAGTTTTAGTTCATGTACAGTTCATTTAGTTTCATGTGTATTGATTAGTGCTAGTTGGAGGCATGTCCCAACTATCTATAGTCAGTAGAGTATAGGCTTCATAGATTTTAGTTAGAGTCAGTTATGTACATTTTAGTTTTATACTTTAGATTTATCAGATTGTAAAGTTTCATCATTATTGTATGTATTTTATATCTTTAGTATGACTATGTTTCCGTATAGTAAATAGTTATTTATTATGCCATAATTCAGTTGCTTAATAGTATGCAAGTTCATGGGTTAGCTTGGGATCAATTGTGGTCTCAAGCGTTGTGTGACGCCTCGGGATAAATTTTTGGGGCATTACAAACTTGGTATCAAAGCACAGAGTTCAAGTGTCCTAGGGTGTCTATGAAGCCGTGTCTAGTGGAGTCTTGTGGAATGGTACGGAGACGTCTATACTTTTCTTTGAGAGGCTACAAGGAATTTAGGAAATGTTTTCCTTCTTTCAAGTCTCAGATCGTGCAGTAGAAGTATTACCTAAGAAATTTATGCAAATCCTCATCTTTCTTTATTCATGCTAACTCTGCCTTTGTTTTGAGGTGACAAAAATAATGAAGCTTAAGTCCTTATAGACAGTGTTTCCTTATCCAGTCCCTACAAATAATTCTAGGATTACATGTTAGCTCAGAAAGTATCCCATCAGTGCCCTTGTGTCCTAAATTTTGAAATATTTCATTAAGGTTCATGAAAATCATGTATTGATCC
Organism: Capsicum pubescens; assembly: GCA_030864215.1. Lineage (NCBI taxonomy): Eukaryota > Viridiplantae > Streptophyta > Magnoliopsida > Solanales > Solanaceae > Capsicum > Capsicum pubescens. The sequence goes on from CM061541.1 coordinate 155,289,890, forward strand.
AAAGTCATATGTGCTTTCAGATTTCTTCTCAGAATCCCTTTTTCAGTATGTGATCTAGAATTAGAATCATGAACCCAGGAGTTTAGCAGTAGTATAGTTGGGATAGTGTTATTCATATTGAGCAGACTATTTATTCAAGGGTATAGTTGTATGAAAGGTGAATCAGTAGACTTAAACAGTGTATGCAAGAATTTAAGTTTGTTGATTTGAGATTAAGTATGACGGTGTAGATGAGTTTATCATTCATGTGTATTATTATACCCTAGACTCTAGAGTAAAATGATTGCAGTTCAGTTTAGAGTTTAGTAAAGTGGTCACAGACTTAAGATGATGGCTTAAAGCTAAAGGGGGGATGATAGAACAAGTAACCAGTCAGGCTCTCAGATTCCAATAGTAGTGCCAGTATATGTAAAAAAGCAGTAAGGAAAGACGATTCCCAACCTATTTTTATCTCAGTGCAAAGTTTTTCAGTCATCACGATATCTACTCATGTCTTACATGTCAGCTCCATCATCACAACTCATATTCATGCACTTTATAGAAAAAACATGTACGCTTTAAGTTTCTAGTATGAGGAGTTCCAGTTCACTCTGCAGTAATCATGTTCCATGAAATCATGAACTCCAAACTCAGGTCATACAGATCATGACTCACGTACTCATGTTTTGTAGTATGATTAGATCTAGATACTCATGCTTCACTCATAATGATCAACTAAATTCAGTTTATATCATGTGTATCCTCAGTTCAGACCTCTTTGACAAATTCATGTCATTGATACTTTATTCCTCAAGCCTCAGTTGAGTGTCAAAGTTATTTCTTCATGCTTCAGGTCCTCATGTTATAAATTTCAGTAACCTCTCCTTACGTCAGGATTAGTTAAAATTTTATTTGTGTTTTCTTAGGCTAGTGTATAAAAGTTTTAGGGATAGAGGTTTAGAGAAAATGAGAAAGATGATTTTGTGGTTTTTTTACTACAAGTTCATGTATGGTTATGAAGATAGGATTGAATGTCATGTTGGTGTACAAGTGGAATGTATAGTTGAGTATAATATTTTAGTAGAATTCAGTCCGTATATCCAGTAATCCGGTCTAGCAGTCAGACAGACAAGTTCCTATGGTTTTCCATCTTTTTTATTCATGAGGTAATTCATTCCTGACCATGCAAGTAATAAATTCAATTCATCTCATGCATCATGCATCAGTTTTAGATCCCAAATATTCAGTCATGTTTCAGTCTGTAAGTTTTTTGTGCATCATCTCACTCTTTCTTTAGTATTTCAGCCAAGTAAGTATCATTTGGGGGATGAAGTATCCCAAGGGGAGATGTAATACACCGAGTATCTATGTCTTGAATCTTCTATCTCTTCCTAAAGAAACAATATCTATATTGAAGTAATGATTACTCATTAGTTTCTTTCTCATTTTTATCTCAGCCTTATAATCATTCTAATATCAGTGCATGTATTCACGAAATCAGTTCAGTTCATGATATTCAGGTCATATATCGTGTTTCAGAATCAGTTATGTAATCATATTTTCAATCACGCATGTTCAGAGTATGATTTCATTTACCTTCGTACAGTACTCTCAGTCTAACCAGTCTTATTTGAGGACGAATGTTCCCAAGGGAGAGATAATGTAATACCCCGCATTCTTGGGCTAGTCTATGAATCGTCATTCTTACCTGTATAAGCTATAATCCAAGTGATTCCCATGTGAATACAGGTTTCAAAATCTTTATCCTCATGTTTGATTTGCTTTTGAGGTTAAAAATGTTCATAGGAATCACTTAGAGCCATGTTGAGATAAGATCATTTGATTCGTCCAAAATTTAATATTCGATTCTACAAAGGTATACTTTAAACATTTATAACTTTTTATATGCATGGAATTTTAAATCTCAAGACCCACAAAATTGTATATAATTGAATTAGCTTTCTAACGATACCAATTTCGCCAAAATTCGATACCCGAGTAAAAAGTTATGGCATTTTTTTTGTGAGGCAGTAAGCCGACGCGATCTCAACGCGTCGCGTCGACTGCGCCCTGACACAACAAACTGAAGCGGATCCAAAGCTTTTTTACATGTTAATTCAATTCCTAAAAGGTCTAGGGATACTTTGGTCAATTTCCCTCACCCAAATACGACCCTAACACTTAATTTCAGCCCCAAAATTATTAGATACATTATTAATCATCTTTTTTCTCTCCAACAAAACCCTAGCCTCCTCAAGAACACCAAGAACTCCATAAAATTTTCTTTAAGAAAAGAATCAAGAATAAAGTTTCCTAATTCAAGAATGCTTTAAAGATTGTGTTTCTTCTTCAAGATTAAAGCTTTAAGGTATGTGGGAGTTCACCCATGGATCCTCTTTCACCGATGGAGACTCAAATTTCAAGTTTAAATTTATAATCTTTACATTTTCCCATGAATTTTGTTTATAAATTTTCATGAATCTAAAACTTTTATCATGTTTCCATGAAATTGTGGGTGATATTTAACCTTACATGTTTGAATGGTATTGTTTACCAAATTTAAACTCTAATTGATTATTTTAGAGGTGAAATCATGCTATAACTACTATTTTTAACTACTCCTATGCTTAGCCTAAACCATGAATTACAAGTGTTTGATGAAATGCCTATAAGAATGATTTTGAACAACGGCTTACATATCATGCCCTTAGAGTTTTAGTTGGATTCCATTCTAGATCCTATATTCCAGATAATTAGAAATAATTCCTTATTTTAAGTTCATATTTTTCACATGTTTGATCCTTACATGTTGTGACAAAATGCCCATGTCCTATTTCAAGTGAATTGGATGCAATTTCCCCAATTCACGGTGTTGGTTATGAAACCATGCTATTCTCCCATGTTTTAAAGATATTCCCATGTCTAAGTATTAATCTACATGTGCTTTATAGAATGCCCATGTGAATTGAATAGGGTAATCATGACATGTTACTATGTGTTCTCATCCATGTACAAGTCCATAACCACCAAGTGTTTAAAAAAATTTCTAAATGAAAGCAGTGTTGAAAATTGACTATTGTTATGCTATTATGATCATGCCAAGCTTTACTTTCATGCTATCGAGTCTTGGGTGTATTTAATACCTGACAATTTAGCTGTTTACCTAGAGCCAGTGTCAGTTATAGAACAGTATCAGTCATGTCACGATCAGTAGTACTATCAGTCAGTTACAAAACTCAGTAGAACTCAGTCAGTTACAGACCTCAGGAAAATCTCAGTAATCTAAGTACCAGTACCGTCCAGTTCAGACCTCAGTAGTATTCAGTTTTTATTTCAGACCTCAGTCGTATTCAGTATTCATTTTAGAACTCAGTAGTATTCAGTATTCAATTCAGACCTCAATAGTATTCAGTATTGAGTTCATACCTCTATAGTATTCGGTCAGTTAACAGAATTCAGTAGTATTTCTGTCAGACAACGAAACTCAGTGAACAAAGTTTACTTCAGTTAAAAAGTACAAACAGTAACAGTTTATTCAATACCAGTATGAATTAGGAAATTAGTTCAGTGTCTATTTAGATGGGAGTAGGATTTAGCACCGAGTGAACCCAAGAATGGGGACTCACCAATCAGTAGAGGGTGTAATCCTTAGAAGCATTCCTTGTGTTCCAGAACTACATAGCCAGTGTAGGTTGAGACATCAAACCTTCCAGATGAGGGTTGATGAGGTGTTTTAACCTATCAGATAAGGGTACCACCGTACTCATTAGAGTACTTGCCAGATGAGGGTACCTTTTTAGTGTCTTTACCTGTGGCACGGTACTGACACCCTTCCATCTGGGGTTACAGTTTGGACCCCAATTAGTTCAGAGAGGGGCATGTCGATTAGATGATTACTTCCTGCAATTTTAGTTTCAAACTCAGTACAAAACTCAGTTCAGTTCTATAGATTTAGGACTGGAAAATACAGTCACTCAGCTCAGTACAAAACTCAGCATAATTCCACAAAAATAGGACTGTCAGATATAGTCTCCCATTTATCAGTAATACAGTATCAGTAAACTCAGATATTAGTTAATCAGTTATTAGAACTCAGTATACGGTCTCAATTATAGTCATAGTTACAATCTCAGTCACAGTCTCAGCCTAGTAATTACATCAATAATTCAGTTCAATTTCAGGTTTGCTTGACCATAGAGTACAGTTATCAGTTATCCAGCTATTAGTATTTTAGTACCTCAGTTTACAGACTATTTTAGAATTATGTTATATGCTTGGTCTTACATTCCCTGATAATACAGTCTTCATAAATTCATGCTCAGTTATCTCATATTACTCAGTCAGTCCCTTTCTCATATGCATAATACTCTATAGTTTCAGTCCTGTTATTTAGACTAAGTACGGTCCAGTTATACATACCCAGTATTCATATAGTATCTATGTGTTATCATATCCCAACTCCAGTTATACTTATATCATTAAAGTAAGTTTTACAGAAACTAAGTGTAGAGATTCACCAACTTATCAGATCATGTTTATTACTCATGTTTTAAGATATTTTCATCTTTTAGTTTATTCCAGCTTATTGGTGAGTCTACTTACACTTACCATGCATATTTTACAATTACATATAAAATAAGTTTTACTTATTGAATTCACCCCTACATTCTCAGTACATTCCAGAAGTACTGATCTATATATAGGTTTGTGTGGCTATATTTTCTCATAATATAGGTACCAGTTATAGCCTACGCATCCTGATCAGACAGTTGTAGATTCAATCCAACAGGTGATGAGTTCTCCTACTTTGGGAACTCCAAACATTTTTAGTTCATGTACAATTTATTTACTTTCATGTACAGTTCAAAGGTGAAGCTTAATATAGCTTTTCATCCATGGATAGATGGTCAGGATGAGCATACAATTCAGACACTAGAAGATATTTTGAGAGCCTGCGTGATGGACTTTAAAGGAAATTAGGATAATCACTTACCCTTTATAGACGTTGCCTATAACAATATTTATCATGCTAGTATTCAGATGGCTCCATTCAAATTATTGTATGGGCATAGATGAAGGTCACCTAAAGGTTGGTTCAAAATTTGTAAAGTGGCCTTGGTTGGGACAAAATCTATTCTTAAAGCCATAGAGAAAGTTCAGCTAGTTCGTAAGAGGTTGAAAACCACTCAAAGTTATCAGAAAACATATGTAGGTATGAGAAGGGGAGAACAAAACTTTGAAATGGGTGATTAGGTATTTTTCAAGGTGTCTTCCATGAAAGGGATAATGAGATTTAGGAAGACGAGAAATCTTAGTCCCCGATATATTTGTCCTTATAAAATAATGAAGTGTGTGGGGGAAGTCACATATCAGTTAGAACTTTCCTCAGAACTAGTTGTTGACCATCCAATTTTCTATGTATTGATGTTAAGAAAGTTCTTTGGAGATTCATCATTTATTGTTCCCGTAGAGAGTATTGGGTGAAGGATAACTTATCCTATGAAGAGGTTCCAATTTAGATCCCTGACTGATAAGTTTGAAGATTAAGGAATAAGTTTCCTCAGTGAATATTCTTTGGAGAAATAAATTAGTTTAGGGAGAGACTTGGTAATCTAAGGTATATATGATGAATCAATATCCTCACCTCTTCACTTCTACCAAGGAGTTAGTATGAGGAAAAAAATTCATTTGAGTTTAATCTATTCATGCATATCCTTACTTTTACCTTATGAAGTTAATGCCAATTGAGTCAATTTAGTTGCATTAATGCTTGAGATAGAAGTTTTAAGTATAAGATTAAAACCAAATTCAAATCTTATCTTAGTGAGCGCATGAGATACGCATTGTTTCTTTCTAAGCTGCATTCGAGCACGAATGGTCCCAAGTGAAAGATAGTGTTAGAACCCAAAAATTCTGTTATTTTTATTTGGTATTTCCTATATATTTAATGGTGATTTTTGAGTTGAATTATGATATGGGATGATAACCTGACCATTTGGAAGTGTTTCAAATATTTTGAAATAAATTTAGGGACATTTTGGGACTCTAAAATAGTAAGGGTCCGCATTAAGAGGTTGTCATGGAAGGGAGGCATACCCTTATGCAAAAATAGTAAATGTTTGTGATAAGAGAATTCCACGTTCTTATCGTTCCACGATAAGGGCGTGCCACGGCCTTGGAGTAGGACGATAAGGGCGTGTCACGCCCAAGGGTGTAGAAACACCAGTTTCATTTTTTTAGCTTGGGGTTGAGGATATTTTGGTATTTTTCCTATTAAATGACTTCCTAAATATATTAAACATAAAACCCACCCTCCTAGCTTAGATTAAAGCAATCTTACTTCTCCTAAAACCCTCAAGAACACAAAAGGAGAAGCTTTCATTAAAATTCAAGTTTCTAAGGTTTTAACTCAAGTTTCCCTCAAAAAATTTCAAAATTCAAGGTATGCGGGGTTTGAACAAATATAACCTTTCATCCTTGTTCCCAAAAGATTTTATTTTACAATTGAATTTATGAGATTTAAGTTAGGGTTAATACCCATTTTTCATATTTCTTATATGGCATTGTCATGTGATTTAAAGTTTAGTGTACATAAAAATTTACCCTTACTTATGTTTTTACTTGAATGCTTCCTATTATGAGATGAATCTCTTTGATTTGACATAAATTTTCATTGGTTTATGAACCTACATAAGTTTTAACATGATTTAGTTAGTTTGAAAATTAGAGCAAATGAAGTTACCATGATCTTCTCAGTTTACAAGAAAGTTCATACTTACTATTTCAAAATTCATATTATTATAGTATGATTCATATTTCACCTATAAGCATAGATAAGTTATGAAATTCACAAATTCCTTTATGAGTATAATTTAAATAAGAGAAGCATAGTTGATTTTTAGTTTATAAACCCATATGCTTATTTTAAGGTAAATTTTATCTATATGTACCTACAATACATATAGATTTAGGGAGTAGTACTTAGCATCAAGAGTGGAATGTAGGTTTAGTGCATCCTATTTCCCAGAAATTACGTCCCATCGTAGGTTTAGGGGCCTCTCTAGAGAGTTTCCCCTTGCTCAATGGGCTTAGTTTAGTGATCCATCCAATTTATTTTAGGTTCTATTCCTATGGCAAGGGTAGAACAACCCTCCTCAACTAGCGTCAGACGTTGGACTCTATACTGGCTCACATGATTTATATCGGTTATGAGTATCTCCTACAATAAAAAGACTTTAGAAACTAAGTGTAATGACTCATAATTTTGATCAGATATTATTTTATGAGTTTTCTTTGTGAGATTTCATCTTTCAATATTACTTAAGATCTAATTGAGTCCTCTTACATTTAGCATGCATGATTTAAAAGTTTGTTAGGCTCTAGTTGGACTTATCCCACAGAAAAGACAGATTTAGAAACTAAGTTTAGTAACCCATCCAGCTTATCAGATTATGCTAGTTATTCATGTTTAAATATGTTTCAGTCTTCAGTTTATTTAATCATGTTAGTGAGATTACTTACACTTAGCATGCATGTTTTTTAACATTATGCAATGATTTATTTATACTTATACATTCATCCCCATATACTCATTACATTCTAGAAGTACTAACCATATATTTCTATGTGCTACATTGTTTGATATAGGTTCTGGTGTTTGTCCTCAGCAACACAATTAATCACATACATAATCTCCATTAATCAGACAGTTGGTAAGTCCTCATAGTTCGAGGGCCAAGTTTTTTATGATTCTAAATGCTTAATGTAGCTATTTAAATTATTTAGATTTTAGTTTGGGCTAGCAGGGATCTATCTTAATAGCTCTTCAGACATTTTTTTAGAGGCTTGTCAAGACTAGTCAGACTAGATGTTTTTCAGTATTCCTCAGATTTGAGACTATCTTTCTGAATTTAGTTTACAAAAACATTCTTTAGTATTTGTACATGTTTAAGTTTATAGTTTCGAGATTTTAGTGTTGAAAAGATATAATGGGTCAACTTGGGTCAATTCATACTAATAATCATCATATGATATCTGGGGGGTATCTTTAGGCTAGTACAAAGTTCTTCCCTTAAGCTAGATATGCTTATAATTTTCATAAATGTATTTTAATTCTGATCTGAGTCCAGCATATGCTTTATTTTAACTATAATTATGTGTTCTAGCACAACTCTGGTATCAATTAGTGTGGTTTTGGTATTATTTATATAAATGGGATTGGCTATCTATGGGATCACTAGATTTCAGTTGTGGTACAGTTACTATGAGTTTTGATTTGAGTCTAGTATCTAGTTATGATATGATCGGGATGTTTTGGTATTGATTATAGTTTTTCTAGGAGTATTGACCATGGTCCTGGGTTCTGTTGCACATAATTTATGTGTCCTCTCACTATTGCCCATTATTTATCATTCAAATCTGGGGTATAGCCTCTTCTTATTACCCATTGGAGTCATCTCAAACTCGATTCACATCTAGATTGTTTTATCATGGACTTGGGATAGATGGATACCGGAGATTGATTCAGCTATTTTTACTTATGCTTTATTCTTTGTTACACCTTGTATACACCCACTGTCTTATTAGGGTTTGGTTGGGTTACTTGTCTTATTTTGTTTGCCTTCTGGGATTTTAAGGTCCTAATTAGGTTAAGTTAACTTGTTTTCCTTACCTTTGAGTGGTTTATTTCCGGTATTGCTCTTATTTATTTCTGTTATTGCATTGCATAGCTAAATAGATATTAATATTTCTACCCTTGTTTCTATTGACTTAGCTACATACTTGCATTATATTTATGCTCTTACTATATTTAAGCTCAATTAGCAGATAATGTCTATTGAATACCCATTGATTTGGTACACATACTACACTTCTACATATTTTTTTATGAAGATTCGAGTATGAACCATCAACATTGACATTATCCTCGATCCTTGCTACTAATCCAAATATGGGGTGAGTATTTTTAGAGTTTTAGGTTGATCCTTCTCTCTCTATTATGGTTATAGCCTTTTGCATTTTGAGACTATGTACATACTTATATTTTGGATATTGTCTAGTACTCGAGTGGTAATGTATTGTACCAGACTTACCGAGTCTTGGGAGGGTTTCATTTTGTGTATTTTGTGCTCTTTCTTTTCCTATACGATTTATTATATATGTATATTTCTTTTCTTTCGTCAATGTTATTGTTAATGTTAGTTTTACTTCTTGTTTTTCATCTTCAGCTCATAAGCCTATTGCTTGTCATTTCGAGTTATGGCTTGGCTTACCTACTGGTGGTTGGAGTAGGCGTCATCATGACGTAAGACATTAGTTCATGATAGCTTGGTATCAAAGCCTAGGTTTCACCGATTATATTATTACAAGGTCCAATATTCAATAGAGTCCTATGAATCGACATAAAGATGTCCATATCCTATCTTTGAGAGGCTACAAAACATTTTAAGGAAAATCTCATATTCTTGGTTCACTTTCATGTGTTATTTCTATAATGGTTTCTAAATCTTTATTTGTTTCACTCTTTCATAGATGGCTAGGATATGGGGTGTTGCAACTAGAGATCAGAACCTTGAACTGACTACTAAAGGTCCTATTAGAGGCAGAGGTTAAGCCCAAGTTGTTACCCCAATTATATATCAGGCTAGGGAGCAATCACTAGATCCTGTTATTGTTCATGAGCTTGATATAGCTCCAGAGATTCAATCGCCACAATAGTTGGTGGGCCAGAGGGAAGCCCAGGCCCCACCCAGGTTTATATCTTCTTTGGTTCTCCAGGATGCATTGGTTTAGTTATTTGGGTTATTAGGTGATTCACAACTGATAGAGCTTATCCAACAACATAGAGTGCTATTGATATAAGGGAACCATCCTACAACTGTGAGTCATAGAGTAGAAGTTCTTCCAACACCGGTAATCCTACAATCAATAGCATCCCAGCAAGTTATCTTTGATGAGGAGCAAAAGATATTGGGATATTTTTTAGATTGACTCCACCTTGATTTGCTGGGACTCTAGGAGAGAATGCTTATGAGTTTCTAACCTGTTGTGAGCACAGGTTACATAACTTGGGATTGGTTGAATCTTGTGTGGTGGATTTATTACTTATCATCTAGACATATCAATGAATAGGTGGTGGATAGGTTCCATTCTAGTTGGATCTCTACTTGTGACTTGGACTCAATTTTTTTAGGCTTTCTAAATTAAGTATATGCCTTGTTGCATGCACGAGTTCTTCATAGATAAGTTTTATGTATTAAGAGAGGGTTCTATATATGTAGCCAAGTATAAGTCTAGATTTCATGAGTTAGCTTGACACACCACTATGATTCTGCTATAGAGTATGAGCAAATTTGATGCTTTGGTAGGGGGTTTGAGACTACCACTTCATAGGGTACTAAGAGTTTGGTCAAGTTAGGGAAGTTTTTTCCCGATGTTGCTGAAGATATTTATTCTATCGAGAAGATAGATTATGAGGCCCAAGGGGTAGTGATAAGAGACCCCATTACTGGGGCCATTATAGTGAGATCCACAATAAGTCTCAATTTAGAGGCTGAAGAGATCATGGTAGGTACCCCCAACATTAGCCTTATTATCTTTAGGATTATTCTAGCAGGACTATTCAGGCATTGCTTCAAATATCAGATGGGGTTAGCCTAATTATAGTGGTTTTGGTGGTCAAAGAAGTGATCATTCGTAGCAAGGTATTAGTCAGAGTCATCAAGCTGAGGTAGTCATTCTAGAATAGTCGGACCTATCTAGATAGAGTAGAGCGGTAGGGGCATGTTATGAGTATGGGATCATCGATCAATTTTCTCAATAGCTTCCCCAGTGTGAGATGATTAAGTCTTCAGTTCAGATTACACAACCAATTAGATTAGTTTCATCTCCAACTAGGGTTCCTACTTATGGTTGCAAATGTAGTACCTATGATTTAAGAGATAGTCCTGAGGGAGGGAGGATACGTGGTCAAGCAGGAACCCGATCCAATTGCGTATGGGGCTACTTATATACTGTAACGGGTAATAAAGGTTGAGGCTTTGGATGATCTGATTACAGGTATGATTTCCATATGCCATCATCCAGCTTTTAGTTTGTTTGATCCTTGTATCCATTTTTTCATGTGTCTTTGCTTATTATGCACTACAATTAGGTTTGTCTTCAGAGTTATTATTTGTTCCTTCATGTGTAACTACCCGCATGAGTAATTACTTAGTAGTGGATCGGGTATATAGATTATGTTTGTGATTGTCTTTCAGTCTGATACTAGAGTTGATCTCATTGTGCGAGATATAGTTGATTATGATATGATTTTGGGCATGGATTATTTATCTCCCTACCATTCGTCCTTGGATTTCTTTGCCAAGATTTTTACCTTAGTCATGCCTGACATACCTTCGGTTGTGTGGAAGGGTTCTTTTAGTCATATGCCGATAAGTATTATTTTTTATATAAAGTATAGGAGACTGACTTGAGAGGTTGTAGGACTTGCCTTTCTTCTGTTGGGATAGTAGTGTGGTTTTCTATGATTTTTCTGATGTTTTTCCTATCGACCTAGCTGACCTTCCTCCTAAGTTAGACATTAAGTTTGCTATTAACCTCGATTCGAGCACCTAACCTATTTTTATGGCTCTTTATCATATGACTCCTATCATGCTAGAGAACATAATTATTTAGCTTCATGATCATCTAGGTAATGATGTCTTCAGACTTAATATATTTCCTTAGGGCGCTCCAATTTTATTTGTGAAGAAAACGGATGGCTCTATGCATATGTGTATCGACTATATATAGTTGAATAAGGTGGAAGTGAAGAATAAGTATCCTATGCCTCGTATCGATGATTTGTTTGGACAATTTCATGGTGTGGCAGTGTTTTTTAAGATTGATTTAAGGTTTGGTTACCATCAGTTGAAGATTAGGGCTGTAGAAATCCCTAAGAGAGCCTTCAAGATCTATTACGATTATTTGAGCTCCTAGTGATGTCTTTTGGGTTGAATAATGCCCCAGCTGCATTTCTGTATCTGATGAACTTCGAACCAAACATTTAGGTGACCTGTTTCTACACCTGTACAATGCTTTGAATGGATCTGAATACTAGCATGATAACTATTGTTATAGGCAAACTCTATCAAGGGTAAGTCATCATCCAAATTTCCTTTAAAGTCCATCCACAGGATCTCAAAATATCTTTCAATTTCTGAATCGTACGCTCAGCCTGACTATCTGTCTGTGGATGAAAACTAGTACTAAGCTTCATCTTTGTACGAAGAGCCTTTTGAAATGATTTCCAAAACTTGGAAGTTGATACGAGATTTAAACCACAACACGAAAATAAGGTACAATGCAAGAACAACAAAAGAAACACAACAACAAATAAGCCGCCAAACCAAGACAACACAAGAACAACCACACGGTAGCAACACACAACAAGAATAAGAACACAAAAACACAACAATACAAGGAAATTAAAGGATAGATTAACTTGACATAAGATGATACAAGATCTAAGAACCAAGACGTGTGTCAAACGCCAAGACCCTAAAACCTGTATAATCACCACCAAGTTCATACAGAGACACAAGAGGGAACTGACTCTCCTCAAGCACCAATATTTCTAAGCCAACAGATCAACATAAGTAAATACCACACTTGGTTCCTAGTTTCAATTTTAGGTGTTCTACTCTCACAAGAGAGGAATGTTTCTTTCACATATTCATCAAGAATAAGCTAATGAAAAAAATACTAAAGGACACTATTTATAACCTATTACAACATAAAGTGTCCAAAACTCCCTTAATGAGGGTGGGGCGGCTATGGAGTGTATTTTTGACATGTGAAATCCATCAAACATCCTTAATGAAGGTGCTCATAAATTATCCAAGGCCGTGGCTCTTCAAGAACCCCCCAATCCACCTTCCACACATGACTTTGCCTTATGGAATGCTCAAAATGGCCTCTCCATGCATGCTCTCTTACCCTCAATGTGACCATAACCGAATCCTTCGCGTGTTGGCCTCAAATGATTTCTTCAAAAACTAGGATGGTGATTTGGCTCATATCATCCTCCCCTTCTTATAAAGGATTCTACCTCAAATCTACGCCTTCCAAGACCAAAGAAAGGACAAACAAACACAAAATCCTTATGGCATGAGGGTTAGGGTTAGTACAATAAACAACATCATCATGCCAAGGTTGTACACACTTGAAATATAACCAGACTTCCTTTGTTTTAATCAAGAGAAGCTTAGTAAAAATGTCACAAAGGAGTTGGCTAAGAGAATCACCAAGAGGTAAGGAAGATACAATGGTCATAATGACATCACTAGATAGAAGAGGTAAGATTATCTTTACCTTAGGAACCATAAGACACAATTGTTTCATCATCTCTTTAAAAGACCACATCAAGAGTGGTGCCTCAATTGAAGTTAAAGTCCACACAAAACATATAGCAATGTCACTCAAACAGGAAGACTAACCAAAAAAGATCCTACCTCCACATACAGCTAATCCATAACTATTATGGAAGTCATCATAAGAAAAGAGGTAGTATAAAAAGGAATCAAATGTGAAGGCTTTATCCCAGGTGCTACCATCTATGAGAAGCCAATTTGGCTCAAAATATTTAGCACGTGATGTACACAAGGATGAATTCAAAGCATTTAAGAACATACAAATTCTTCCTTTTAGGCAATTCATGCCAACATACGATGTAGATTCAACAAGATCATGAATATCATCATATGCATAAAGGTAATTAAGAAAGGTACTAAGGACACCATTCTAATCTAAGATGTATTCACAAGTAGAAACACACAAAGAGAGAAAGAGGTATTGTAGGAATGTAGGACCTCTCTTTTTCCAACAACTTCCCGAGGGAAGGTATTTCATCAAGGAAGCCATGCAATTAGGGAGATTATAGAAACTACTATACAACAATTCAATCCAAGACAAGTATTTTTCCCAAGAACTTTGTTTCCCACTTCTAATGATGTTAAGCATGCTACCAAGAGTCACATAAGATACTTCAACTTTTCCAACCCCATGAAGGTGAAAAGAAGCCGTGAGAATCCTTGGGATCTTCTACAAACAAGGATTCAACTTGGAATCCATAAGTTATGGTCCGCACAACTTAGGCTCAAATGTGTGAAATATGGATGCAAGCACATGAATAATATCCCAAAGAGGCAATGACACAATTGCCCTCGAACCCTCAATCATGAAACCACATGTGAGAAAGGGGTCTCTCATCAAAATCAAGTCACAAAAAAAGGGTGTCATAAGAATGAAATTCATCTAAAGTGTTTGCAAGAGGAAACTCTCTTCTCGACCTACAAGTAGTGATATCTTTGTCTAGAATGGAAACACTTAAGGGTGAACTCTCTTGGTTCCTTTTACTACTCCCCTTCCTTAGTGAACACTTACCCTCGTTGGAAATTCCCCCATTCATAACTTGGATCTATTAAGTGGATTGTAAATCCACAAGAACGACTTTCCATCATAGGGAAGGATACCAATACTTACAATCAAACCTTGCTTGTAATTAACCAAGAATCAAGTTGGATGTATATCATTCCCTACATCCCAACAGGTTTCTAGGATCAAATGGGTGAAGTAGATAAGGACCTAGGTCTCGGCCATACCCATTTCCCTTATGGTGTCATCCCCAAAATTAGGCATACCCTCTACATCACCGTTGGAACTATCATGAGCACAATGAGGGTGGATAAAGGTATCACTCAAGTCAACTTCAACTATGGTGTCCTTATGCATGTACTTACTAGTTTTAAGTTCATCACCATTTGTATGCTCAACATAGGAATCACACAAAGAAGAAGTTGAGGGATTTTCTAAGAAAATATCACCTTCTCTTTCAAAGGGGCATTCCTTAAGTAGACACAAACTATCATTAACATCAAAGGGATCACAACTCAAATTATCACATGGATCAAGCAATTCATCGCAAAATTTATCAAGCAAGGGTGGAGTGTGATACAAAGGATCACAATCAAAATCATTTTTCAAAGAACAAACACTAATCAGGTTGCCTAAACATTCAAGAACATCAAGGTCACCTTCACCCAATTAGTCATTCTTCACAACATTTTATTCTTCACGATTTCTATAAGCAAAAATAAGGATTTCATCACATAAAATACTCAAAGAATCGTATCCAATCTTATGATCAACTCTATTAGCTTCATCACTAACTTGAGACTCATCAAGCACACCATACACATGCTCAAGTAGTGGACTACATTCATAAGTAAGTTGATTATTATTCATATCCACACTAGTTGTTGGCAACTCACATACCAACGTAGACTCACCCTGATATTCACAAGGGTCAACTAGTGTGTGAATACTCTCATTACTTGGCAATGGAACCTCATTCATGTTTCAAGTGCTAGCACTAGGTGGACACAAATTGTTCTAATGAGGATAATCAAATTGGTCATCTATAGGATCAACTAGTACTTGTGCACTTACAATAAGAATTTGATCTCCATGAAACCTAGCAATACTACAAGTATCACCTAGGTAAGACTCACGTACTTCTTTTCTAGGTAAACCAGCAACTACACCCACTTGGAGACTACTAGCCATATCATAACATTCTACATTTATAGGAGTGTAAGAGATAGCATTTTTACCTTGTATCCCGCATGAGGTTTGGTCTTCACCTTGTTTTGGATCACAGAAGCCCACTTGATCCTTTGGAAATCTCTCATCATGAGGGAGTTTTCATTAAGTGTCTTGAATGGCACACCCTCCCATTCTCATCTGTCACAATCACGTTTGGTAGATTTAAGAAGGGCCAAGTCATTAGGACTAAGTGAGGGAATTGGATTTGGTGAGCTAAATATTTGGCGTAACTTTTCAAGGTTCCATTTCAAATCCTTAAAAGTTTCCTTGAAAGTATGGTCACCCATGGTATCTAAAAAAAGACAACAAGAAAAACAACAAACAATTTAGCTCAAAAGTATCCTTACACTCTCTTCTCCTTTAGATATCTCACACTTGGTTTAACTAGTTATGAAAATTGGCTTGTAATCCGAGAGGTGTTGAGTGTTGATTTCAGCTCTTGTCCAAAATAGACTTTTGTTGAAAAACTCAAAGAAATCTTGTTCGGACTTGAGCCAAGAATCACAATAATTAACAAACGACAAAAGCACACAAATGACGTTAACACGAAGAAACGTACTTAAAAACTAATTTACAACCTAGTAGGTTATTACTAGCTTGAGAATTAGTTTTAGAATCAACAAAATTAAAACCAATTGAAACAAGGAAAAGAAACTAGGAATTCCTAAATTTGAGCTTATGATGACGTGGCAGTCCACTATTGGCCGTTGAAATTGGAAATTTTTTTCTTGTTTACTAAATTTAGTTGATCAATTTTCACAAGAATGAGAGAAATTTCTGCTAGGGTAAGTAGACAAACAAGGTTTTAGTCTTACTTTTCAAGATTCAAAGAGGATGACCTACTTGCACTCTTTTGGTACGATAGCCTGTTTGCAAGTCTTGTCTCCTTTCTTTTTTTAGCCAATCTTGAAAAGTTCTCTTACTCCTTTTTGGTAACAATGTATTTTGGAAGCCCCTTGTCTTTTTACTACTTTGGTGATGTCTTGGAAGTGTTTCCAAGACAAACAAGAACCCACACTCTTTTTTCTTTGATTTTGGATAAAACAACTCTTTTCTTGAAGCTTCTTCTTCACCACAGTACAAGAACATCAAGAACAACAACAACAAGCCGTCCAACAACATAACAACACAACTTGAAAATTAGATCAAAAATTGGATTTAGACACTAGAGTGTTAGTGATAAAGGAACTAACATAGGAAACAACCAAAACACATAAAAATATCCTAATCTAGACTCAACCTTCGGCCAAGACACAAAAACAAGAACAACTATTCTTTTTTTTGTGAGATTTTTGACTTTGGACACCTCTTCTAGTGTTAGGAAACAAATATCTAACACTAGAACACACAAAACACACAAAATTCAAGACCAAAATTTTGGACAAGAGCCAAAAAAGGGACAGATTGTATTACATTTGGATTTTCAGTTTTCTACACCTTATTTTATTTTTCAAGTGAGTAAGCCCAAGATTGATCTCGTGGGAATGAAATCAATGATGGATCTAATACCAAATGATATGAGCTTCAAACCACAACACAAAAATACGATACAATGCAAGAACAACAAGAGAAACATAATAATAAATAAGCTGCCAAACCGAGACAACACAAGAACAACCACACGGCGGCAGCACACAACAAGAACAAGAACACAAAAGCACAACAATGCACAAAAATTAAAGGATAGATTAACTTGACATAAGACAATACAATATCTAAGTACCAAGACATGTCTCAAATGCCAAGAACCTACAACCCATATAATCCATACCAAGTTCTTACGGAGACACAAGAGGGAACTCACTCTCCTCAAGCACCAATGTTTCGAAGCCAAAATATCAACACAAGTGAATACCTCACTTTGTTCCTAGTTTCAATTTTGGGTGTTCTACTCTCATAAGAGAGGAATGTTTCTTTCTTTCATATATTCATCAAGACTAATCTAATGAAAATAAGACTAAAGGAGCCTATTTATAACCTATTACAACATAAAGTAACCAAAATGCCCTTAATGAGGGTAGGGAGGCCATGGAGTGTATTTTTTATATGTGAAATCCCTAAAACACCCTTAATGAAGGTGCTCTTCAATGCTCCAAGGTTGTGGCTCTTGAAGCAGCCCCCAAGCCACCTTCCACACACGGGTTTGACTTATGGAATGCTCAAAATAGCCTCTATATTTATTTTCTCTTCCTCTCAATGTGACCACAATTGGATCCTTCCCGTGTTGGTCTCGAATGATGTCTTCTAAAACTAGGATGGCCATTTTGCTCATATCAAAATTAAATTTTGTACCTCAATCTAAAATAATGGACAAAGAAACCCTATAACGCGTTACTAACTCATGAATAGATATCTTATCATAATCTTCCCTTGTATTTGAAGTCTTAATTGATAAGAAATGAGATGATTTGGTCATTCGATCCATAGTTTCCCAATTCAAATCATGCTAACATCTAGTGCGAGGATGTCCATAAACAAAATTCCTATTAATGACCTCTCATTTCCAAGTATGAATGCCAATGTCCTAAAGTGTACTGTCAGGCCTTTGATGCTTAATGTTTACTTGCTGAAAATTGGGACACTTAGCCACAAACTCTGCTAGGTCCCTCTTTATACTATTCCACCAATAAATTTCCCATAGATCACAGTACATCTTTGTATCACCAAAATGAATTGTATACTTAGAACTATGAGCCTCTACTAATATTCTTTCTCTCAACCCATAAACATTGGGAATACAAAGATGACCCTAATATCAAAGGCCATAGTCTCTTCCTTATGATAAAGCCTCAACCTTCTACTGTTGAACTGCATCCAATATCTGGCTAAGTATAAAATCACTACGATGCTTCTCTTTCACTTCCACCACAAAGGATGATTCTAAATCGTTCTAAACTACTACTCCCCCATCATCCACATCAAGTAAACACATGCCTAAATAAGCTAGTCTATGCACTTGTTAGGCCAACACCTACTCTTTCTTCTTTACATGATCCGCACTACCCATAGATAATCTACTCAGTTCATCTTCCACTACATCCACTTTACTCAGATGGTAAAACACATTCATGTCATAATCTTTTAACAACTCCAACCACCTTCTCTTGTGAAAATTCAACTCCTTTTATGTAAATATGTTTAGAAAACTTTAATGATCAGTGAAAATATCAACATACACACTATATATGTAGTGCCTCCAATTTTTTAGAGTGAACACAACATCTGCTAACACTAAATTATATGTTGGATAATTCTTTTCATGGTCCTTGAGTTGTCTGAAGGCATAGGTTATTACCTTCCCATTTTGCATCAAAACACGACCTAACCCAACTCTAGCAGCATCATAATACACAACAAATTCGTCTAACCCCTCTAGCAAGGCTAACTTTGGAGCTAAAGTAAGTTTATCCTTCAACTCTTGGAAACTCTTCTCACATTTATCTGACCAAATAAACTTTACCCTCTTTTGCGTCAACTTAGCCAATGCCGCAGCCATTAAGGAGAAACCTCAATAAACCTCCAATAGTAATTGGCTAAATCCAGAAAGCTCCGAATAACAAATGGAGTAATGGGACTAGGCCAGTGCTTCATTACATCAGATTTTGAGGGTCTCCATGAATACCAATGCCTAAAATAAGATGCCCCAAAAATATAACAAATTCCAATCAAAACTCACACTTATAAAACTTTGCATAAAGCTACTGAACCTTAATGGTCCATAACACTTTCCTCAAATGGTTTGCATGCTCCTCCCACTCCGAGAATATACAAGTATGTCATCTATGAAAACAATGACAAACATGTCCAAGTACTACTTAAAGACCCTGTACATTAAATCCAAAAGGGTTGCATGAGCATTTGTTAGTCCAAAATACATAGATACAAAATCAAAATAACCATACCAAGTTCTAAAAGCATTTTTTGGGATGTTACGCTCCTTAACCTTCAACTGGGGATACTTTAACCTGACATCAATCATTGAAGTGCCCTAAAGCTAATCAAATAAATTATTAATTCTGGGGATGGTGTACTTATTCATGATGATGACCTTGTTTAGCTTTCTATAATCTATACACATTCTGAGAGTGTCATTCTTCTTACGCACAAAATGTACTGGGGCACCCCACGGGGAAACACTAGGCCTGATAAACACCTTATCTAAGAGGTCCTTGAACTGATATTTTATCTTTTTAAGCTCGACTGAGGCCATGCAATAGGGAGGAATAGATATAGGTTTGTTATCGGGAAGGAGATTAAGCTCAAACTCTATTTCTCTATTTGGAGGTGCCCCAGGTAGATCCTCTAGGAAGACCTCAGGAAACTCATTGACCATACGGACTAAATGAATGGTTGAGACTTCAAACTTAGTATATTTAACTCAAACTAGGTGTTATATACACCCTTTTGATATTAAATTTCTTGCCTTAATATAAGAGATGAAATGACTTTTGGAAGATACTGAACTACCCTTCCACTCGAGGACTTACTTATTAAGAAACTAAAACTTTACCACTCGTGTGAGACAACCAATTGAGGCATAGAATGAATGGAGCTAATCCATACCAAGAATAATATTTCATCATTTCTAGCTCTATTAAATCTGCTAAGTGACCTTATGAAAGACTGTAATAGGGAACTTTCTGTAAATTCATCTAGCTACAACTAACTCACCCACTGGAAACTAAGAAAGGTTCAAAAAGACTTTCAACACTTATATCAAAATTCACACCAACAAGTGAGATCACAAAAAAGAGGTTTGACCCTGGGTCTAACAACATATAAACATCAAGGTAAAGGGCACAAAGCATACCAATGAATACAAATAGGGAGCTCTTCTTCTCTTGACAGGTTAGTATGGCGTAAAACCAATTATGATGTTGGCTGCCACTGATGCTAAATAATGCACCCTGTTGTGCAGCTGGGTGGCCTGACTAAACTGCTAAATTTGTAGACTGAGTTTGAGGACGAGCATATCTACTTCCCTGCTTAAAATAAAGGCATTTCTTGATTCTATGATCCATTTTACAGCAACCATACCAACCTCTCTTTCTATCTATCACTCGCCTGAATTATTCCTTCCATACTTGGTGCACGTCGGATTAGTGTTTCCCCCAAAAATGCTACCCTATGATCTAGTAGTCGATGCCCTTCCCTTATTATTCCTAATTAGTTCTACGCACAGGGTAACTAGACAAGGACGGTGCAAGCGCTGATGAATGTACTTAAAACTGAGAATGATTCCCTCATTTATTTTCTATGACAATACCCAAACTGCCTGATTCGATCTTGTTCCTCTTTTCCTCTATCTGCTGAGTATGAGTCATCAAAAAAGCAATATTCATATCCCAATCAACATGGCAGTCCTACACTCCTTGACTACCAAATCAGACATATTTTTGACAAACTTACTCATATGAGCTTTAAATTTTAGAAACAACTATGGTGCAAACTTATCTAGCTTAGTGAACTTTAGACAATATTCTTTTACTGGCATAGAGCCCTTTCTCAGGTTCATAAAATCATCCACCTTAGCCTCTCTCATCTCCCTACAAAAGTACCTATCCATAAAAGCTATATGAAATATATCCCAACTCATAGGAGTTGGATTCTCACCCCTACCTTCCCTCCATATAATAACCCGGTCATAAGCCACCTTCTTATATTTATAAGAATCCAATTCCACACTTTCCTCTTTAATAACATGCATAATCTATGTAATATTTTTCCTCAACAATGAAAGCTTAAGGATTCACATTCACCTTGACCCAAATAACTCAAGTGGATTCATCCTCATTAAATCTCAAACTCTAGTTACAGCTAAGTTACTATTCTGCTGAAGTAAGACTGCTATTGGTTAATTACCCTAAAAATTTGCAATCACGTCCTAAGATAACACTTGGAAAGCAAGTCAAAACTTAGCATAAGAGATATTTTCATTTAAAGAGTCTGCAGTTGGTGGTGGGATTGGCTTATCCCTATTTTTGTATGTGCATGCTCTGTGATGAGGTATTTAAATTAGAGAAGATAGAGATAACCTCAAAGCACGATAGAGATCCTGAAAGAAAGGATGGTTCCTAATGCATTTTGTATCTTTTTGCTCAAAAATATGGTGCACTTCACACACATGATCAAGACTCTACATAACACTGCTTGTCAGACTCCCTAGGACTCTTTTAAATGTTAGGATCTTATATTAAGTTTGTAACGCCCCCAAGATAGCTCCTGGACGTCAAAAAATGCTTATTACTACGAATAGACCCAAGCTAACCCATGATATCTACTCAACACTAAACTCTCAAAACTATAAACTTAAACATGTACAAACACTAAAGAATGTTTTTATAAACTAAATTCAGAAAGAACATCTAGTTTGACTAGTCTTGACAAACCTTTAAACCAATGTTTGAAAAGATACAGAGATAGACCCCTGCTGACCCAAACTGACAGCTAGATAACTAAAATAGCTACATTAAAAACATTTGGAATCATCATAAACTTGACCCTCAAACTTTGAGAACTGACCGACTATCTAAATGTAGAAAATGGTACCCATGGTTAATCTTATTGCTGAGGATGACACCAGAACCTACATTATGAAACAATGTAGCACATAGACATATATGTGGTTTGTACTTCTAGAATGTACCGAGTATACGGGGGTGAATTCATAAGTAAAACTAAATTAGTGTATAATCTTAAGAACATGCATGCTAAGTGTAAGTAATCTAAGCAAGATGCTGAAATAAATTAAAATAAACTGAAGACTGAAACATCTTAAAACATGAATAACAATCACAATATGATAAGCTAGATAAGTTACTACACTTAGTTTCTAAAACTGTCTTTTCTGTGGGATAAGTCAAACTAGAACAAAACAAACTTTCAAATCATTCATGCTAAATGAAAGAGGACTCACCTTGATCTTAAGTAAGAATCAAAGCTAAAATCTCACAAAGAATAACTCATAAAATAATATCTAAATAAAACTGTGAGTCATCATACTTAATTTCTAAAGTCTTTAAATTGTGAGAGATTCTCATAATTGACATAAATCAAGTGAACTAGCATGGAGTCCAGCGTCTGACCCATGTTGAGGAGGGTTGTTCTACCCTATCCATCAGAAAAAAACCTTAACTGAACAAGAGTGATCACTAAACTGAGCCCATTAGGCAAGGAAAACACTTTTTTGCTATCACGAACCAATACCTCAAGTCATGATATATCCTACTACAACAACCAGTAGGCAAGCCAACCCTAGCTAGTAATGGTCTACTAAAAAAATAAAGGAAAGAATGCGGAATAGATGCTACAAAAGACTAACATTGATAAGATAATCCCAAAACCTGGTAGAATCAATGCAAAAGCTTCTAATATAATAAGATTACAAAGTGAAGTACAATGGAAATACTGATACAACCCATGTTTGAATACAACATAGAGACTAGTCTGGTAAATAACAAGGATGAAAGTAATACTCCAAACACAAGGATCTCACCTTACGTCCTTGAACCATAGCAACTCTACATGATGCACACAACAATGGCGAAAACTCATACTATGCTCTGCAGGCTGAATAAGTGTTAGCCCCAAATCCTCTGACTGACGCTGAAGATCTTTGACTTCTATCGCGGACTCCCTAGCCTGAGGTTATACTAAAGCATCATAAATATATGGAAATGGCCTATTCGCATCTACCGACATCCTCGCATCACCCATCTCGGACAGACATCTCTGCAGCCTTCCGATGATAGGTAACGGACGTCTCTGCACTAATCTGTAAGACTCTACAAGATATTTAGCTCTTGTACCAATACATCGGTGAACCTAGGATCTAATACCAATTTGTCACGACCTAATTCCTAAAGTTATGGTGGAGCCTACTATAACCAACCAATAGGCAAGCAAATCCCATAGTCTAAAACTGCTAGTAACAGACAACCTAAATAATGAAGGAAAGAATGTAGAATAGATTCAATAAAAGACTAATATTCATAAAATAATCCCAAAACCTGGTAGAATCGGTGCAAGAACTTCTAATATAACAAGATTACAAGTAAAGTACAATGAATATACTGATACAACCCATCACTGAATATTGCATAGAGACTAGTCATTACATAAGAGGGAGGAAAGTAATACTCCGAACACTTGGAGCTCACCCTATGTCTTTGAACCATAGTTTCTCCACACGATGCACACAACAACAATGATAACCCATACTATGATCTGCAGGCTGCATAAGTGTAGTATGAGTACAAACAAGTGGTACTCAGTATGTAACTATTGACTGAGGTCCAAAGATAATGCAAATAACATGTAAGCAAAAATGTATAATATGTCCAATCACCCAATAACTACATAATAAAGCTAATAAGATAAAATTGATAAACTATCTAATCCATGTCGAAGAAACTAACACAATAAGAATAAGAAGGTATTAAGGATGAACTATCCCATTTTTGCCATACTCAAGAACCTCAACACTATATCGTATATCGTTGACCAATATAAATAATAATGGGTGAAAGAAGAATATATAATAGTATACAAGGCGAAGAAATAAATATACAATCTGAATAAATAGAGAAACGAAGAGATATACGATAACACCATAGCTACTTTTATATAGATCCGAATATATATACAAAATAGGTCAACTCATAATACAACTTAAGACATCATACTAGCACCTTATGGACTCAGAATCATAATGGAAGCTAGTTCTAACATTATCAGGGTTTCTAATCCATATGTCTAATCATGAGATAATCAGGCATAATGATAAAACTGTAAGATAAAAGAACCAGAATCATACCTCAAATCTCAATATCAGATCATTAACCAAGCTTCCATAATCTAACCATAACAAGGATCATGATAATAATAATAAGATCAATGACAATGCGAGTAACCGGCTAGTCTAGGCAAACAATACCTACTTGGGCCTTATTAAATCCCAATTTCCATAGGCTCAGAAGGTTCAATCAATACTCAGGCAAGAAACAGTCCGAGACCATACCTATGCAACCCTCATAAGGCTAATAGATACAAGCTCCACACAATATACTACAAGAAGCACTCATACCTATACCTATACAACCCCCATTTGGAAGATAGATATAGGCGCAAACTGGTGATAGGTAATGCACATGCATGAATAAATGCGAGGTGAATGCATAATATCTTAACCACTATTTCATCATCAACATTATAATCAATATCCATACTCGAACTAGTAGATATGTGTGTATATATATATATATAATATCAATATAATAATCAATGTCATCAATATCATCATCATCGCCCACCGGACTTAATCCAGAACTCATATCATCAATATCATCATCAATTGTCGGACTTGAATTGGTTTGTATATATATGTACCAATATCATAATCCATCGACTATGCATTATGTACAAGATTTATATATGTATATATATGTATAAAATTTTATAATTAAAACTGTGGATAAAAGAGTGTAAATCCATAAATCCATTGCCTTGGGTACTTATGGACTAAATCACCACAGAAATGTAGAAAAAGTCGTAATCTCTCTCGACCAGAGTAAATGATAGTACTAAAGAAGTGGACTAGAATTTACCTCGGCTAAATCATTAAAGCACTATTCTCAATCTCAATACATATAAGTCATCCATTAAGATGGTACAACGCTAGTTATGAAGTAATCCATTTTAAGGTGAAAAGTGTGCTATAACCCCTTTTTATGAAAAATAGTAGTAAAATCACATTTTAGTTGGAATTGTATCATTTATCGTATTTAGTGATTATGAATGTACTAAGTATATGCATGCCATCACTGGTATATTCAAAGAAGGAAATCATAAGCATCAATATGTCAATAAACTATGACCCTTTCCATTATAAGGAGGGCATACTTCCCAAAACCAAACCATTCAATATCGTGAACACGGCCTTGGGCCCAATAATGTGTCCAGAATAGCTACCGTATTTAATCACAGCCTGAGGCCTAAATGTATATCCAACGTAATCATAAGTTATATTCTTAGCCACGTCCGAAATATATATCAAGACCACATCTATAAGCTATAACATTAAGCATCTTCGAAATCAATATCAATATCCATACATATAAGCCATATCATATCTATATGCCAAATCACATCTATAAGGAGTATCATATCTGTAGGCCATACACCATAATCTAGGAAAAACCATCACCGTTCATCGAGTCATATAGTTATCTCATAATAGAGGCTCAGTAATCTCAACTATGTCTAACATGTATAAATAAGTCCACAAAGTCTAACATAAGTCTTGGTCTAAGGTGGACTGGAGGAACCCACTTCTAAACCTCGAAATCCATATTTAGGCAGTTTCCACCTAAGACTAGGCTAAGGCATCCACATGCACTCCTAGATGGTAAGTAAGCCATGATTAGCCATATGATAACAATTACTTCTAAAACATAAGAAACTAAAGAAATTTTGCCTAACTAGTAACAACTAAGGTAATTTCCTTCCAAACATGAGCCACGATGCCAAATTCCCCTAAGGTATGAGTAACTAAGCCAATTACTCCTAATTTATAATTTTATGGTATCCTAAATGGTCCAAATAAGGTCAATCATACTGTCTATGATTTCAAAACCTAATTCTCATTTCATATCTAGAATAACATCATAATCATGCCATGAATTAGCTCTATCAATAAGGAAGGTCGTAGGATTATGGAAGTATAACAAGTATTTCACCTTGCAGGTCAATTCACCCTTCTAATCCTCAACTTTAATATACTAGGCTAAGTCATGGTGGTCTACCCATAATCAATCTTAACATTCTCATTTACATACAATATATAAAACACATCATCTTATGAAGATGAGTAAACAGAAGCCTACCTCAAAGTCGAACTACAAATCTTTGAATCATCCACAAACATTCATCTTTACTCCACAATCTCGGAATGCTTCCATGCTATCAAAATTGTAATCTATGTATCATTAGGAGTCAAACGAGACCCATATTTCCAAATAATGGGTTAGGTCAAATTTCAAGTCAAGAATGGGTTCGTGGGGCCCGTAATGGAATCCAAAATTGAACTCGTCACAAGGTCCCTTGAAGGATAAGGAAGTTGTGCTCAAAAGATGAGCAAACAAAGTACAATTTAGGTCTCAAATCAACCCTTAAAGTTTAGGAATTTAAAGCCCAATTTCAAATAATTTACCATGAATTTGGGTGAAAATCAAAGGGAAAATCAATGGGAAATGGATAAAAAAGTCTAGGCTAGCTTACCTTAGCTTAATTGGATGATTTCCCACTCTTTTACCTTATTTGAGCTCTTAAAATGGTGTTAAAATTATGGAAAGAGTGTTGGAAAATTGGGTTGAAGAAGGGGATTAAATATAGGGTTAGGAGTAGCGATAACGACTCTAATCCGTGATCGTGTCCTGCAAAGGGGAAAATGCATATGTTGATCGTGATTTACCATTCGCGATCGTGGTTTTGGTAAAAATAAGAAAAGGCATAGGGTGATCGTGATTCTACTTAAAACTCAGTTGGATTTCGTGATTTATGGCTATCACGATTGCACCAGCAACTTACACTAGATTTTTCAATTGACCTGGTGTTCGGGATTCATTCAGAACCCCGTGAGCACAAAAAAAATATTCTACCATACCAAATTTGATATTTCAGACTCAATGAAATGATCGAAACTTTCATCCTAGATCGTTTTGACTACATGTGGGGCCCATACCTATAGTTCCAATTTTTGCATAATCTACCCAATAACCTAAAATAAGTTTGGAAGCCTTGGGACTTGAACCAAGGGTCCCCCTAGCCTAAAATTGGCATTTCAGAGCTGATGGCACAGTCAAAATTCTCATCCGAGGTCATCTACTAGGAGTTTTGGTGTAACACCAAATCTTAAACAGCGAAAGCTCAAAAAAGGGAAATAATACTAAAATGAATTGTCCGATCATCAAACCGACAATTTCAGAAAGTCGAGAAAACCAATGCACTGATAGTACATGAATCCCTTTATAGCTGACTTCCCCACTTTAGTTCTCAAACAACCAAAACTCAACCTCGACAACCAAATGGCTCTAACTAAACTGAAGAAGGTTGATGCATCCAAATTTGAACAACTACACATTGATACCAACACAATCCCATAAAAGCTCATCCAAGCCAAAGGCAAACCAATGCACGAGTTATGTAACTAACTCCCAATGCATATATAACCTTCTTTTGCCTTTGCAAACCTACTAACACTCTAAACCAAGTAGAAAGTCACCCAAGTCCTATTCGCGCAATCTCAGCACCCAGAACTCAAGGAACTGAAGCTGATCCATTGAGAATCCATATGGAAAACATGAGAATAAGCCCATAAGGCATTACCTAGGCACATAAATGGAGATAACTAAGGAATCCAATCTATGCCAATGCTACAAATGGTTAGAAAGATAGTCAAAACTAAATTTCAGGAGTGCAAAGAATAACTAATTATCACTAAATGATCCGCTCCAGGATGTTTCATCAAACGAGAATAAAACCAAGTTGCATCTAACTTAAGCATTCCACTCCCATTGAGTATATCATCCAAAATCTCAACAAAAATTGAAAACTCAAATTCAAAGTTTAAGAAACCAATACCGCATCCATGGACTATCATTTGAGCACCTATCAACAATAATCCATCCGAACACAAGAAGACCAAATAGTTAACCACGGAGTAGGCTCAGCTAGCCCATAGATGGAATCATAGCTGAGACAAATCTGAGATAAAGGCTGCACTTAAGCTCTACAACTCCTAGCTGAAATATCAACATCAAGGCTAAGTCGCTCATCTCAAATTCACAAACCAAACCTGAAGAAGGACAGACATACATACTCTAAATTTATCATAACTTCAAAACCACCATTCCAAAATGCCTCAAATCCAAAATTGATTTAATAAGTCTAAACTAAACTCAAATACTCAAACCAACATTAGTATCCAAATCTGACATATCCTTACTAAACTATATCAAGCCAAAATCTAAACATAGATGAAGAGTAAAATCACAATAGAGGATAAACACCAGCTGAAAACACAAGCAACTCAAGATAAATAATTTACAATTTGCTAACTTAAGAAGCGGTCACAGGAAAGATCACCTATTTCTAACTTTCTTAACTCCACTAGAATAAGAAACACATCACTATAAGAATGAAGTATCCAACTCCATACCAATACCTATATCAAACTAAGAAGATGAATCTAGTATTCCCTGACATCATCATCAAAACCACTATCGAGCGATGAACTACCCAAATCAAAAGAACAAACCCCATACTGGTCAACCTTAGAAATAGTTTCATAGAGAGGAATAACCAATGTAAAAACCTTCGCAAGCCAAAAAGGCAAGTCAATAATCCTAAACTCAAGAACGAGAAATATAACCAAATTGCTAACTCTAGAACCATAATAGATCAACAGAAGTTCAACTTACCTTTGATACCATAATTTATTCAACAATTGGTCTGGAACAACCAACAAAAGAGGAAAACAACTAACCTTACCTCTCTATAAGAGAGAAAAATCCTCCAACCAAACTAGTTGCCCAAGCAATAAATAAGAACTATGAGAAATAGGTTTCTAACTAGATAATAACAGTCTAGTCATCTACCAAGGGAGGATTAATTAAATCAAACAATAACAATAATAACAACAATAATATAAGCATAAATTTAAGGGAATAGGTGGTACCAAAAATGATAATCAATAGCGAGTACCCCTCTTGGTCCATAATAAGGCTGATATGCCATGGGAAATAGGACTTAAACCCAAATGTTGCACCCATAAAGGATAATATCAATAAAGATCTACCCCATCAACTACTAAAAGAAATCATCTACGGGGTAGTCATATAATTATGAACTCTATAACAAGGCAAACAATAACCAATATGAGATTATCAAGGCATATAATCATCGATGGGTACTATAACCCCAATACATATATATAAAGGCTATAGGAAGGAAATAAAAGTGCACCTATCATGGTGGAATTCAAAGTCACATGTCTAACGTGCGAGAGAGAGAAAAAATCTAAATAGGTCCGAACTCAGACTGATCGACTGAATCATCAACCAAGGTGCTAAGCATACTATCTCTAACTGAGGGTGCCACAACACTATAAGACTAATCTAAATGGGCTGAATGGACAATAATACCACATCGGGGACACTCTCTAGACCAGTGACCCATTACCCACAACTAAAATAAGATCCTAGAATACTCTAAGATACTGCCCCTCCTAATCTAGAATGGTTACCATGGCCTGAAGACCCATATCAAAAACTTTATAAAGTCTGATGAGAACTCTACCCACTATAACCATCATGACTAAGCTAAGAGTAACCCATAATCTAAAATATTACTTGTGCAACTTCAATAGGCTAAAAGTAAAGTTGACCTCCAACAGAAGGATCATCACACCCAAATAGAATACCAGTAACACTATACTAATTATATGTCCTCTTACCGTCATCTCTATAAGTCTCAACACATGCTCCCACTATGGCTCTCATGCGATTAATAACTTGAGAGAAGAAAGACCTAACTACTATAAGTGCTCCAATGCTAAATGGAGTAACAATGCTAATTCTCTAATAAATTTATGCATCATGTCCTGCTCTGAAGGATAGAGCATATGAATATGCCTGGCCCAGTCAAGAAACCCAATATCATACTCTGAAACTGACAAGAAACCTTGTTAAACACCATCAAATCTAACTCTATCATGAAAATTACTTGATAACCTAAATATAGAAAAGCTAAATCAGTCGCAAACTCTACCAGAACTTGGGTTAGCCCCAAATCCTCTGACCAAAGATAAAGATCTCCGACTTCCATCTCTGTCTCCCTAGTCTGATATTGTACTGAAGCTCTAGAAATATGTGGCAAAGTACTATCGACATTATCGACAACCTCGCATCGCTCATCTGGAACAAAATAAAGTCAATGAATGTACTTGAGGCTCATTGGTATACAGAAACATGATAAGACTCTAAGAATAAAATTTCCTAAGAATATTTTGTAGCCTTCTGAAGATAAGTAACGGATGTCTCCCACTGATCCATGGGACTCTATTAGAAATTTAGATCTTTTACCAATACACCGGAGAACCTAGGATCTGATACCAATTTCTCATGACCCAATTCCTCAAGTCATGATGGCGCCTACTACAGACCACTAGTAGACAAGCCAATCTTGTAGTCTGAAACTGTTAGTAGAACTACTGAAAGAATGAAGGAAAGAATGCAAAATAGATTCAATAAAAGACTAACATTCATAAGATAATCCCAAAACTTGGTAAAATTAATGGAAGAGCTTTTAATATAACAAGTGAAGTACGATAAATATACTGATACAACCCATCTCTGAATACACCATAAAGAATAGTCTATTACTTAAGAAGAAGGAAAGTAATACTCCAAATAACAGGAGTTTATACTATGTCTCTGACTCATAACAGTTCTGTGCAATGCACACAACAACGATGATAATCCATTCTATGATCTGTAGGTTGCATAAGTATAGTATGAGTACCACAACACGTTGTAGTCAATAGGCAACTATCTACTGAGCTCCAAAGATAATGAAAATATACATAACATGTAAGCAACAATATAAACTACACCTAAATATCCAGTAACTGCATAATAAAGCCAATGAGATAAAATGTATAAACTATCTAATCCATTTCAAAGAAACTAACATAATAAGGTTAAGAAGGTATTAAGGATGAACTATCCCATTCTTTCCATGCTCTGGAACCTCAATACTATATCATATATTGTTGACCAATATAAAGAATAATGGGTGAAAAAAAAGATTTATAATAGTATACAATGCCAAGAAATGAATATACAATCTAAATAAATAAAAAAAGAAATGGGTATACGATAATACCATAACTACTTGTATATAGATGTATATATATATAAAAACCAGGTCAACTCATAATACAGCCTAAGTCATCACACTAGCACCTTAAGGCCTCATAATTATAGTAGAGGATAGTGCTAACATCATCAGGGTTTCTAATCCATACGTTTAATCATGAGATAATAATGCATTATAATATAACCATAAAATAAAAGAACCAGAATTAGACCTCAAATATTGGTACCAGATCATTAACTAGGCTACCATAATCTAGACATAATAAGGATCATGATAATAATAATGATAGCAACAACAATGTGAGTAACCGGCTAGTCCAGGAAAATAATACATACTCAATCCTTTTATAAATCCCCACCCATAGGCTCATATGGTTCAACCAACACTTAGGTAAACAACAGTTCAAACCCATACCTGTACAACCCCTCATAAGGCTAAGATATATAAGCTCTATGCAATATACTACATGCAGCACTCATACCTACACCTATGGACCCCTCCATATGGCTAACAGATATAGGCGCATACTGGTGATAGGCAATGAAAATGCATGAAAATGTCAGGTGAATCCATAATATCTTAACCATTATATCATTATCAATATTATAATTAATATCTGGACTTGAACCAATAGATTTTTATATATATATAACATTAATATTATAATCAATATCCTCAATATCATAATTATCATCCACCAAACTTAACATGAAACTCATATCATCAATCATCAGACCTGAACTGGTATGTATATATGTATCAATCCATAATCCGTTAACTATGCATTCAATACAAGATTTACATATGTATATAACTGCACGGCTAAAATCGTGGTTGAAAGAGTATAAATTCATAAATCCATTTATCGAGGTACTTTGGGACTAAATCATCATCGGAATATAAAAAGGGTTGGATCTTTCTCAACCAAAGTAAATGGTAGTAGTAAAGCTATGGACTAGAATTTACCTCAGCCAAATCTTTAAATCACTATTCTCAATCTCAATGCACATAAGTCATCCATCAAGATGGTACTATTCCCATTATGAAGTAATCTATTTTAAGGTAAAAAGAGGGCTTTATCCCCTTTTTAGGAAAAACATAGTACAATCACATTTTAGGCAGAATCACACCATTTACCATATTTAGTGATCATAAATGTACCAAGTCTATGCATAGCATCACCAATATTTAAATAAGGAAATCATAAGCATTAATATACAGATAAACTATGACCATTTCCTTTACAAGAATAGAATACTTCCCGACACCAAACCATCTAATATCATGAACATGGCAATGGGCCCAATAATGTGTCCAAAATAACTACAGTATAATAATCATAGGTGAGGCTCAAATGTATATTTGACATAATCATAAGTTATAATCTTAGCCATATTCGAAATCTATATCAAGACTGACATAAATAAGCTATAAGATTAAGCATATCCAAAATCTATATCAATATCCACACCTATAAGCCATCTCATATCTATACGAAAAATCATATTTATGAGGTGTATTATATCTATGGGGAATATACCAAAATTCAAGAAGAACCATCACCATTCATCGATTCACTAACTAATCTTATACTAAAGGCTCATTAGTTCAACTATGTCTAACATACGTAAATAAGTCAATAAAGGATAACATGAGTCTTGGTCTAAGGTGGGTTGAAGGAACCCACTTCTAATCCTCGAAAACCATATTTAGGCAATTTCCATCTAAGACTAGGCTAAGGTATCCACAACACTCCTAGATGATAAGTAAGCCATAATTAGCCCTATGATTGAAATTACACCTAAAGCATGAGCAACTAAAGCAATTTCTCCTAAATTGTAACAACTAAGGCAATTCTCTTACAAAAATAAGCCACGACGCTAAATTTAGCTAAGATGTAAGCAACAAAGCCATTTACTCATAATATATGATTTCACAATAGCCTAAGTGGTCCAAATAAGGTCAAGCAAACTATCTATGCTTCCAATACCTAAATCTTATTTCATATATAGAATATTATCATAAAATTTCCAAGAACTAACTCTATTTATAAGGAAGCTAATAGAATTATAGAAGTTAATAATCATTTCACCTTATGGGTTAATTCACCCATCTAATCCTGAACTTTAGTAGAATAGGTTAAGTCACAGTGTTTCACTCAAGATCAATCTTAACATTCTCATTTACATGCAGTATATAAAATACATCATCTTGTGAAGAAGAGTAAATAGAAGCCTACCTCAAAGCTGAACAACAAATCCTTAAATTGTCCATAAATATCCATCTTCACTCCATGATCTTAGAATGTTGCTACACTATAAAATCATAATCGATGCATCATTAGGAGTCAAAAAAGACCCATATTTCCATATAATAGGTTGGGTTAAATTTTGGGTTAGGAACGGGCCCACAGGGCCCGTAAACAGAATCTAAAATTGAATCCATCATGAGGTCCCTTGAAGGACAAGGAAGTTGTGATCAAAATTTGAGTAAAAATATAGTACAATTTGGGCCTCAAATCAACACTTTAAATTTTAGGAATTTAAAGCCCTAATTTTTATGAATTTACCAAGAATTTGGGTGGAAATCAAAGGAAAAATCAGTGGGAAATGACCAAAAAGGATTAGTCTAGATTGCCTTAGCTTAATTAGATGATTTCCCACTCTTTTACTTTATTTGAGCTCTAAAAATAGTGTAAAAATAGTGGAAAGAGTGATAAAAAATTGAGCTAGAGAAGGGGATTAAATATAGGTTCAAGAGTCGGAAACGTGACCCTGAAATTATGATTGCTACCTACAAAGGGTAAAATACATGTGGCAATTGCAATTTACCCTTCGCGATCGGATTCTTGGAAAAAGAATAAAACACATAGGGTGATTGTGATTTTTCCTTTTGAATCGCAATTCTTCATAAAACTCACTTGGAGATCACAATTATGTCAATCACAATCGCAATTTAGTGTTATCGCAATTACGATTACACCAGCAACCTGTACCAAATTTGAACGGACTTTGATGGGGTGTTTGGGATTCACGCAGAACCCCGTGTGCCCAAACATAATATGCTACCATACCAAATTTGACATTTTAGGCTCAATGGTCCCATCTAAACTTTCAATCACAATGATTTTGACTACATGAATAGCCCATACCTATAGTTTCATTTTTTGCATAATCCGCCCAATAGCCCAAAATGAGTCTGGAAGCCTCAGGACCTCAAGAAAGGATCTCCCTAGCCTAAAATCAATGTTCTAGAGTTAATGGAACTGCAGAAATTCTCATCTAAGGTCATGTACTAGGTTAACAAATCTTAAATAGTGAAAGCTCCAAAATAGGGATATGAGCCTAAAATCCAAACGAACTGTCTGATCACCAAACCAAAATTTTTAGCAAGTCATAAATGACCTATAGCCACTGTGGAAAGGCTCAAAATGCCGAAAATGCATGCAAATCAAGGAAATGACCTAGAGAGTCATTACACTGGCCAGGCTCATAAACCTACGGTGGTACATAGTTTCTGAGAAATAGAATGTGCTGAACCCATATTACCCTCTCAATGCTAATTACTACTCCCAAAATTTATATAAATTGTATGCTCATACTGATGAAATTTACCTTAAAAAATCCTATGAGTTTATAAACTAAAAACAACTATGTTTCTCTTATTTAAATCATACTCATAAAGGAATTTTTCTCATGACATATCTATGATCAAGATCATAGTTGAATTTTAAATCATACTGTAACAATCTGAATTCTAAAATGGTAAGTATGAACTTTCTTGTAAACCAAGTAGATCCTTGTAAATTTATATGTCTTATTTGCAAACTAACTAAATCATGTTAAAACTCATATACATTTATCAACCTATGAAAATTCATGTAAAACATTGAGATTCATTTCATAATAGCAAGCATTTAAGTAAAAACATAAGTAAGGGTATATTCTTGTGCAAACTAAACTTTAAATCACATGAAAATTCCATAATGTCAAAAAATATGAAAAATTGGTATTAAACCTATAAAAAATGCCATTAATCAAATTGTAAAATCAAATATTTGGGACAAGGATAAAATTTTATCTTTCTTCAAACCCCACATACCTAGAATTTTGGAATTTCTTGAGGGAAACTTGAATTTAAACTTTGGAAACTTGAATTTTTATGAAAAGCTTCTCTTTTTGTGTTCTTGAGGGTTTTGGGGGAGTGGGATCGCTTTAATCTAAGTTAGGAGGGTGGGTTTTACATTTAATACCTTAAGAAAGCCATTTAATAGGAAAAGACCAAAAAGCCCTCGACCCCAAGCTCAAAAAATAAAAATGGAATTTTTGCACCCTGTGCATGGCATGCCCTTATCACTCCACTCCAAGAGTGTGGCACTCCCTTATCACAGAATGATATAAGTGTGGCATGCTCTTATCGTAAAACTTCACTATTTTTAGGTAAGGGTATGTTTCCCTCCATGGCACACCCTTAATGCGGACCCTTACTATTTTGGAGTCCCAAAATGTTCCAAAATACAGTCCAAAATTTCCAAAACACTTTCTAATGGTCCCATTATCATCCCATATCATAATTCAACTTTGAAATCACCATAAAAAAACATAGAAAGTACCAAATTAAAATCATAAAACTTTTGGGGTTGAACAAACTCCAAGGTTTGTAAGCCTATTTCAAGACCATAAGGTTATAAATACCAATCTCGGGCAGGTAAGTCTACTAAACTACGGTGAGTCTCCAATTACTAGTTTAAAGAAGAGAAATCTCGGTCAAATACTACTCTACCAGAGGGAAATAAGGGAAAATAGGCTAAAAATCAAGTTTAGGGTAAACCCAATGCTAGGTAATAGCATAAGATGGTAATCACAGGTCTAACTAAAGCTAAAGAGTTTTTAAGCTAGGTATACTAGCTAAAAGGGTAGTAAATCCCACTACAGGGTCCTATGTAGGGCTCGCTTACAAAATTATCAAACTAAAATCATCATAGAATCCCATGTAGCTAAAGGATCAAACGCCATAAAACTGTAGCCAAATCCAAGCTTAAAATATGCCCAAATTGGTCTCACCATTGCATTTCCCCGCTAATACCAACCTTAAATAATCGATTCCTACATAATTTTTGAGCTTATTGAGGTCTCTAACGGTGGATACATTTATATAAAATTGTTGGATAGTAAAAGGAATAAAAATATATATAACACCATCGATGGCCGCTTAAGCGATTCAATAACCGCTTAAGCATTCACAGCTTAAGTGTCAAAGGGCCGCTAAAGTGAACCAGCTCCAGCCATCCAGGTCTTCTAAAACGGTCAAGGGTTGCTTCAACGGTTACCTCTAAAGAACCTAAGGGTTGCTAAAGAAGCTAGGTCAAGCTAGTTGTCCCCTATAAAGTAGTCCAGTACTAGTAAAGTTGTCATAACTTAAGTAATCGTTAGTTGATTCAAAGACTCCTCTAAATAAATGGCACTGGCTAAGTTTAGCTAGTCCTAATGAATTATGATTGTGTGCTCAAAATTGGTTTAAAATACAGTGCAGGTAAATGAGCTATGCTACCGTACAAACTTTGATATTCTAGACTTAATGGTTCCATTGAAATTTCTATCTACGGTCATTTAAATAAGAAGTAGCGACCATACCCTAAGAGTCATTTTTACCAATTTCCATCTAATTGCCTAGAATGAGTGTGGAAGCCTCGAGACCCAAACCAAGGGTCCCTTAGCCTAAAATTGATGTTTTAGAGATGTTGAGAATGTCAGAATGGCATCCAAAGTTGTTAACTTGAGGTTCTGTGTAAGACCCCGCAAAATTCCAAGATTTATTTAGTCCATTAAAGCATAAAAAGAGGTCAAAGACTTCGAAACTTCGGCTAAGTGTTAACACTTAGAATCTTTTTTAGCCTTCATAAATTGGAAATCTTATTTATCAACTAATACGACCATTAAATGTCAATGTTTAAGTTGATTCATGATCAACTATGTCAGTAGGTGTTCTCGAATGAGTTTTGGATTTTTTGGACTGCATTTAGACCATGTTTGGTGTCCTAAAATAGTGGACCAATGTGATCCAGACGTGCTACGTCGCCTATCATGTTGGTTAATATTATGTAGGATTTTCCAGTCAAAAGTATTGAGGCTTGGTGCGATCATGGCGCGACGCGTCGAGTATCGTGTCGATGCCATCAATGCGCCGCGTGAACAACCACGTCGGTGCCCAATTTTAAGATTTTAAAAATATGCATCCATAGGGGTATTTGGGTGAATTTCCCACCCCTATATAACCCGATAACACAAGATTCATCCCTATTTTTCACCAAAATATACTCTCTTCTCTTAATTTCTCTTAGAAACAAGTTAGGGTTTTCCAATTGAAGATCCAAATTCAAGAGTCTCTCCGCCAATCTTCCTAAAATCAAGAACTACGGTATGTTATATATTGATTCTTGGGTCCCTTCCACCCTAGAAGTTGAAGAAACCTTTTAAAATTATAAAGATTGAATATTTATGATTTTTCATGATTTATGTGAGTTGAAGTTCTTGTTTATGTTATTGTTGAGTTGTGATTCATGTTCTAGATTACATGTTTCATGATTTAGTCCTAGCATGTGATGATTTTCATAATGTTAATGATAAACTCCTTTAAGTTGGAAGTTTATTGATGTAGCCATGTTAATTGGATGTATTGATTATTGTATAACCAAAGTATGCTCCCCATATGTTTGATAAAATGCTTATGTGAAGGAAATAGAGTCATTATAGCATGTTAGCATGAAATCCCTAATTATGTATAAGTTAATGCATGCCAAGTGTTTGTTGAAAGTCCTTAGTAAATGAATTATGATATGGTGCATGCACTCCTATTTACGTGTATTCCTTAATGAATGAATTATGGGACATTGGTATCCATCCCTATACGTTTACATGTTTAAGACATCCAAGTGCTTGAAGAGATGCCTCCTTGATTTTATTATGAATGATAGACTATTGTTATGCTATTTCAGAATTGTCATGCCTTATTTATTTATGTTATCGAGTCCTGGGCGTATTTAATACCAAATAATTTAGCTGATTGTCTAGAGCCAATGTCAGTTTTCAAGATAATCTCAGTCGTGCCATGATTAGTAGAACTCAGCCAGTTACAGAACTTAGAGAGACTCAGTAATCTCAGTATTAGTCTATTCTATTTCAGACCTCAATAGCATTCAAGTATTCAGTCCAGAAACTCGGTTGCATTCAGTCAGTTAACAAAATTCAGTGGTATTCCATCAGTCAATGGAACTCAGTGAGATTAGTTCAGTTTAGTTAATCAGTACGATCAGTAATAGTTCAGTCAATCCTAGTATGAACTAGGAAATAAGTTCAGTGTCTTTCAATTAGGAGTAGGATTCTGCACCGAGCGAGCCTAGGGATGGGGGATCACCCGCTAGATAGGACTGAGATCCCTAGAAGCAATCCCTAAATTCCCGAACTACGTAGCCAGTGTAGGCATGAGATGTCACCCATTATATAGGACTAACATACTCGGAGATCACCCACTAGTACAGGACTGATCTCAGGGGTCACCCGCTAGATTAGGACTGACTCCATAGTAGTTGTCTTTACTCATGGCACGATACTGACACACTTCTATCTGGGGTTATAGGTTGGACCCCACTACTTTAGATTCGAGGCATGTCAGTTTTATGACTACCTCCCACAGTCTCAGTGTCAAATTTAGTCTCAGGAATAGAACTAAATATAGTATTACAGAAATTAGGACTATTAGATACAGTCACTCATCTTAGTAAAGAACTTAGATAGTTCCATAGAATTTAGAGATCAGACGCTAGATAGGACTGATCTCAAATACAGTCAATCATTTTTGTCATTCTGAGATTCAGAGATCACCCGCTAGATAGGACGAATCTCAGGTACAATCAATCAGAATCAGTATCAGTAGATTCAGTGATCACCCGCTAGATAAGACTGATCTTAGATATAGTCAATTAGTATTAGAAAAACTCTAAGATCAATATCAGTAGACTCAATTATTCAGTATTCCAGAGTTAGTAAACTCAAATGTCAGTAAATTAGTATTTAGAATTCAGTAAACCCAGTTATCAGTGATCTAGTTAGTTGAAATTAGTATTCAGTGTTACTATGATTTCAGTTATAGTTTATGCATTCATGCATATAATTCCTCATTCAGTATACTCATGTTATTCAGTCAGCCATAGTTCATGCATATGATCCTTTGCATTTAGCCTTACCCAATCTAGCATACCAGTACATTCTCATGTACTGAAATATACTTTCCTGCGCTATGGTGTTTTATACCATAGGTTCAGAATCACAAGATGTAGAGCACCCTTAGCAGTCCAGATTTAGCCAGCAGCAGTAGATAGCAGTGAGCCCTCATCATTCGAGGATGGTTCTTATTTTATTTTATTCATTCGATTCAGTATTTTTAGTAGATGGAGTTAGTTGATGGATTGTACCATTCAACTCCTTATTCAAACAGTTAGAGGCTTCCAGACTGGAGTTTTTCAGACTATATGTTCAGAAAGTTGTATTAGTATTCAATTTTTAGTTGTATTTCAGATGTTTGAACCTTATGGAAAGTTTTTCGTCAGTTTTTTGCATTTTTATAGTATATTATTCATTGCTTAGTTACAGATATCAGTCAAGGGTTAGCTTGTGGTCCTTCAAGATTAGGAGCAACCTGTAGCGTCCGAGGTACCAGACTTGGGGCGTTACAAACTTAGTATCAGAGCCTAAGGTTCAACAGTGTCCTAGGAAGTCTGAAAGCCGTATCTAGTAGAGTTTTGTGCATGGGTGTGTTGCGCGCCACATTTATGTACAGGAGGCTATAATATGTTTTAGGAATAGTTTCTCTTTTTTCAGTATTCATGTCATGCGAGTGAGTATGAGCTCAAGTTAAGACTCTTAGTCTAATCCATTTTTTCTTTCATTTACAGAATATGTCTCCTCACATAGATAATGCCTATAGAAATGATAACCAGCCACCTTAGCCTGTAGATCCTTTGAATAAGAATGTGTCACATATAGAGTTTCGGGCAACTTTTTAGGTGCTAGCCCAACCTCAGTAAGATGGGGATTTAGTCACAGCCAGGATCAGAAATTTCATGAGAATGAGCCCACCAAAATTCATTGGGTCAATAGCAGGCGAGGACCCACAGCTTTATCTTGAAGCGGTGAAGAAGATCACCCAAATTATGCATGTCTATAAAGAGGAGAGTGTAGAATTTGTATCCTTTAGGTTGAAGGATATTGCTCATGATTGGGTAGTGATATAGAAGGAGAGTAGAGGGGAGGATGCAACTCCCATGACTTGGCAGATATTTTAGGATACGTTCTTAGATAAGTTTTCTCACTTGAGCTAAGGGAATCTAATGTAGAAGAGTTCATGAACCTAAGGCAAGGCTCTATGTCAGTGAAGGAGTATTGCCTCAAGTTCAATCATTGTCTAAGTATATTCCCGAGCAGATGGCTGGCCCTAGATCTAGCATGAGTATGTTTATGACCGGTGTGTCTGGGTTAGTGGTTAAGGATTTTAGGACTGCTATGCTCAATAGAGACATGGATCTTTCTTGACTAACAATTCAGGCTCAGCAGATTGAGGTGGAAAAAACTAAGAAGAGAGAGAGTGAAAAAGAAAGCCAAAGCAGGTAGTTTTAGTTTTTCTCAGCTAGGGTCTCAGAGTGGTAACCGTTCTCAGGATAGTCAAAAGTTTTTAGTCCCAGCTTCATCCTCATCTAGTGCACCAGTACCAAAGTTCAGGGATGGCAATCTTGATGGGGCGCCAGGCTCCAAATCCCAGGGTAGTATGAGAAGTGACCGTACCTATCCACTTTGTGAAGAATATGGTAAAAACCACTTAGGTACGTGTAAAGCAAGAAATAAGGTATGTTTTGGTTGTGGTAAGCCAGGCCACAGGTTGCGATAGTGTAGAGTTTTGGCTCAGAGGGGTAAAGATTTACGTCATCAGGGAGTCACTTTCAGTACCACTAGTGGTCAACATCAGAATAGATTTTATACATTCCAGACTTGCCATGATCAGGGAATTTCCCCTAACATATATTCGGGTAGCTAATAAGTACTTCATTTTTATAATATGCATTGTTAGATCCTTTGCTCCCATTTGAGCTTAAGTTTTTAGCATGAGTTAGTTAGTAAAGCCAAAAATTCTATTTAATAGTCAGGCAGTTGGATTCGTATAGTTTTTTTCCCATCTTTCCATTTAGTCATACTATTAGAAATCTCAGAAATGAAACTATTCCAAGATAGAAAGTCCTAGTAGTTGCAAGGTTAGTTTAGTTCATGTATCATGCATTAGATTTAGATCCCAGATGTTCAATCATGATCCAGTTCGTAGGTTCCTTATGCATCGCCTTAGTTTTCCCAGTATCTCAGTAAAGTAAGCATTCTTAGATGGGCATAGTATTCTAAGGGGGAGATACTCTATAATTCCCCGATGCTTTTATGTCCTTAAGCCCATTCGGTAGCATGTTCAGATGTTCCTTACAAAGTCAGTATCAGTTATCATTGCATATTCAATCATACATTTGAGAGTCAGCTCAGTCAGATATTCATGCATTAGATATCCATGTTTAGTAGAAGAATCTCCTCTTATTAGTAATTTTAGTCATGTTTTCATGAGAATAGCTCAGTCAAGTATCCATGCATCAGATATGCATGTTAAGTATGAAATTTTAGTATATCTGTAGCTCCAGTCATATAGTCATGTTTTAGATGTTCATGTCTAGTAAGTAAGTTCAGTTTATCCATATTTTTGGTCTAGTCAGTCCCATTTGAGGACAAATGTTCTCAAGGGGGAGAATTGTAAAACCCCACAGAATTCCAAGATTTACTTAGTCTGTTAAAGCTTAAAAAGAGGTCCCAGACTTAGAAACTTCAGCTAAGTGTTTACACTTAGAATCTTTTTTAGCCTTCATAAGTTGGCAATCTTATTTCTCAACCCATACGACCCTTAAATATCGATCATTAAGTTGATTCATGATCAGCTATGTCAGTAGGAGTTCCCGGATGAGTTTCGGATTTTGGACCACGTTTGGTGTCCAAAAATAGAAGATCAATGCGATCCAGGCATGCCGCATTTCCTATCGCGTTGGTTAATATTGTGCAGGATTTTCCAGTCAAAATTACTGAGGGTTGGCGCGATCATGGTGCAAGGCATCGAGTATCGTGTTGATTGCATCAACGCGCCATGTTAACAATTGCGTCGGTGCCCAATTTTTAGCTTTTTAAAATTCATGTCTAGAGGGGTATTTGGGTCAATTTCCCACCCCTATAAAACCCTATAACACGAGATTCAGCCTTATTTTTCCATAAAATGTATTCTCTTCTCTCAATTTCTGTCAGAAACAAGTTAGGGTTTTCCAATTGAAGATCCAAATTCAAAAGTCTCTCCGCCAATCTTCCTAAAATCAAAATCTACGATATGTTAGATATTGATTCTTGGGTCCCTTCCACCCCAGAAGTTCGAGAACCCTTTTCAAATTTTAAAGATTGAATATTTATGATTTTTCATGATTTATGTGAGTTGAAGTTCATGTTTATGTTGTTCTTGAGTTGTGGTTTATGTTCTAGATTACAAGTTTCATGATTTAGTCCTAGCATGTGATGATTTGCATAATGTTCATGATAAACCCCTTTAAGTTTCAAGTTTATTGATGTAGTCATATTAATTGGATGTATTAATTATTGTACAACCAAAGTATGCTCCCCATATATTTGATAAAATGCTTATGTGAAGGAAATAGAGTCATTATAGCATGTTAGCATGAAATTCCTAATTATGTATAAGTTAATGCATGCCAAGTGTTTGTTGAAAGGCCTTAGTAAATAAATTATGATATGTTTCATGCACTCCCATTTACGTGGATTTCTTAATTAATGAATTATGAGACATTGGTATACATCCCTATATGTTTACATGTTTAAGAATTCCAAGTGCTTGAAAAGATGTCTCCTTGATTTTAATATGAATGATAGACTATTGTTATGCTATTCAAGAATTAGCATGCCTTATTTATTTATGTTATCAATTCCTGGGGGTATTTAATACCCAATAATTTAGCTCAATGTCTAAAGCCAGTATCAGTTTTCAAGATAAGCTCAGTCATGCCATGATCAGTAGAACTCAGTCAGTTACAAAACTTGGAGAGACTCAGTAATCTCAGTATCAGTTTATTCCATTACAGTATTTAGTTCAAACTTCAGTAGAATTCAAGTATTCAGTCCAGAAACTTAGTACCATTCAGTTAGATAACATAATTCAGAAGTATTCCGTATGTCAATAGAACTTAGTGAGGTTAGTTTAGTTTAGTTAATCAGTACGATCAGTAACAGTTCAGTCAAGACTAGTATGAACTAGGAAATCAGTTCGGTGTCTTTCAGTTGGGAGTAAGATTCAACACTGAGTGAGTCTTGGGATAGGGGATTACCCGCTAAATAGGATTGAGATTCTTAGAACCAATCCCTAAGTTCCAAAATGATGTAGCCACTGTAGGCATGAGATGTTACCTATTAGATAGGACTGACAAACTCGGGGATCACCCACTAGTACAGGACTGATCTCAGGGGTCACCCACTAGATTAGGACTGACTCCATAGCAGTTGTGTTTACTCGTGGCATGGTACTGACACCCTTCCATCTGGGGTTACAGGTTGGACCCCACTAGTTCAGATTCGAGGTATGTCGGTTAGATGACTACCTCCTACAGTCTCTATTTCAAATTCAATTTTAGTAATAGAACTCAGCGCAGTATTATAGAAATTAGGACTATTAGGTACAGTCACTCAGCTCAGTAAGGAACTTAGATAGTTCCATAGAATTTAGAGATCACCCGCTAGATAGGACTGATCCTAAATACAGTCAATTATTTTTGGTATTTAGAGATTCAGAGATCACCTGCTAGAAGGACTGATCTCAGGTACAATTAATAAGAATCAGAATCAGTAGATTTAGAGATCACCCACTAGATTGGACTGATCTCAGATATAGTTGATCAGTATTATAAAAACATTGAGATCAATATCAGTAGACTCAGTTATTCAGTATTCCAGTGTTAGTAAACTCAAATGTCAGTAAATTAGTATTTAGAATTCAGTAAACCCAGTTATTAGTAATCTAGTTAGTTGAACTCAGTATTCAGTGTTACTATGATTTCAGTTATAGTTTATGTATTCATGCATGTAATTCTTCATTCAGTATACTTATGTTATTTAGTCAGCCATAGTTCTTGCATATGAGACTTTGCATCTAGCATTACCCCATCTAGCATACCAGTACATTCTCACATACTGACGTATACTTTCCTGTGCTATGGTGTTTTATACCATACAATAAGAAGCACGAGCTCTAA
This sequence comes from Capsicum pubescens, assembly GCA_030864215.1. Lineage (NCBI taxonomy): Eukaryota > Viridiplantae > Streptophyta > Magnoliopsida > Solanales > Solanaceae > Capsicum > Capsicum pubescens. The sequence goes on from CM061541.1 coordinate 155,334,831, forward strand.
ATCACCATTAGTAGTCATGATTCAGATAGCAGCAGGAGATAGCAGTAAGTCCTCATCATTCAAGGATGACTCTTATTTTATTTTATTACATTTGATTCAGTATTTTCAGTAGAAGGTGTTAATTAAGGGATTGTCCCATTCAACTCCTTATTCAGACAGTTAGTGGCTTTTAGACTAGATTTTTTCAGACTAGATGTTCAGACAGCTGTATTAGTATTCAGTTTTCAGTTGTATTTCAGATGTTTGAACCTTATGGCAAGTTTTTCGACAGTTTTCCATATTTTTACAGTATATTATTTAGTGCTCAGTTATAGATATTAGTCAAGGGTTATCTTGTGGTCCTTCAGGATTATGAGCACCATGTAGCATTTGGGGTACCTGACTCGTGGCATTACACTTTGGCTTCAGACCCATTTCTTAACTCTAAAAACTCCTAAAAAGGAAAGTGACTCTAAAAAATAAATGACTTTCTCGATAATTAATTTAACAGTCCCTACAAGTCATAAATGACCTAGAAAACTATAGAAAACTTTAAATATAGAAAATTCAGAAAAAACAAATGGAATGACATGAAGGGTCATTACAAAAATCTTTTAGGTATAGGTTTATTAGGCCATATGTATTGCTTTAGGGTGACCCTATTATGTTTATGAAAAAAAGAAGGTAGTGTGTGTATGTGTATCAATTATAGGTAGTTAAATAAGGTGATAGTTAAGAAAAAGTATCACTTATATTGATGATTTATTTGACTGACTTCATGGTGCGAAAGTATTTTCCAAGATTGATTTGAGGTCTAGCTACCATCAATTAAGGATTCAAGCAGAAAACATCCCTAAGACAGCCTTTAAGTCTCACTATGGTAATTATAAGTTCCTGGTGATGTCTTTTGGGTTTACCAGCTCCCCAAAAACATTTATGAAGTTGATAAACTACATTTTTAGGCCTTATCTGGACTTATTTTTATGATTTTCTTCATTATTTATATTCTTGTTTATTTTATTATGGAGAAGCATGAGCAAAATTAGAGGGATGTGCTCCCCACCTTGAGATATCATAAGTTTTACACCAAATTTTCATAGTGTGAGCTCTGGATTAATTTTGTAGCTTTCTTGCACACATGGTGTCCAACAATAGTATTATGGTGGACCCAACAAAGATTGGGGCCATTTATGATTGGTCTAGACATATGTCCCTGATTGATGTTCACATTTTAATTCGGTTGGTAGGATACTATAGGCAATTTATCTAGATATTTACTACTGTTAAAGTGCCTATGACTAGATTGACTAGGAAGGAGCTTCCATTTCAATGGTTTAATGGTTATGATATAAACTGTAGTAAGATGAAGGAATTGCTTACTTCAGCTCTATATTGACTCTTCCAATTTTTGGTAAGAGGTTTACTATTTATTATGATGCTTCTGGTGTTGGTTTAGGGTGTATTATATTATAATGAGGAAGTGTTATTGCTGAATCTGAAGGTGCATAACTGTAACTACCCTACTAATGATTTGGAGTTGGCGGTGGTAGTTTTTATGCTTAAGATTTGGAGGCATTGCTTATATAGTGTTCGATCTGACATCTTTAGTAACCACCATAGTCTTCAGTATCTTATGCCCAGATGGAGCTTAATTCAAGACATCACAGATGGATTATGTTGTTGAAGGAATATGATATCTCTATGCTATACTATCCAAGCACGAAGAATGTGGTAGTGGATATATTAAGTTGAAAGGCAGTGGGTAAGAATAGCATGGCCTTTATTTTAATTTATGATCAGCCTTCATCCTTGGAAATTCATTCCTTAGCCAACATGATGGTTCGACTTGATATTTTGAACCTCAGGAATATTCTTTCTAGTGTTGACGCTAGGACTACCTTGTTAGAGTATATTTACGGCCATACTTTGAGAATAACAGGCTATGTGGTATTCAAAACCAGGTTTTGATAGGTGAATCCAAAAAGGATACCTTAGATTTTGAGGGTGTTCTAATATCTGATGGTTGTATTTGTGTTTGAAAGTCAGAGATTTGGTTTAGTTGATATTTGGGGGGTTTATAACTCTAGATATTTTATTCACCTAGGATAGATAAGAAATAGAACTTGAGGCACCATTACTAGTGGAGCAGTATGCGGAGAGATAAGTAGATTCTATGGCTCGATGAAAATTGTCAGCATGTAAAGGTCAAGCTTCTGATACCTGGTAGATTGCTTCATAGATTACCCATTCTTGAGTGGAAATGGGAATGAATTATAATGGACTTTGTGGATGGTTTTCCCAAAACATATTATGGTTTTGATAACTTATGGGTCATCGTAGATTAATTGACCAAGTCTGTCAATTTTATCCCGATTCAAGCATTCTATAGTTCCAACATGTTAGCTCATATCTATATGTTTGAAAGTTAGTTTGCCTTCACAGAACGTCGTTTCTATTATTTCAGATAAAGGCTCTCAGTTAACGTTTAGATTCTGGAGGGAATTTTAGGATGAGTTGGGTACTTTGATTGATGTTAGCACCACTTTGCATCCTCATACTGATAGGCAGTTGAATATGACTATTCAAGTTTTGGAGGATATGTTTTGCCTGTGTGTTATGGACTTTGGGGGTTAGTGGGAGCAATTTTTAGCCTTAGAGGGGTTTACCTATAACAATAGCTACCATTTGAGTATTTAAATAGCACCATTTGAGGCATTGTATGGTAGGCAGTTTGATCGTTTCTTGGTTGGTTTGAGACTTCAAATATTAGGCCCCATAATACTGATTTTCTTAGTAAGCCTTTAGATAGGGTTTGGGGGATTCAAGATAGGCTATAGGTAGCTCAGAGCAGGCCAAAGAGCTATGTTAATCGTAGGCTATGTGTCTTGAGATATTGAGCTGGTGTTTGGGTCTTTCTTTAAGTATCATCCATGAAAGGCATAATGAGGATAAGGAAAAGGTCAAGCTCATCCCCAAGTATATTAGACCATTTGACATACTTCAGATAGTTGGGGAGGTAGCTTATGAGATAGATTTGTCTCCAACCTTTTTATCCATCCATCTAATTTTTCATGTATCCTTGTTGCAGCATTGTATGTCGGATGAGTCTTATGTGCCTCATTGGGACTCAATTCAGTTAAATAAAAGGTTGACCTATGTTGAGAAGCCAATATTTATCCTGGACAGAGATACTAAATAGTTAAGCTCTAGAGATATTCCTGTGATTAAGGTTCAGTGGAGAAACCATCTAATTGAGGAGGCTACCTGGGAGACCGAGCATGAGATATTGACCCAGTATCCCAACCTGTTTGATCTTTCAAGTCCTTTTTAATCTTTTAATCTCGTGGATAAAAATCCCTTTAACAGTGGATGTTGTACTGACCCTTTACTTCAGTTATTGCATTTTCATGATTTTTTGTTTTTAAATCCTTTCTATGACTTCCCAAGTCATTTATGACTTCCCAAGTCATTTATGACTTGTTGGGTCTAACAGTTTGGTTTCCGGGTAGTTCGTTTGGTTCCTAGAGACATTTTTCTATTTTAGAGCTTTCATAGTTAAAAAGAGGGTCTCGAGCCAAAACTTTAGGTAAACGACTTCGAATGTAAATTCTGACGGCTTCAAATGTCAATTTTAGGCTAGGAGGACCCTTGGTCTAGGTCTTAAGTCTTCAAGACTCATTTTGGATTATTGAGTGGCTTTTGGCTAAAATGGCCCCTTGGGTATGAGGCCCACTTTTATCGAAAATACCTCAGATGGAAATTTTTATTGCCTTATTGAGTCCAAATTGCCAAATTTGGTTGGATATGTCAGTTTGTTTACATTTGCAGGATTCCAACTAAATATCGAGGACTAGTCGGAATATTTTTACAACTTTGCAAAATTATTGGGCATCAACACTTGGTGCAGACCCAGGTCCTTCATCGCTATCACGATGAGGACCCCAATGATCGCGGGGTGCTACAACCATGGTCATTGAGATCACAAGGCTTACGGGCTCATGACCATGATGAAAGAGGTTGTGGGGTCGAGCCAGCTTAGTCATCGTAATTGTGTGTCTAGACCATCGCGATCTCGATGGTTCCCTTAGTAAGATATCACGACCGCATCCAGGGGACCTCTCGATAGTAATGATAAAATACCTAACAGTATATAAATAGTTCCCTTCATGTCTTGCTTTATTTCCCAAGATTTAAACAACATTGTTAATTATTGAACGCTTAAAAATAATGTAAAAATCGATATGTGAAGTTGGTTTTAGCTCTGGAAACTCATCATAACCATTTTAACATCCTTTTCTCATAAGTTTTTGACTAAATTTCTTCTTATAGTTGTAGTTTAAATCCTTTTTTATTTAGATTCTTTTGGGAATAATAAGAGGTTGCATTGAGCTTGGATTTTGCCCAATTTTGCGTTAAATGATCCTTGAGCTAAGAGGGACACTGTGATGGTTGCAATATTATGATTCTGCAAGCACGCCACATATGGTGTTTTAATGTAATTTTTTATATGAGGCATAAATTCACAATATGGGTGTTGTTATTCTCATCTTAATGCGTAGATCATTATTTTGATAGCGTGGTAGAAGTCAGAGTCTTCTCAGAAGGAAATTTTTTTGGAGTAGAGAATCTTTTGATCTTTTGGTGGTGTCCAAGTAGGCTACGCTTACTTTTCTCCTAGACTGCATATAATTATGGTATTGGTTTAGTATTTTTCTAGCTATGGGTAGGTACTTATGGACCGATTATCATTTCAACATTTATTGATTAAATAGTTGATTAGGGGTACCTTTTCAATAGAGTTTTACCCTATTTTTCCTTATATTAGATCATGATTATTTCCTACCACTAGTCTTAGTATTCTTAGTTTTGGGATGGGATTAAAAAGCCTTAGACTATGTCTGGATAGGTGTTTTCCTTAGGTTGAGTTTTTGAGTTTAGTAATGGGCCCCACTGGCCCTTCTTTAGGTAGAATGCCTAGAATATCCCTTTGTTGGCCTAAATTACCTTTTATCAATGCCTTGGTTTGTTCTTGGATTTCTGGTTACCATTTTATTAAGACCTAACCATACTTACGACCCTAGCTGAGTAATATTTGACCTTAGGCCATATTCTTTGTCTTAGTGAGTAAAATTCGTATTATTATAGACTTGACTACCTAACTTGGAAATTATGACTACTTGGACTCAAGGAAATTATATATCCTGGATTGTTGTTATTTTAGCCTATTTATTAGTTCAGGCTCGAGTCTGATACAACAATCCTATTACTTATCAAATTGGGTTCGCCACTAGCATTTTACTATTATGGTACTGTTCTCTAGTTCTGGTCCAAGTTGGCACCGATGATCTATTCGCAGCATTTTAATATTAAGATTCTATTTTCTAGTTTTAGTTTTAGTATGGCATTTATGATCTTTTCGGGTATCGGTCTGGAATTGAAAACTCGGTAAGACAAGAGTTATGATTGGAAAGGAGCATCAAGAATGCTTACTACACATTGGCTCACATTATGTTTACTATTGTTTTACTTTATCATTATATTAGTGTTACTCTTTGTTTGTACCCACTGGGCTTATGGGTGTCGAGTTGGCTTATTTTCTTCTTGTTTGTGCCTTCTAGGCTTATAGGGGCCTAGCTAGGTTATTGTTAGACACTATTTCTTTTTTTTTCTAGTTATTTATTTCATAGTATCGCCTTTGATTGGTATGATCTGTTATCTTCCATTTATGTCCTTTATACCTAACTTTAGTTTACTTTCTCGCATTTAATTATATTCTTACAGCTTAGACGGCCTATGATGCCTATAAAGTACCAGTTGTTTTGGTATCATACTACACTTCTTTATTTTTTCCTAATTTAGATGTGAGTACAAGCCACCTCTATTATCGTTATCCTCGGGCTTACTGCTAATTCAATGGTAGGGTGAGCTTTCACAATTCAGAGCTAATCCTCCTCCTTCTGCTCCAGTGATACTATTTTTGTATATTTTTAGCTACTATGTGTATATATACATTTTAGATACTTTCAAGTGCTCGCTTTTTTGGTTATGGTGGCTCTTGTACTGATCTTACTAGGTCTGGAGGGATTCTTTTGTATATTTTCTCCTCTTCCCTCTCTTGTAGTATGTTATGTATGTATATCTCTTTACTTTAGTTTATTATTTATTGTTGATGATTTTATTCTTGTATACCTTATATTTTCATACTTAGCTCATTACTTGTCGTTCTGGGCTATGACTTGGCTTACCTACTAGTGAGTTGGATAAGGTGCCATCATGACCCGATAAATTGGGTCATGACATCTTGAAAAGGAAAAAAACTAAAGAGATAATTTAGATCAATAGATTAACATTGGATTAAGAGTTGAAATGGATAGAAATATAAAGGTCATTAGGAAATTATAAAAGTAAAGGAAACAGGAAAAGGAAAAAAAAAAGCATATGGGCAGTCATTTATGAAATACCCCTATTGGTGACTAGGGGGATTCAAACCAGAGCAGAGACCATGGCACCGGTCCATTTTCCAACACACCAAAAGTGATAAATGTTCTATTAGTACCAAACTATTATATGTATATTACTTATAAAAATTTATATGTATATCAATGAAAATTTTAGTTGAGCATCCGGATGTCGTGGAACACTCACACTCCCATATAGATCCGCCCCTGACTCTAAGTTATTTATGACTTATTGGGACTGACATGTTTTTGGATAGTTCTTTTGATTTTTCTGTTAGTTTTCCTATTGCGGAGCTTTTGAAGTTGGAAAATTAATCTTTGACTAAAACATCTAGTAAACAACCTCAAATGAAAATTCCGACAGTTTCATTAGCTCTGAAACATGAATTTTAGGCTTGGGGGACCTTTTGTTTCTGTCCTTAGGCTTTCAGATATATTTTGAGCCTATAGGTTGGACATTGGTAAAGATGGAACAACGTGTTTGGGCCCTCCAGTTTTCCAAAATAGCCTTTGTTGGGAATCAATTTTATTGAGTCCAGAATGTTGTTTTTGATAGGGTAGCATAGTTTATTTGTGTTCAAGGGTTTCAAAAAAATCTTGAGGATCCTTTTGGAGTCATTTCTAACTTAGGATTTTGTTGGTTTTTCATCAGTTGGTGCAGACTTTTTTGCTTTGTGCATTCGCAAAGGTAAAGGATTCTTGACTTTGCATTCGCTAATGGGTTGCTACGTTCGTGAATAAAAGGTTGGCCTAACTGGTATAGGCTTATTCTTTGCATTAGTGGGGACCGATCACATTCGGAAGGTTTGGCCTAATTGGTCTCTGTGTTCGAAAAGAAGGCACCTTGGGTAGCATAAATGCTTGCCTTTTTACAATTTTAAAACTATTTCAAACCCAATTTTCACCATTATTGTTGGTTTGAAGTTTGGAAAACTATTGGGATTCATCACTTTGGTTAAAGGTACGATAATCCTTTTTCCCGTGATCATGTTTCCTTAGTTTTTCCATTTATTTATGCTCAAATTTGGGTTAAATTCTATCTTAAGTTCTCGTTTTCTCTAATATTTATGGACTAATTTGAACTTGAAATTGAGTACTGGTTATGCTCAAATTTTGAGCATGAGATCCTTGCCCACGAGGGACACAATTGTCGATTTTATTTTTGAATTCTATAAGTGGGCCTCATAACTGATTTTTGACCCAACACATAAATTTGCAATAGGATATCATTATTCTCATATTGATGCATAAATTATCATTTTGTTACCATGACTGCAATCAGAGGCTTCACAAAAGGGAAAAGCTCCAATATAATGGATTGTGAGTGTGTTCTTCGGAGTCCAGGTAGGTTAGAACTTACCTACTTCTAGAATTTTCTAGATTAAGGAATTCATATGATAATTTGCTAATTTCTGGTGGGATATTATATCTTGAATACATCTTAATTAGTTATGATCTTTATAGTTGGTTTAGGGGTCTTAGAGTAGATTTCACCATGAAATCATTAGTCTCAATAGTTTCTTATTCTTTAGGATTTGACTTAGAGTACTTAGTATCCTTGGGACTACAGTTACATATCTTAGTTTAGTCTCAAGTAGCTTTTTTCCATAGGTTTGGCTCCTTGGGGCATGTAGCTAGCTAAACAGTTTCTTTATAACAATTCGCCTAAATATAGCATATTTTTCTATTGTAAATGACTGTAAAACATCTAGGTTACGTATTGATTGATTCAATATTGGTATTTGAATGGTTTTCTTGCTCCATTGTATTTGTTTGATCTCATATCCTTGGAATATTGATATTTTGACCTAAAAAGATTATTTTATGACTTAAAAATTGGAATTATATTACTGCAAATAAATTTGGTTTTCCGAAAAGGGAAAATGGACTATTTATCTAGTTTGATTTTGGGCACTTGATCTTACAACTTAAATTATATATTTAGCCATGGTTCAAGTTTAGACATGCATTATCATTAATTTCAATTGGAAGTCCAGTTCGATCCTTATCAAGGTTCATTAATATGGATAGAGGAGTATACAATATAGTTCTTGTATATGTTAGTATTCCTATGCATTTACTTACTTTTTGTAATGCCTCAAAAGTACCCACTGGACATCACACGGTGCTTAAGACTATGAATAGCTCTAAGTTAACCCATTATATTTACTTAGCTTGGAAACTCATATGAGAAGTGACTAACAAATATAGAAATTGAAGATAAATGATTTTGTCTCATAAAGAAAGTCTTTAACTTGAAAATATTTAAACAACTCTTTAACTTTTAAAGCATACACAGTCTGACAAGCATATACTACTGGCTAGAGAGCCACTGGGACAGTCCCTAACTGACCCGAACATAAACAAAGATCAAATACTAAAATAATTTCGTCACTGAACAGAAGTCTAATAAGCTAGATCTTTGGACTATGAGGACTCACCAAAAAAGTCAGGATGTAGGTGATGATGCCCATAGTCAATCGTGTTGCTGGAAATGAGCACCAGAACCTACATTATAAGACAATGTAGCATATAGACATATATGTGGGTCAGTACCTCTGTAATGTATTGAGTACGTGGGGTGAATGCATAAGTAAAATGAAAACTGAATATGCATATAATCTTTCAAATGATGCATGCTAAGTGTAAATAACTCACTTTGAGCTTGAATAAAATAAAGGACTGCAAGATCATAAAACATGAATAATAATTCATGTGAGTGAACTTAGTGAGTCATAACACTTATTTTCCAAAGTCTTTACTTTTATTCTTTCTTAAGGGAAGTTCTTTTAACCGACATAAACCATGTGAGCTACCATGGAGTCCAACGGCTTACCCACATTGGGGAGAGTTGTTCTATCCTTGCCATCATAATAGAACCTTAAGTGATCACTGGACTTCATCCATATTGGGAAAAAGCTTAATCTACGATGGCTCGTAGTTTCTAGGAATTTAGGATACACTCATTTTCATTCCCTTCTTGGTGCTAAATACTATTCCCAGAATATTTATATGCTCGTACTTAAGAAATCCACCTTAAAATAGCATAAGGGTTTATAAAATTGAAACCAGTTTTGCTTCTCTTTACTTTAAATCATAATAAAGATAAACAATTATGGATTTCATATCTTATATTTAGATCAAAATATCAATCTTCCTTGAATCATGATATAATGTATGTGAATGAAGTTTTAAAAGATTAAACTTCCTTGTAAACTTAATGCTTGCACTTAGGACTTGGAATTCTTGCTTTATTTCATAGAAATTCATAATAAAACATCATGCTCAATAATAACCTTGAAATCTTTCAGCAATATCTTCTCAAGATAATGAAATTGAAATCATAATACAAATCTTACAAGTTAAAACATCAATATATTTAAACCTTGATACACTTAAAACTTTCAATAACTTGGTAGTATCATACTTCAAGAACATAGTTATTTGGGTATGACTGATAATTCAAAACAAGTAAAATCAACCTTTAAATCATGTGTTTTAGGTAGAAGGATAGAAGAATAACCTTGTTCATAAACCCCACATACCTGAAATTTCTTGACTTGTGAAGAGAGCTTTAACTTTGGGACATGAAAGATGAATTAGTAAGAAAAACCCTAATATTGATGTTCTTGAAGATAGAAGGAGGAAAATGTTGTTATTTGATTGATGAATAGAGGGAAATAATGCCTCTTGGACGGTTATGGGTTGTGGGTTGAAAGTTATAAAAGGGGAAAAGACCAAAAAGCCCTTTAACTAAACTTTACGGAAATTACTCGCCAGTCTTTACAAGTCAAACATACGACGCATATGGTGAGGGTACGACTAGGACCATCAACTCATAAGCTTGGCAGAATCAAGGATGGTATACACTAGTCAAAATACGAGTGGTAACATATGACTCGTTACTTGTCTATACAACTTGGAAACAACCAATCGTATCTTGGACAGAAACTTAGGGAATCTATTCTGATGAGCTCACGACTTCACTTCATATGAATCGTACCATGATCATTGACTTGTGGGGTCAACTTGTATCTAAAACAGACTTTTTCTACTCCATATTTCCCTAGGTACTATTTACCTTACATGACTCGTATGGAGTGTGTACGACTCAAGAAAGTGAGTTTTATGATGTATAGTATCTTTCAAACATGAGGTATTATAGTATCTCCCCCTTGGAAACATTCGTCCTACAATGTTATTCACTTTGGATTTGGATTTTGAAAAACAATCAATATCTACACATTGAGTTTACCATTTTTCTACTACCACAAGAACTCAATTTCTCACAACATAAGATATGATATTGGCGCAATTAAACAGAGGTTAAGAGAAAGAACTTGCTGAAAATAACACTTTACCTTTGGTAGGAACTGAAGTGGAGGAAAATAGATGAGGATACTTGGTCATCATGTCTAATTTAACTTCCCAAGTGGCTCCTTCAACTAATTGGTTTCTCCAATGAACTTTTACTGATGCTACTTCCTTATTCCTTAGCCTTCATACCTTCCTATAAAGTATGTCCATATGAATCTCTTCATATGTAATGTTATCTTTAACCCCAATACTCTCTAGGGGAACCACTAACAACAGATTTCCAATATACTTCTTAAGTATTAAAACATGGAGCACTAGGTGAACTGCAGCTAACTCTGATAGAATGTTCAATTTGTAAGTAACCTCTCATACACGCTTCACTACCTCATAGAGACCAACAAATTGCAAACTCAACTTCCCTTTATTTGTAAATATCATTACTCCTTTCATAGGCAACACTTTCAAGAATACCTAACACCTACTTTAAATTTAAGCTCTCTCTATCGTACATCAGCATATGATTTCTGATGACTTTGAGAAGTTTTTAATCTCTCACAGATTAATTGAACCTTTTCCATAGCTTTAAGAAAATATTCAGGCCCAATCAAAGATGATTCATCGATCTCAAACCATCCTATAGGTGACCTGCACCTATGCCCATACAACGCTTTAAATGGAGCCATCTAAATTCTAGCACGATAACTATTATTATAAGTGAACTAAATCAAAGGTAAATGGTAATCCCAACTTCCTTTAATGTATAAAACACACACCCTAAACATGTCTTTTAATGTCTGAATTATGCATTCAGCTTGACCATCAATCTGCATATGAAAAGTAGTACTAAACTTAACCTTTGCACCATGGCCCTTCTGAAAAGACTACCAAAACTGTGAAGTAAACTGCGTTCCTCTATATGAAATGATGGATGAGGGTATCCCATTAAGTATTACTAACTTGTGAACATACATTTTGGCATAATCCTCCGTGGTATCTGAAGTCTTAATAGGTTTGAAATGGGATGACTTTGTCATTTAGTCTACTATGACCCAAATTAAATCAAGTTGATATCTTGTACGAGGTAACCGAAATGCTACATGATGCTCATAATCCCGAAGGACCACAACCTAACCCATGAATGGTACCTGTTGTAATAACTCAATAATAGTACTATAATATGCCAAAATTAGCTGAAAAACATGCCATAAGGTTCAATACTATAATAAAACTGAATACGGTATAACAAATACCAAATCTGATACATTTGTCTGAAAATACTCTAGTTTGAAAGAGCCTCTAAACTGTCTGAAATAAGGAGTTGATGGGAAAAGTCCCCAATTAACTCCAAACTACAAAAATAAGTTGAACTACTAAAATAATCATGTCTTCAAACTAAGAGGAATCACCACTAACTCTGTCAGTTGAATATCTGAACTGCTACGTATGATCAGGATCTCAGAGGTCTGATCCGATGATATAAAACATCATAGCGCAAAAGAAAGGTATATGTAAGTACTTTGAATGTACTGGTATGCAAAGTGAAGTAGGCTAAAATGCATGGGTTCATATGCATGAAAAATACTGACTAAATGACAAGAATATAACTGAATGAGAGTATATGCATAAATACGTATACTGTAACTGAGATCGTAATTACACTAGATACTGAGTTCTGAATTACTGATTTACTGATATCTGAGTTTATTGATATTATGTAGATGATAACTGAGAGATTGTATCTGACAATCTTAATCCTATGGAACTATACTAAGTTCCATACTGAACTGAGTGACTATATATGACAGTCCTGAATTTGTAGAACTGAATAGAGTTCTATTCTGAGACTGCAACTAAAACTGAGACAGTGGGAGGTAATCATCTAACCGACATGCCCCTTTCTGAATAGATTGGGGCTGTAACTCTAGTTGGAAGGGTGTCAGTACCGTGCCACGAGTAAAGATAACTATGAGTTAACCCTCTCTGATTGGAAGCTCTTTCATCAACCCTCATTGGCAGGAAAACTCATACAAGATGTATCAACCCTAGTCTGGCAGGAAGATATCTCAACCTGCACTGGCTGCGTAGTTCTGTAACATAGGGATTGCTACTAAGGGTCAAACCCTCTGCTGGAAGGAATGTCCCCATCCCTGGGTTAACTCGATGTTGAATTCTACTCCCAACGGAATAAATACTGAACTAATTTCTAGTTCTTACTAGGCTTGACTGAACTGTAACTGATTATACTGTCTAACAAAACTAAACTGAGTTCACTGAGTTCTATTGACTGACGAAATACTACTGAATTCTCTTAAATTGCTGAATTTACTGAGGCCTAAACTGAATACTGAACTGGACTGGACTGATACTAAGTCTACTGAGTTTTTCCTGAGTTCTGCAACCGAATAAGAGTACTACTGATCATGACATGACTGATACTACCCTGAGGCTGACCATAACTCTAGGTAATCAGCTAAATGGTCGGGTATTAAATAACCCCAAGACTCGATAACATAAATTATAAGACATGGCACAATCTTGAAACATGATAAATAACTACTTGATTATCATTCATTCATTGGGACATTCTAGCAAACACTTGCATGACATGAACTTGAATACATGCTAAAATGATATAATTTCATTATTTAATTCTCATGAACAACTCATCAAACACTTGGAAGGCATTGTATATCTACACAGTACTAATCAACACATGAGCATCACAATTTCAAGGATTTAACATAAATTCACATGATACTACATACATAATAGTTGGTTTTACATAAATCTTGCACTTAATCACGGAATAGAAATCCAATCAACATATTAATCATGAATACACTTGAATCCAAATCATGGAAAGCATGAAATCAAGCTACTTGAAGTTTAAAAGAGTTTCATGGACTCCAAAGGTGGAAGGAACCCTTGGATAAATACTTGACATACCTTGGTTACTAAATTCTTGAAGAAAAATGGTGAAACCTTGAGCCTTGGATTTGAAATTAAATCACCTAAGGTTCTTGTTCTTAAGCAATTTGAGAGAAAGTAAATACATTTTTCTCAATGAGGGTTGAATCTCATGTTTTAGGGCTGAATAGGTGTGGGAAAAAGACCCAAATAACACCCAAGGATGCGACTTTTAATTACTAAAAATCAGACTGTCGATGTGCTGTGTCGTTGGCATCGACACGATGGCCAACACACCACGTCGAGTCCGCATCGATTCATTCAAAATTGTTAGTGGGAGCCAAGAAAAGATATTGATCGATGTGATGGCCTCCTACCGCGTTGAGATCACGTCGATTCACTATTTTGGATTCCCAAACATAGTTCAAATGAGGTTTGAAAAATAAAAAACTCATTCGGGAACACCTACTGACATTCCTAATCATGAATCAACCTAAAGATTGACATTTTATGGCCATAGAGGTCGCAAAATAGAGTTTCAAACTTATGGAGGCCAAAATAATCCTAAGTCTTAATACTTAGCTAGAATTTTCTAAGTCTAGGACCCCTTAGCAAGCTTAAAAGACTGAGTTGAGTTTAAGATTTTGCGGGGTATTACAATATCTCCCCCTTGGTAACATTCATCCTCGAATAAGACTGATTAAACTGAGAATACTGGTAGATTAGATTTAGACACTGGACATACACAACTGAAGCATAATTTCATGACTGAAATTTCTGATATACTGAATTATCATACTGAACATGGATATCTGATGCATGAGTGTATGGATAAACATGATTCATGAATGCATGAATGGGATTACTGATAAGCTGAGTTTATATACTGGACATGCATGTCTAATGCATGAGTAGATGACTGAACTGATTCGTGAATACATGACTGACAATGTAACCTTAATTGATACCAAGTTGGTAGCTATATCTGAACATAAGACTGATAAATTCAAAGGAACTATGTTACCTTGGGATGAGTCTGAATTTACGGAGAAGAGGTGAGGATACTTGGTCCGTATGTATGCCTTTTCTTCCCAAGTAGCTCCATCAACGGATTGATTTTGCCAAAGAACTTTGACTAGAGGGACTTCTTAGTTCCTCACTCTGCAAATCTGCTAATCAAGGATTTCGATGAGAGTCTCTTCATAACAGAGGCTATTTTGAATATCTATTCCCTTTATAGGGTCTACGATTGCTGGGTTACCTATGCATTTCTTAAGCGAGGAGACATAGAACACTGGATGTACTAAAGCTAAGTCTGAAGGCAACTTAAGATCGTAAGCTACCTTTTCAAAATGGCTGAGAATTCAGTAAGGACCGACATATCAGGGGATGAGTTTCCCCTTCTTTCCAAACCTCTACACTCCTTTCATAAGAGAGATTTTCAAATACACAAAATCACCAATCTTGAACTCGAGATCCTTTCTACGTACATCTGCGTATGATTTTTGTCGGCTCTGAGCTGTCTTAAGCCTTTACCTAATCAACTGAACTTTATCTAAGGTATCAAATACCAAGTCAGGCCCTACCATTGAGGCCTCACCCACTTCAAACCAACCGATAGGAGATCTCCACCACCTTTCATAAAGTGCCTCAAATAAAACCATCTGAATGCTAGAATTATAGTTGTTGTTATATGCGAACTCAATCAAAGAAAAGTGGTCATCCCAACTACCTTTAAAGTATATTACACACGCTCGTAGCATATATTGTAAAGTCTGAATGGTCCTTTCTGCTTGACCATTTGTCTGATGATGAAAGGTTGTACTGAGGTGAACTCAGGTACCAAGACCCTTTTGGAATGCCTTCCAGAAATGAGAGGTAAACTGGGTACCTCTATCTGAGATAATGGATAACGAAACACCATGCAATCTGACTAACTCCCTAATATAGAGTTTGGAGTAATCCTCGACTGAATAAGAGGTATGGACTAGTAGGAAATGAGGTGATTTGATCATCCTGTCTACAATGACCCAAACTGAATCATGCTGGCAATGAGTACGAGGAAAACCCATCACAAAGTCCATGTTCACTTCTTCCCACTTCCAGGTGGGAATACTGAACTCTTGCATGGACCTACTTGGCTTTTGATGCTCAATCTTAACCTGTTGACATATTGAGCACTTAGCCATAAACTCTACAATATCTCTTTTCATCCCACTCCACCAATAGATCTCCCACAAATCATGGTACATCTTAGTGTCCCCTGGATGAATAGAGTAGCACGCACTGTGCGCCTCTACAAGAATTTGCTGCCTTATGTCGTCTACACCTGGCACACATAGCCGATCCTGACAATGCAAAACACCATCACCTCCTTAGAAGATGACCTTTACTTTATGATCTCTGGTTGATTCCTTTAACTTGACTAGACTGGGATCCATATCCTGCTTTTTCTTTACCTTGGAAACCAAGGATTACTCTGAACTACTCTGCACCTATACACTACCTTCTGCTGAATCGACTAAGCGAACACCTAGTCAGGAAATCTGATGAACTTCTTGAGCTAGTTTCTTCTTACCATCCTCCACATGAGCAACACTACCCATAGATATCCTACTGAGAGAATCATCCACTACATTGGCTTTACCAGGATGATGCAGGACGCTCATGTCATAGTCTTTCAACAACTTCAACCACCTTCTCTGACGAAGGTTTAAATCTTTCTGAGAGAAAACATATTGTAGGCACTTATGGTCAGTGAAAATATCAACGTGCACCCCATAAAAATAGTGCCTCCAAATCTTTAAGGCAAATATTACAGCTGCTAGCTCAAGATAATAAGTGGGATAATTCTTTTCATGAGGCTTAAGCTATCTAGAGGTGTAGGTTATGACCTTACCTCTCTTTATCAAAACACACCCCAAACCGACTCTGGAGGCATCACAATATACCACAAACCCATCTGAACCAGCTAGTAGGGTCAAAACTGAAGTTGTGGTGAGTCAAGTTTTCAACTCCTAAAAACTCTTTTTACAAGAATCTAACCACTAGAATTTGACTTTCTTCTGAGTCAATCTGGACATAGGGGATACAATAGATGAAAATCCCTCAACAAATCAGCAGTAATAGCTAACCAAACCCAAGAAACTCCTAATATCTGATAGAGAGATAGGTCTAGGCCAGTTTCTCACTGTTTTGGTCTTTTGGGGATCAACTCTAATGCCATCACCAGAAATGATATGGCTAAGAAAAGCTACAGACCTTATCCAAAATTCGCACTTACTGAATTTGGCGAATAGCTGATGTTTCTGAGAGTCTGCAATACTATTTTGAGATGGTCTGCATGATCATGCTCACTATGGGAGTACACAAGAATATCATCTATGAAGACTATGATGACTATGTCCAAGTACTACTTGAACACATGGTTCATCAAGTACATGAAGGTTGTAGGGGCATTGGTAAGACCAAAGGACATGACTAAGAATTTGAAGTTACCATACCGAGTTCTGAAGGATTTTTTCGAGATGTCATATTCTCTGACTCTGAGCTGATGATAGCCCGATCTAAGGTCTATCTTGGAGAAGTAACTGGCACCCTGAAGTTGGTCAAACAAGTCATCAGTTCTGGGAAGTAGATACTTGTTCTTGACTGTTACTTTATTTATTTGATGGTAATCAATACACATTCTAAGAGAACCATCTTTCTTATGCATGAATAAAACTAAGGCAACCTACGGGGACACACTAGGTCTGATGAATCCTTTATCTAGGAGATCTTTTAACTGTTCTTTTAATTCTCTGAGTTATGCATGTGCCATTCTTTATGGAGGGAAAGATATGGGCTGAGTATATGGAAGAAGTTCAATTCCGAAGTTGATTTCCCTTTCAAGAGGAACTCCGGGGAGATCTTCGAGAAACACATCTGGGAATTCACATACTAATCACACTGATTCAAGATTTGGGAATTCTAAACTAGATTCCTAGACTCGAATGAGATGGTAGACACATCCCTTAGATATCATTTTTCACACCCGAAGGTAAGAAACAAGATGAACCTTAAGTGCTGAAGTACTACCCTTCCATTCTAGGATGGGCTCATTCTAAAATTGAAACCGGAAAATTCTATTTCTATAGTCGACTGAAGCATAGCCGGAATGAAGCCAATCCATGCTGAGAATGACATCAAAATCAGCCATCTCTAATTCAACTAAGTCCACTGAAGTGACTTTCTCAGATATCATAATTGGGTAGTTCCTGTATACCCGCTGGGCTATGATAGATTTACCCACTGGGGTAGATATTGAGAAAGGCTTTGCTTGGATTTTAGGACTGACTCCAAAATCGACGGCTATATATGGAGTAACAAAGAACAACGAAGCTCCTGGATCTAGCAAAGCATAAATATTTAAATGGAAAACTTCTAACTTACCAGTAACCACATTAGGAGAACTCTCCCAATCCTGTTAGGACTAAAGTGCATAGAGTCTATTTCGGCGCTGCCTAATGGTGGCACTGGATGTGGCATCCTTCTAATTCGGGCGATCGGACTGAGCTGGGGAATGGTTATGCTGACTCTGAGAACCCACCTGAGGGCACTGTCTAACCCTGTAGCTGGTCTTGCCACATCAGAAACACAAATCACTGCCAGCTCTGCAGATACACTGGTGGTTTTTGCTATACTTCTGACAAAGGGGATTGGTTAGGGCACTGCTAACACTACCCTGGGTTTTAGGGCCTGATACGCTATCTTTGTTATCATCTCTGAATTTTAGAACAAGAGCACTGGCTAAGGACGGAGCTAGAAATGAGGATTTTAGATGGAACTGAGAACGTTTCCCACCCTCTGACTTAGGCTGAGCGAAGTTGAAACTATATGTTCTAGCTCTCTTATTCTCCCTTTTCTTCTCCTTATTCTTAGCCTCATCTATCTGTTGAGCATAGACCATGAGCCTCGATATGTCTATCTCCTTAATCAACATTACGGTCCCACACTTCTTGACCACGCTATTAGACATGCAAGACATATACTATTTTCTATCTGCTACCACATGAGGAGTGTATCTAGCTTATTAGGTAAACTTAAGAGAATACTCTTGTACCATCATGTTGCCCTGCTTCAGGTTTATAAACTCCAAAACCTTATCTTCCCTCAACTCTAGCGAGAAGAACTTATCCAGAAAAGCAACAACAAACTTCTCCCATTCTATGGGCCCTGTATCTGTAGCCCTTTCTGCTTTCCACTTCTTAAACCATGAGTGGTCCATATCCTATAACTGATATGTGGCCAACTCAGCGCTCTCAATAGTAGTCACTCCCATAATATCTATAACTTTCTGCATCTGATCAAGAAACTCCCGAGGGTCCTCATCTGACTTAGACCTAGTAAAAGAGGGAGGGTTCATTTAGGTAAAATCCCAAATCCTAGCTGCAGCAGTATTGGCCACTAGGTTAGCCAGAACAACAACTGGGCGTTCATTCTGGGCTACCACAAAATGATCTAGGGTAGTGAAAGATACTTTGAATTTAGCGTGGGAGACACATTCATCCAGAGGATCTGGATGAACGGGCTGGGGTTCTGGCTGGTCTCCCGTTCCTCCTCCCTAAGTCCTATTTGGAGGAATATTCTGTAAACGAAAGAGAAATTTGGATTAGTCAGGGAGTTTAACTGGAACTCATACTCACTCGCAGACATAAATACTGAAAGAAGGGAAACTTTTCCTAAAACACCTTGCAACCTCCTATCCATAAGTATGGCACGCTACACACCCATGCACAAGATTCTACTAGATGCGGCTTTCAGACTTCCTAGGACTCTGTTGAACCTTTGTCTCTGATACCAAGTTTCTAACATCTCGAGTTTGTACCCCGAATGCTACACGGTACTCATAATTCCAAAGTACCACAAGCTAACCCATGAATGGTACCTGCAACAATAACTGAATAATAGTACTGTAATATACGAAAATTAGGCAGAAAACATTCCATAAGGTTCAATACTATAATAAAACTGAATACGGTATAAAAAATACCAAATATAATATATCTATCTAAAAATACTCTAGTCTGTAATAGCCTCTAAACTGTCTGAAATGTGGAGTTGATGGGATAAGTCCCCAACTAACTATGAACTACTAAAATAAGCTGAACTACTAAAATAATCATCATTTCCTCGAACTTAGAGGACTCACCACTAACTCTGTCAGTTGAATATTTGAACTGCTAAGTATGATCGGGAGCTCGCACGTCTGAACCTATGATATAAAACAACATAGCTCAAAAGAAAGGTATGCGTCAGTACTTTGAATGCACAGGCATACAAAGTGAGGTAGGCTAAAATGCATGGGTTCATATGCATGAACAATACTGACTGAATGACATGAATATAACTGAATGGGAGTACATGCATGAATATGTACACTATAACTGAGATCGTGATAACACTGGATACTAAGTTCTGAATTATTGATTTACTCATACCTGAGTTTACTGATACTATGTATCTAATAACTGAGTGAATATATCTGAAAGTCTTAATCTTTTGGAACTATATTGAGTTCCGTGCTGAACTGAGTGACTCTATCTGATAGTCCTGAATCTATAGAATTGAACTGAGTTTTATTCAGAGACTGGAACTAAAACTGAGACTGTGGGAGGTAATTATCTAATCGACATGCCCCTTTTTGAATACATCAGGTTCCAACCTGTAACCCCAGTTGGAAGAGTGTCAGTACCGTGCCTTAGGTAAAGACAACTGTGAGTTAACCCCTCTCTGACAGGAAGCTCTTTCGTCAACCCTCGCTGGCAGGAAAACTTGTATGAAATGTATCAACCCTAGTATCGCAGAAAGATATCTCAACCTTTGATGGCTACATAGTTCTATAATGCAAGGATTGCTACTAAGGGTCAAACCCTCGGCTGGCAAGAATGCCTTCATCTATGGGTTAACTTGATGCTGAATCCTACTCCCAACTGAATAGACACTGAACTGATTTCTAGTTCATACTAGACTTGACTGAACTATTACTGATTATACTGTCTAACGGAACTGAACTGAGTTCACTGAGTTCCATTGACTGATGGAATACTACTGAATTCTGTTAACTGGCTGACTTTACTAAGGCCTAAACTGAAACTGAACTGGACTGCTACTGAGTCTACTAAGTTTTTCCTGAATTCTATAACTGACTTAGAGTTCTACTGATCAAGACATGACTGATACTATCCTGAGAATGACCATGGCTCAGGGTAATCAGCTAAATTGTCGGGTATTAAATACCCCCAGAACTCGATAAAATAAATTATAAGACATAGCACAATCTTGAAATATGATAAATAAATACTTGATCATCATTCACTCATTGGGACATTCTAGCAAACACTTGCATGACATGAACTTGAATACATGCTAACATGATATAATTTCATTATTTAATTCTCATGAATAACTCATCAAACACTTGGAAGGCATTATATATGCACATAGTACTAATCAACACATGAGCATCACAATTTCAAGGCTTTAATATGAATTCACATGATACTACATACATAATAGTTGTTTTTACATAAATCTTGCACTTAATCATGGAATAGAAATCCAATCAATATTATAATCATGAATAAACTTGAATCCAAATCACGAAAAGCATGAAATCAAGATACTTGAAGTTTAAAAGTGTTTCTTGGACTCCAAGGGTGGAAGGAACCCTTGGATGAACACTTAAGATACCTTTGTTGCTAAATTCTTGAAGAAAAATGGTGAAACCTTGAGCCTTGACTTTGAAATTAAATCACCTAGGGTTCTTGTTCTTGAGAAATTTGAGAGAAAGTATGTATATTTTGCTCAGTAAGGGCTGAATCTCTTATTTTAAGGTTGAATAGGGGTGGCAAAAAGACCTAAATACCCCCCAAGGATGCCGTTTTTAATTACTAAAAATTAGACTGTCGGTGAGAAGACTGACGCACCGCGTCATTAGCATCAACGCAATGGATAATGCATCACATCAAGTCTACATCGGTTCACTGGAAATTTCCACTAGGATCCAAGAAAAAATATTGGTCGACGCGATGGCCAATGCGTCATGCCGAGATTGCGTCGATTAACTATTTTGGATTCCCAAATATGGTTCAAACGAGGTCCAAAAAATATGAAACTCATCTGGGAATATGTCACGACCCGAGCCTAGGCCCTAGCCGTGACGAGCATCTCGAACCATGAAGGCCCGAAACACCCATTCTCTATCTGGTTATCATGCACAACATTCATAATCATAATAAAATGCGGAATTGAAACTGAGTACGGAAAACATGGTCAAGTCCTGCAATATTTCTGAATAATACTATCTGACATCAGTCTGCGAAATCTTTACTAAGAACATAAACCTTTGTCTGAAAAGAAGCTGGGACAAGGCCCCCAGTAAACCAAAAACATAATAAATAAGATAGTGTCTGACATAATTAGGCCTTCCGAATAGTAGAAGGCTCACCACTGTGAGATCAAGTCTGCAAACCCGAGAATGTCTACTGAGTAGCTGGACCCCTAGACTGTGCCTCAGAACCTGGAAGAAGGGGGGTCAGCACAAAAGTACTGGCACGCGAAGCAATCCAAAAGTAGTATAATGGAACA
The DNA here is from genome assembly GCA_030864215.1 of Capsicum pubescens. Taxonomy (NCBI): domain Eukaryota; kingdom Viridiplantae; phylum Streptophyta; class Magnoliopsida; order Solanales; family Solanaceae; genus Capsicum; species Capsicum pubescens. Next base: position 155,357,120 of record CM061541.1, read on the forward strand.
TACATATATATATATATTAAGGGAAAGAAATTTTTCATCAAGACATCATGTATGAAACTGTTTCTGAAAAACACATGGGCACTTTCTGAAAACATGCAACCTATCTGTTCATTTCAAATCATGATCTGTGTTTTACTTCTGAGTTAGGTGGTATTCCCCTACAAGTCTGAATATTCCACGGGCTTTATGGAATCCGCCATTGACTCGGCGGGGAAGCCCCCAACCCAAGTGTGCCGCAAGGGTTGGAGTGTCTGAGTCTGATACTTCACAGGACATTTAAGTCAGCGCATAATAATATACCCGGGTCGGCAAACCACGGTTTTAGGCAAAGAGTTGTCTGAAACTCCCGCCTTCTTCAGGGAACCACCTAAGCTCTCTTTATGCCCTATTTTAGCCTTTTCTGAACATGCATCATTTTGAAATTTCTAAATCATGAGAGTCTGATAAAAATCTGATTTCTGAACTAGCTGTGTCTGTTATGGCATTTGTCTGAGTTGGTATCGTCATACCAAGACTGGCAAGTCCTATTTCTGATCCATAATGTATTAAGCAAGAGCTTTCATTCAAAACATAGTTTAGACCACCAAAACATGTAATTTGCATTAAAGATGTCATGTTCCGAAACTCAAGTCAAATCCATGCAAAACTTTCATCAAACATATGGTGGTCATGTGCATTTTTGGCAAAACCATGCATTCTTTCATTACATGCATATTCAACATTCACAACCCTCTCTTTCGTGTTCAAAACATTGTATATTACGTGAAACATGGAAAAATTTACATTAAGAGAGAGGTTTCATGAAAATCATGCTCTAAATTCATATTTCAGGACAAACGCATATATATATACATATAACTTTCAAATCACTTTGGGGGAAAGCCAAAAGGCCAAAACAATATCATTAAAGCTTCTGAAACATGAGTATGTACATGAATTCAAAAACCCAATTCTTAAAATATGATTTCTATGCCCATGAGATTTTAGGAAAACCCCGCGTACCTTATTCTCCATGAATTTTTAGTGTCTATCGAAGCCTACATCGAGAGGATTCCGAATCTGTAATTTGTTTCACGAAGAAGTTTCGGAATGATCGGTCCTTCAAGCTTATTTTCTCAAACCCTAGTTGCTCCTTCTCTTAAGTTCTTGAAGGATTAGATTTTGGGATTTTATAGGAGGCTTCAATGTTGTTAATAGGCCCAAATCCGTTTAGGAGTGGGTAAGGACGATTTTGGGTTTTGTAAGGACTAACTTGCACTTAAAGTAACTCAAAACGGAGTGTTTTCGTCACCTGAAATCATAACTATGCGCCGCCCTTTGCATTTCCTAAATTTACATAGGCGCCGCCCTATGCATCGCCTATATATGCATAGGCAACACATTCAACTTTGAAAGGCCATAACTTCTTCACCGGGTGTCCGTTTTAGGCGAATTTGGTATCGTTGGAAATCTTATTCAATTATCTACTATTTGGTATATAGTAGGCCACCCAGTTCATCATATACAATGAGTTATGTTCAATAGAATTTGACACAAATTACAACGTCCACTAAAACTTAATCGATCGAAATGGTTTTAACTCGTCCTTGAGTTGAAGGACTTCTATGGTCTAAATTAATGCTCAAATGGATTCACATACTACAAAATTGATTAACATGACAAATTGGTATAGGATTTAAGGCTCTGGGATTATCAACGCATCAGAGTCATATTTTTTTATTCTAGCCCGAAATGCGGGGTGTTACATTATCTCCCCCTTGGGATGATTCGTCCTCGAATGATGGGTAGGAACTTGTTGAAGCCTTAAAGGTATGGAATAACGCAGGCACGACATGTCTTCTAATAAAGAATACACTAATCTGAGACATGACCATATGGATGGAACTACTGATATTCTGAATTCTTATATCGGACATGCATATCTGATGCATGGAATACACGACTGGGGCTACTCATAAGCTGAGTTCTCATAATGAACATGCATACCTAATGTATGGATTTTTTATTGAGTTGTTCTCATGAACGCAGAACTGAATACATATATAAGTTGAGCTTTTTCTATGGGACATGCATTTCTAATGCATATCTGACTGAACTGACGCGTGAACGTATGACCGAATACACAATGATAACTGGTGTGGAGCTTGTAATAAAAATCTATGCATGCAACTGAATGGGGTATCTACCCCTTGGGACCCTATGTCCCTCTATGAATGCTCAATTCACGAAGATGCTCAGAAAACTGAGGCAATGCACTAGGCACCTTCAAATTTAATCATATCTGAACATCTGGAATCTAAAACGAGCACATGATGCATGAATTAACCTATACTCGCAAATACTAGTATACTCTATCTTGGAATAGTAACATATCTGAGATTTTGGGTAGCATGATTGAATGAAAAGATGAGAAAACAAGTCATGCGAATCTGACGGCTAAACTGATTTGCTGGCCACATAGACTGAACTACACTAGAGGCTTATACTCAATCTGGAGTATCTTATCAACACTCTTCCTTACGAAGTCCTGGTAGCATTAGATAGCAAAATATTTGGGCATGATTCACACTAGACATCCGACTATAGGATCCCAACATTGACACTATTCTATAGTATGGAACATAGGCATATATCTCATAAACTAGGGTAGAATTTTCAGGCCTTAGTCAATGCGACTTCTTACTTTCAAGCTTAGCACACTTCTCGAGTATCCCTTAACTATACTATTCCCTATAAATATCATATTCATTCAATTCAGCTTAAAATTCTCATATGAGCATTGACAAATTTTTTTCTCTAATGTCTAAAATAGCTTCATCCTTACACCGCGATCAAGCCTAACTCTAAGTCACAAAATACAACATGCTACACTACACTATTATTCTAAACCATATGACACCACCTTCTATTTCTCTTTTAAAGATCGCATCCTAAGCATAACATGTCTTACCACTTCAATGACTACTCTGAACTCTTAATATGAAGTCGCTAATGCATATTGCGACCTTCTACTACAATCCCAAAACGTCATTCAAGCCTAATTTATAACCGCATGTTAACTTCAAGGCAAACACCCATAAATACATACTTCACATAGTTTCTAAACTATTATCAATATAACTCCCACGCGCTATCCTAAAAACATACACACACAAACTTTTCCACTAAACATCACATGTATCAAAGATTGGCCCAAAATCTCACTTCATACTTATGGCCTTATCTAAACAAACGTACTATGATCTTCCATCAACAAGAACATTTACATCATCACCACTATCATTGCATAGGTAGGTCACTAAAAGGTTAAAACATAAGACCCTGAAGCATGAGAAGATTTTTATATAGGACTAAACACACTATAAAGAGTGAGTACATGCGTCATGAGTTGCATGACCTCAACTAGAGTTCCTAACATAAGGAATGTAATTCCGACTACTTGAATAAAGTAGAACTCATTATCTTGGAACTGGAAGAGTACGTGACTCTCTATCATATACAGGAATCACGAACTATGATCATGGAACTAAAACGTAAGGCTTGAGTAGGCATTGGGATCACTGAAAAATACTAAGATAGGAATGGGTTGAGTCACACTCTCACTTTCTGACGTTCTCTGTCGTCATGACATCACTACTAGAATCTAAGGACCTGACTTGGTTATTCATTCTATCATCTCCCCCTTAGCTTCAAACCATCATCTTAAGTTGTGGGAGATACCATATTAGACTTTAAACTTAACTGCACTCTGGGGTATGAAAAACGACAATACACGTAATCAATATAAATTGACCCTAATGACTACATCTGGAAGTGGAAAAACCTACTACAAATACCGCCTTCTAAGACAAACTCTATCATTCTGTAACCCCAATAGTCATCATCTATTACTCGAACACTTACTAACTTTGAATCTTCATGAGCATCCCCAAAGTTGAAGCGCACACCCTCTAGTACCTCTACTCTTATTTCTATTAGCACAACTTTCAAGGCACTCGCCACACATCAACTCAACGGTACCACTAGTTACACACAACATGTAGTAGCATTAGAATAAATACCGCCGTTTTAAACCACCCTGGGCATACTTCTACATCATACATACACCGTCATACTTCATTATGAAATCAAATAAACTTAGGCACTCGGATAGACTGTTTCAAGCCTATAGATCACTTCCCAATAACTAGTATCATTAGTCAAGAAACCTTCACTTTCGCCTTCATGTCCATCAACTGTTCAAACTTAATATAGTGCTATGCATGATTTACAACCCAACCTTACACAAAATTTTCACTTGGAAGCTATGAAATAAACATCACGAAACACTAGTGCACTAGAACTTCATATCCACAATAATCGATCATGACCTAACGGTTTTTCTTATCATAATCCATCAGCATGTACTATTTCATCACATCAAGACTACTAATTTAATCCCACAAAACATGCATCATCAAACTCGTGCCACTATTTACCACCACACCATTTCAATTCAAGCCTATAGTTTAGTATCAATCATTTACCACCAATGGAGAATGCAACATAATATAAATATAATAATCCATCATATTAGGATATTCTACCCAAATATCTCAAAAATCTACTACATACCTTCTCACAAGTAGCACTAGTTTACAACTACCAATGAAAACAGGGTCAAGGGGGTTAAAGCCTCATAATATACATGGTCAACCTTATCCTTATATTATAACCCCGTACAATCGTATCTACTTATACTTCTTTCTCACATCACAATTACTTACCCAAGTGTACATTTACACTACCTTCAAAATCCACAACAACCATGAGTCTATACATATATTCAACCAACACAAGAACCACACGTTGAGTGACAAATTGTTAGTGAATCGAAAGAGCCCCACCCAGCTTCACTAGACTTTTTAGTTTCACCAACACGATGATAAAATATTTTCAAGAGATAGAAGCTTGTCACACAACATTCCATAATCTAAGGATACACATCTTACACCGTAAGAATAAAAATCTGAGTTAAACGTTTCCCTCACAGACTACCATACAATCCACACATGCTACTAGCTACCACATTAGTCTATCACCATAAGGGGTAAATCACCCTCACTCTCACTTCTAACTTTGTGACTTTACATCACCAACTTCATGGTCTAATTTCATTACCAATAGGTCATGAAAACAAAACTTTGACTCATACTACTATTTGGGTGGAAATACAGTTCCAACATTCTACTACACATCATCCCCCCTTAAGCAAGACATTTGTAACATAAATTTGAAGGGGACTAAATGCAATTAATACCTCAAGCTGAAAAGCACGATTCCATCAGGATCAATGTTTACATCGGAATCAATACACATTGAAGCACTAACGGATTCTTAGTCCTTGCACAAATTTTAACTCTTATATGGTTCAATCAGAAAGTACCGTACCATTTAGATTCTAAACTTCTGTACTTGAATCACCTTAATAATGAGACATATCTGAGGACATTAGAGTAAGGAAAGAATGTGGGATGACTTTTTATTTTCGTATGGGCGACACCATAGCACGAATTAGAGTATGAAAGAGGAACATTCTGACTCTATTGCATGAACAAGAACGTGAAGAAAAAGAGACATTCCTAAATGCCTAGTAGCCTCCTGCTTATAAGTGTGGCACGCTACACACCCATAAACAAGACTCTACCCGACGCAATTTCGCAGACACCCTGGGACCATGAACCATGCTCTGATACCAAGTTTGTGATGACCCGAGCCTAGGCCCTAGCCGTGACGAGCATCCCGAACCATGAAGGCCCGGAACACCCATTCTCTATCTGGTTATCATGCACAACATTCATAATCATAATAAAATACGGAATTGAAATTGAGTACGGAAAACATGGTCAAGTCCTGCAATATTTACGAATAATACTATCTGACATCAGTCTGCGAAATCTCTTCTAAGAACATAAACCTTTGTCTGAAAAGAAGCTGGGACAAGGCCCCCAGTAAACTAAAAACATAATAAATAAGATAGTGTCTGACATAATTAGGCCTTCCGAATAGTAGAAGGCTAATCACTGTGAGATCAAGTCTGCAAACCCGAGAATGTCTACTGAGTAGCTGGACCCCTAGACTGTGCCTCAGAACCTGGAAGGAGGGGGGGTCAGCACAAAAGTACTGGCACGCAAAGCAATCCAAAAGTAGTATAATGGAACATACATATATATATATATATTAAGGGAAAGCAATTTTTCATCAAGACATCATGTATAAAACTGTTTCTGAAAAACACATGGGCACTTTCTGAAAACATGCAACCTGTCTGTTCAATTCAAATCATGATCTGTGTTTTACTTCTGAGTTAGGTGGTATTCCCCTACAAGTCTGAATATTCCACGGGCTGTATGGAATCCGCCATTGACTCGGCGGGGAATCCCCCAACCCAAGTGTGCCGCAAGGGTTGGAGTGTCTGAGTCTGATACACCACAGGACATTTAAGTCAGCGCATAATAATATACCCGGGTCGGCAAACCACGGTTTTAGGGAAAGAGTTGTCTGAAACTCCCGCCTTCTTTAGGGAACCACCTAAGCTCTCTTTATGCCCTATTTTAGCCCTTTCTGAACATGTATCATTCTAAAATTTCTAAATCATGAGAGTCTGATAAAAATCTGATTTCTGAACTAGTCTGTGTCTGTTATGGCATTTGTCTGAGTTGGTATCGTCATACCAAGACTTGCAAGTCCTATTTCTGAGCCATAATGTATTAAGCAAGAGCTTTCATTCAAAACATAGTTTAGACCACCAAAATATGTAATTTGCATTAAAGATGTCATGTTCCGAAACTCAAGTCAAATCCATGCAAAACTTTTATCAAACATATGGTGGTCATGTGCATTTTTGGCAAAACCATGCATTCTTTCATTACATGCATATTCAACATTCACAACCCTCTCTTTCATGTTCAAAACATTGTATATTACATGAAACATGGAAAAATTTACATTAAGAGAGAGGTTTCATGAAAATCATGCTCTAAATTCATATTTCAGGACAAACACACATATATATATACATATAACTTTCAAATCACTTTGGGGGAAAGCCAAAAGGCAAAAACAATATCATTAAAGCTTCTGAAACATGAGTATGTACATTAATTCGAAAACCCAATTCTTAAAACATGATTTCTATGCCCATGAGATTTTAGGAAAACCCCGCGTACCTTATTCTCCATGAATTTTTGGTGTCTATCGAAGCCTACGTCGAGAGGATTCCGAATCTGTAATTTGTTTCACGAAGAAGTTTCGGAATGATCGGTCCTTCAAGCTTATTTTCTCAAACCCTAGTTGCTCCTTCTCTTAAGTTCTTGAAGGATTAGATTTTGGGATTTTATAGGAGGCTTCAATGTTGTTAATAGGCCCAAATCCGTTTAGGAGTGGGTAAGGACGATTTTGGGTTTTGTAAGGACTAACTTGCACTTAAAGTAACTCAAAACGGAGTGTTTTCGTCACCTGAAACCATAACTATGCGCCGCCCTTTGCATTTCCTAAATTTACATAGGCTCCGCCCTATGCATCGCCTATATTTGCATAGGCGCCGCCCTATGCATCGCCTATATGTGCATAGGCAACACATTCAACTTTGAAAGGCCATTACTTCTTCACCGGGTGTCCGTTTTAGGTGAATTTGGTTTCGTTGGAAAGATTATTCAATTATCTACAATTTGGTATATAGTAGGCCACCCAGTTCATCATATACAATGAGTTATGTTCAATAGAATTTGACACAAATTACAACGTCCACTAAAACTTAATCGATCGAAATGGTTTTAACTCGTCCTTGAGTTGAAGGACTTCTATGGTCTAAATTCATGCTCAAATGGATTCACATACTACAAAATTGATTAAAATGCCAAATTGGTATAGGATTTAAGGCTCTGGGATTATCAACGCATCAAAGTCATATTTTTTTATTCTAGCCCGAAATGCGGGGTGTTACAGAATACCTACTGACATTCCTGATAATGAATCAACCTAGATATTGACATTTTAAGGCCATAGAGGCCGCAAAATAGAGTTTCTAGCTTATAGATGCCAAAATAATACTAAGTCTAAATACTTAGCTAGAATTTTCTAAGTCTGGAACCCCTTAGCAAGCTTAAAAGACTGAATTGAGCTTAGGATTTTGTGGGGTCTTACAACAACCCTGTGATGAAATCCATAGTCACTACTTCCCACTTCTAAGTAGGGATACTAATCTCTTGCAATGTACCACCCTGTCTTTGGTGTTCAACTTTAACTTTCTGACAATTGGGACACTTGGATACAAACTCGGCTACGTCCCTCTTAATATCATTCCACCAATAAATTTCTAGTAAGTCACAATATATCTTAGTAGCACCCGAATAAATGGAATACCTTGAACCATGAGCCTCAACAAGTATCCTTTCCCTCAACCTGTCTATATTCAGAACACAAAGTCTACCTTGATAGCGAAGTACACCATCTCCCCCTTGGGAGAAAACTTCAACCTTCTATTGCTGGACTACTTCCAATATTTGGCTAATTATGGGATCATTTCGTTGTTTTTCCTTCACTTTCGCTACCATAGATGATTTCAAACCTTTGTGAACTACTATTCCCCCATCATCTGTGTCGAGTAAACATACTTCCAAGAAAACTAACCTTTGCACTTCTTTAGACAACTCTCGTTATTCCTTCCTCACGTGAGATATAATACCCATAGACAACCTACTTAGTGCATCTGCCACTATATTAGCCTTACCCAGATGATAGAGCACATTCATGTCATAATTTTTCATCAACTCCAATCACCTTCTCTGATGAAGATTCAGCTCCCTTTGATAAAATACCTACTAAAGAATTTTATGGTCAATAAAAACATCGACACATACACCATAGAGGTAGTGCTTCCAAATTTTCAAGGAAAAAACCACATCAGCTAACTCCAAGTCGTGAGTTGGGTAATTCCTTTTGTGATCCTTAAGTTTCCTAGATAAATAAGCTATCGCATTCCCATTCTACATTAACACACAATCTAACTCAACTCTAGAAGGATCACCTTATACCACAAATCTGTCTAACCCCTCCTGCAGGGCTAACACTGGTGCTGAAGTCAATCCATCCTTGAACTCTTGGAAACTCTTCTCACACTTATCCAACTATATAAACTTTACTTTATTTTGAGTTATCTTAGTCAATGGTGTGGGAATAAAGGAGAACCCTTCTACAAATTTTCCATAATACCCAGCCAAATCTAACAAGCTCCTGATATTGGATGGAGTGATGGGTCTAGGATAATGCTTCACTGCATTAGTCTTCTGAGGATCTACATGAATACCACCCCTGAAATAACATGCCCTAAAAAGGCAATAGATTACAACCAAAATTCACATTTACCAAACTTTGCATATAATTGATGGTTCTTAAGGGTCTGGAATACTATTCTTAAATAGTCTGCATATTCTTCCTTACTCCTAGAATACTCGAGTATTTCATCTATAAAAATAATGACAAACATGTCCAAATACTTCTTGAAGACCATGTTCATCAAATCAATTAAGGTTGTAGGAGAATTTGTTAGTCCAAACGACATAACCACAAATTTAAAATGGCCATACCTCATTTGAAAAGTTTTCTTCAGAATGTCTTGCTCCATAACTTTCAACTGATGGTATCCCGACCTAAGGTCAATCTTGGAGAACCATCGGGCACCCTGAAGATGATCAAACAAATCATCAATTCTAGGTATGGGATACTTTTTCTTGATTGTAACATTTTTTTAGCTATCTATAATCTATACACATTTTGAGAGTGTTGTCTTTCTAGAACACAAAAAGGACCGGAGCACCCCATGGAGAAACACTGGGTCTTATGAAACCTTTATCTAAAAGTTCCTTAAGCTGCTCCTTTAACTCTTTGAATTTAGCCAAAGCCATGCGATATGGAGGAATAAAGATGGGCTAAGTATCAAGAAGAAGATCAATACCAAATTCTATTTCTCTAGCTGGAGGTACCCTGGCAAATCTTTAGGGAAAACCTATGGGAATTCATTGACTACATTGACTGACTGAAACATTAAGGCTTCAAACTTAGTATATTTGACTCAAACTAAATGATAGATACACCCTATTAATATTAAATTTCATACCTTAAAATAGAGATAAAATAACCTTTGGGAGATAAAAATCCATCCTCCCACTCAAAATTTACCTCATCAGGTAATTGAAACATCACCATGCAGGTGTGATAATATATTGATGCACAACATGAATGGAGAAAATCCATGCCCAGAATAATATCAAAATCTTCTATCTCTAACTATATTAGGTTTGCTAGTATGATATTATGGAGGATGGTAAGAGGACACTTCCTATAGACTCATCTAGCAATAACTGACTCATCCACTGGAGTAAAGACTAAGAAGGGATTGGATAGATTTTTAGGACCTTTCCTAAAATTTACAGTAACCAATGGAGTTACAGAAGAGAGATTCAATCTCAGACCTAACAACAGATATACATTAAGATGATAGGAATGAAGCATACCAGTGAAAACATCTGGTGAACTCTCCTACTTCTGATGAGATGTTACAGCATAGAACCAATTTTGGTGTTGACCGCCACTGGTACTGAATGATGCATCCTGGGAAGGAACTGGGCGGCCTGGATGAGCTTCTAGATTAGTAGCCTTAGTCTAAGAAAGAATATATCTACTTCCCTACTTAGCATACGGACACTCCTTGAGCCTGTGGACCAACTTACCACAACCATAGCAACCTTTTTTTACCTATCAAACATTCGCCAGTATGGGTACTGCCATACTTTGCCTAAGTCAGATAACTGGTCCTCCCAACTGCACTATACTGAGACTTAGAATTGGAATTCCTACCCCCATTGCTCCTGCCTGGTCCTGGGTGCAGGGTTACTAGCTAAAGATGGTGTAGGCATTAATGAATAACCTTGAAATTGTAAATATCTTCCCCCTTCAGACATCCTTGGATGACTATGCTTAAATACAATAATACTTTTGTCACTAAATAGAAGTCTAATAATCTAGGTCCTCAGACAATGAGGACTCACCAAAAGTCAAGATGTAGGTGATGATTCTTGTAGTCAATTGTGCTATAGGAATCGAGCATCAAAACTTACATTATAAGACAATGTAGCATATAGACATATATGTAGGTAAATACCTCTAGAATGTACCAAGTATACGGTGGTAAATGTATAAGTAAAACAATAACTAAATGTGCATATAAGTTTTCAAATGATGTGTGCTAAGTGTAAATGACTCACCTTGAACTTGAATAAAATAAAGGACTACAAGATCATAAAACGTGAATAATAATGCATGTGAGTGATCTTAGTGAGCCATAAAACTTATTTCCAAAGTCTTTACTTTTATTCTTTCTTATGGGAGATTCTTCTAACTAATAAAAACCATGTGAGCTACCATAGAGTCTAATATCTTACCCATATTGGGGAGAGCTATTCTATCCTTGACATCAGAATAGAACCTTAACTTAAGTGATCACTGAACTTCATCCATATTGGGAAAAAGCAGAACCTACGGTGGCTCATAGTTTCTTGGAATTTAGGATGCGCTCATCTGCATTATCTTATTGGTGCTAATGGACTCATCCGCATTCCCTTCTCAATGATAAATACCACTCCCAGAATATTTATATGCCCATACTTAAGAAATTCACCTTAAAATAGCATAAGGGTTTACAAAATAGAAATCATTTATGCTTCTCTTTACTTTAAATCATAATCAAGATAAACAATTGTGGATTTCATACCTTATCTTTAGATCAAAAGATCAATCTTCCTTGAATCATGCTTTAATGTATGTGAATGAAGTTTAAAAAGCTTAAACTTTCTTGTAAACTTAATGCATGCACTTAGGACTTGGAATTCATTCTTTATTTCATAAAAATTCATAATAAATATCATGCTCAATAATCCCCTTGAAATCTTTCAACAACATCCAATCAAGATAATGAAATTCAAATTATAATACAAAACTTATAAGTCAAAACATGAATATATGTAAACTTTGATGTACTTAAATCTTTCAATCACTTGGTGGTATCATACTTCAAGAATATAATTATTTGGGTATAAACCTTAATTCAAAATAAGAAAAATCAACCTTAAAATCATTCTTTTTGGACACAAGGATGGAAGAATAACCTTGTTAATAAACCCCGCATACCTGAAATTTCTTGACTTGTGAAGAAAGCTTGAACTTTGGGACTTAAAAGATGAATTAGTAAGAGGAACCCTAATCTTGATGTTCTAAAATATGGAAGGAGGAAAGTGTTGTTATTTTATTAAGGAATAGAAGGAAACAATGCCTCTTGAAGGGTTATAGGTCATGGGTTAGGAGCTATAAGAGGGAAAAAGACCAAAAAGCCTTTTAACTAAACTTTACAGAAATTCCTCGTCGGTCTTTATGGGCCAAACATACGACTCGTATGGTAAGGGTACGACTAGGCCCATCAACTCGTAATCTTGGAAAAATCAAGGATGGTATACCTGGTCAACATACGAGTGGTAATATACGACTCATTACTTGTCTATATGACTTGGAAACAACCAATCATATCTTGGACAAAAACTTAAGGAATCTATTCTGCTGAACTCATGACTTCACTTCATACAACTCCTACCATGATCATCGACTTGTAGGGTCAACTCATATCTAAAATAGACTTTATCTACTCCGCATTTCCCTAGGTATGAGTTACCATACATGACTCGTATGGAGTGTTTATGACTCAAGGAAGTGAGTCATATGATGTATAGTAGCTTCCAAACACGGGGTATTTCACTTTTGGGCCTTGTTTATATTTGGTTTTGGTTGTTTTCTACATTCACCGTGCTTAGGGGCGGTTGGGTTTATTTATTGTTTTGTGTACCTTTCGAACTTTATAGGGGTACAATTAGGTAATAGTTAGATACTTATTTATGCATTTTGAGTTATTTACATTTATTTCTCCTAATTATCTAGCTTTAGCCTATTACCCTCTTTCTGACCCCTCTTTTCTTACCTTTATAATATATTCACACTTTATACTTCTATCTTTTTTTATATCAGTGCGCTTATGATGCTTACTAAGTATTGCATCTTTTGATACTTATATTGTTAATCCTAGTACGAGTCATCGCCACTGATGACATCATGGTGCAGAGCTGTTGATCAAAGATTTAGGGTGAGTTTTTTGTGGTTGAAGTAATCTAGCTCATTCTATTTTAATTAGTCTTGTTTTGTAACTTCAAAGACTATTTTGTATATTTTGTGCTCATTTAGTACTCCTTATGTTATAGTGACTCTTTATTGACTATACCAGATCTTGAGGGATCCGTTTAAATATTTGATCTTCCCCTCGCTATTTGTATGCATGTTTTGTGTATTTCTCTATTGATTATTCTATTTAATATTTTTATCCTATTTTTCTCTCCCACGCCTGTTAGTCCATTACTTATCATTTTGGGCTATGATTTTGTCTTACCAATCAATGAATTATAGTAGGTACCATAAGGACTTGAGTTTTTGTACATGAAAGAAAACAATTATGAATTCAAATTTTAAACATATTGAATATACATTTCCTAGAATCTTAGGGTTATTCAAATAATGATTATATGAAATGAAACAAATAAAATATATTAATTAAAAATGATGTATATTAAAAGCATAAACAAATTTGCATAATAATTTATTCAGGTCATTATCCGTTAATTTAGCAATTGTTTTAGATGGATTCAAACATAAGGGACCATTTACATCAATTTCTAGCAGTATTTTTTGTAGGAGTTATTTTATAGGATAATGGATAAAAATGAGTGACTTTATTAAAATAAAATAAAGGGAGCAATTTAATAATCATAATTATTACTTAAACCACTATCTATCAATGCCTATGAAAGAAAATAAACAACAATTTTGTACAAGAACATAAGTCTCTTTTCTTAATGGTGTAGTTTAAATCTTGATAATGCCCAAACTATTCCTCCTTAGAAGGATAAAGTGGTCAGATACAGGAGCAACAAGATCAAGACCATTCACAAGGAGTCAAGGTCGGGAGTTACAAAAACTTCAAGGCATGATCAAGAATATGGCCATGTGTGAGTATTTTATAAGTCCATCAAAGGGATTGCACATATTGAAGTGTGAAGATAGACCTTAGAACACTCCAAAGACGCCCCTTCTTACACTCAAGGACCGCCCCTTTTTCACTAAGGGTGACTCGGTCATTTTTATCTCTTTTGTAATAGACTATAAGTAAGTTTTATTAGGGTTATTTTAAGGCTAATTCATTTTGGATACTGTTATAACACTTGAAATAATTGAAACATCTCTCTCTCTCTCTTAAGAGAATAGCTCTACCGTAACTAGGGCAAGTGTAGTGATACTTGTGTTGTCTTTTGGCTAGAAACATGAGTTCTTGGTGTTCTTGAGTTTCTCTTAGGTTCATGCGGGAGTTTGGTGTAGATATCACTAGGTCTAAGGGTCTTAGTATTTGATACATATTTCAGTTCTTAGATGTTGTGATATTATATGTCAAACTAGTTATCTTTCTTTATTGCAAACCGTTAAAGTTGTGTCTGGTTATCTTGTATTGTGTTGTTGTTTTGTTCTCGTATATCCTTGATTTTCATGTTATCTTGTTTATTATGGGCTGTTTTCTATCATTTGGTATCAGAGCCAGGTAGATTTCGTTCCTACGGAATCAATCTTGGGCTTGTTAACTTGAAAAAAAAATAGCGGTTGTTCTTGTTTGGCCGAGAAATAGTTGTTCTTGTTTGTACATTGGACGAAGATTTGAGTCTATATTTAGGAGTCCTTTGTGTGCTTTGATTGTTACTAGTGTTAGTTCTTCCTCACTAACACTAATAGAGTCTAGACCCAAGTTTGAGCTTGTCTATATATTGTTATTGTGGATTCTAAGCTTAGACGTGTGTAGTTGGTGTTGGTGTTGTTGATTCAAGGTTTAAACGTGTGTTGTTGATATTGTTGTTATGGATTTGAGTTTGAAAAAGTGTTTTTATTATTTGGAGGTCCAACATAAATCTTGGTTTTCAAGGTTCTTGGTGTTCTTGATCAATTTTCATGTCTTATTGCAAGAAGATTCTTCAATAGTGGTGTTTTGATCTTAAGACTAAGTGGAAAAGAGTAGTCTTTTGTTTTTATTGAAAATAACCCCTAAAAAATATACCAATGAAGTAAGGGGATAAAAATATTTTCAAAAGACTTGTTACCAAAAGGGAAAAAGGGGACTTTCCAAGACTAACAAATGAGGAAAGGGCTAACACCCCTTCAAAAAGGTGTTTTACCAAATAGGTGCAAATAAAGTCAAACCTTTTTAAATGTAAAAAAGTCTCCAAAACTTGTTGTATTCTCCCCTAAGATGATTTTTCACTCTTCTAAATTGAAAGTTGAACAAAAATTCAAAGTTGGAAAACCAAGAACTGTTCAAAATCCACATCCAATCCAAGACTGCCACATCACCTATTTTCGTACAACTCACTAATTGTAGGATCAAAATTTTGGATTCTTAGTTTTTTTTGTTCCTATAGTTTCCTTTATTGATTCTAATACTAATTCACAAATTAGTAATCATCTACTAGGTTGTGATTTAGTTTTGAGTCTGTTTTATTCGTGTGTGCATTTATTGTGTGCTTTTATATTTTTGAATTATTGTAAACTCTTGTCTCAAGTCCAACAATATTTCTTTGAGTCTGTCAAATGAAAATATATTCCATATAAGAGTAAACTCATCCCTCAACTTCTCACGAGTTACAAGATGACTTACAACAATTGTGAAGCTAAGTGTGAGGTAACTAGAAGTATGAGAGTGTGGTGAGTCTATTTTGAGCTAACTTGTTTATTTTTTGTAGGTGATTCTTAAGTACATTTGTAATGGAGGGAAAAACCTCCCAAACCGTGGACCAGAATGCCAGTGATACTTTCAAGGCCATACTTGAGGCTATCCAATGAAGCCTTGAAAGGTTGGGGGCGGATGTAGGGTCAATCAAAGGGGAAATGACGTTGATAAAAGGTATATGTCTACTTTGAGTGGGAGGTTGGAACATGTGGAGAGTCAAAGGAACTACCACCCTTCTACTCCTCAACACTACCATATTTTATTAAGTGGGCATGATCATAACACTTCCGTAACCATTACCCCCAGGACTTTACACCAACTATTCAATCCACTGATACCACCACCAAATGCCACAAATCAAGCCACCCAATACTCCTAAATCCGAGACCCTAATAGACCAATCCAGCTTCAACTTAATTAAGTCCAACAAGAAGGACTTAGAACCCAAATTCTACCCCTAAACCCGAACCCTCCATTCCAAGCCCCACTAAACCAAAGGCCTCCACCTCTACCAAATCTAACTCCTCTATATTAAGTTCCACTTGTCCAAAATCCACCCATCCATGTAGAGGGATATGGTAGAGAGGATCAATAAGAGTGGAGTGGATCTTATGATTAAACCTATATAATGGAATAAGGGATGAGAGGAAGGCATATGGGACCAAGGGGATTTTGTGGGCATGAGGGTAAAGTAGGCCATGATAATTATCAAGGAAATAGAGATAGGGATGTAGGAATAAACTCCATCAAGGTGGGTCTTCCAATCTTCAAAGGTGAGAGTGATCCTAAAGAGTTTCTTGCATGGGAGTCCGCATATGAGATAATCTTCCAAGTTAATAATCTCACCGAGAAAAAAAAGATTTGTTATATGATAGCTCACTTTGAAGGTTATTCTACTACGTGGTGGGAGTATGTCAAATGGTTTGGAAATGTATTGATTGAGGGACAACCCCCTCCTTGGATTATTTTAAGGTACCTTATGAGGCAAAGGTGCTTACCGTAGAGATAATAATATGAACTCATTGCCAAATTGTACAATTTGAGGCAAGGTAGAAAGAGTGTCGTGGCTTACTATGATGAGTTTCAACAAATCATTTTGAAACTTGATCATTTTGAGACTATTGATGGTATCTTCCAAGCGACTTTAGAGATTGAAAGGGAGATCAAGGAGAGGTATATGGAAAAGGGTTCTCAAGCCTTGGGTTGGTCTAATAACAAAGAGGTAAGGTGACTCAGTCATCGCCAGGATGGAACAAGCCTAAAAATACCCCATCTTATTTACCTTAACCCATGACCAAGGCTGCCTAACATCAACCACCTAGGTTTGAAGGTAAATCGAATCCTATTTCCAATTCTAAAGGATTTCAATGCTTCAACTGTCAAGGGTAGAGACACAAGGCTAGTGAGTGTCCAAACTAGAGGAATGTGGTCCAAAGGGAGGGAAAATTATATTACCTTAGGGAAGAGGTGGGAATTGAACCGAATAAAAATAATGATGAATTTTAAAATAGAGAGCAAAGAGAAGCCAAAAAACAAGGTGAGGGTGATGAGGAGTATACATTTCCACAAGGTGGTGAACTTGAGGTACATAATTTTTTGTTGAGGAGAGGTATGATTATAAAGGCATTGGATGATCCTAGTCAAAGAAAGAACCTTTTTCATACCAAATGCTTTATTATGGGAGGTGTATGTTCCTTGATTATTGTTAGTGGGAGTTTTACAAATGTTTCTAGTGCTTCTATGGTTTACTATTTGAAGTTTCCTACTATCCCACATGCTAGCCCGTATAAGATCCAATGGTTGAACGAGTGTGGATAATTGAAAGTAACCTGACAAGTAGTGATCCGATTTAAGGTGGGAAATTATAAAGATAAGATTTTTGGTGGTATAATCCTGATGCAAGCGTGTCACTTACTATTGGGTAGGTCATGGAAATATAATAGGTATACCAAAAATGATGGTAGAACCAACCGGTACTCATTTGAATTCAAGGGCCAAAAGTTCACACTCGATCCACTTTCACCATCACAAGTGAGTAATGTTCATCAACAAATGAGGGAGTTGAAAGAAAAGGGGAAAAGGAGAAGGGAATCCTAGAATGGGAAGAGTGAGGAAGTCGGGGGAGTCTCAACTACAAGGTGTAAAAAGGCTATGGTGATGTTTTCTAAGAAGAGGGATCTCTTGAAGGAGCATGATGACACAACACCCATGTTTCTCCTAGCCCGTGCTTTTGATACTAACCCTTCTACTTCTTTTGTTCCCCTTTCTATTTCTCTTGTTTTGCAAGAATTTGAAGATGTATTTCCAAAGAAATTCCTGTTAGGGTTACCCCACTTAGGGGAATTGAACATCAAATAGACTTCGTGTCGGGCTCACAATTGCAAAATAGAACGACTTATCAAAGTAACCCTACAGCTACCAAAAACTTTAAAAACAAGTTGAGGAACTCCTCAAAAAAGGGTAATCAAATAAAGTAAGAGTCCTTGTGTGATTCTGATATTGTTAGTAATAAATAAATATGGAACTTGGCGCATGTGTTTGGACTGTCGGGCCATTAATAAAATCACGGTAAAGTATCGCCATCCCATTCCTAGATTAGATGATATGCTTGATGATTTAAGTGATTCTTATGTGTTTTCAAAGATTGATCTTAGCAGTGGCTATCACCATATTAGAATGCAACCGGGTGATGAATGAAAGACCGCCTTCAAGACCAAATTTGGTCTCTATGAACGGATGGTCAAGCCATTCGGCCTTACTAATGCTCCTAGGACTTTCATGTGGTTAAAGAATTATGTGACGAAACTGTTCATTGAAAAGTTTGTTGTTGTGTATTTTGATGATGTCTTGGTTTATAATAAGTCCCTTGAAGGACATATGATGCATTTGCAGAGTGTCTTTGATGTCCATAGAAAGGAAAAATTGTATTCTAATCTTGAGAAATATTCTTTTGGTGTTGATAAAGTTGGGTTCTTGGGGTTTGTTGTAAGCTCAAGATGAGTTGAAGTAGATGAATCCAAGATAGAGGTTATAAAGAATTAGCCAACTCCAAAATCCATTGGTGAAGTCTGAAGCTTCCATGGGTTGGCTAGTTTTTATAGGCGGTTTGTCAAAGGGTTTAGTACCATTGTCTCTCCCTCGATCGAGGTCATCCAAAAATATCAACCATTCAAGTAGGGTAATGAACAATCTAAGGCCTTTGAAACCTTGAAAGTTATGCTCATTTCTACCTCTTTGTTACAATTACCCAACTTTGATAAGACCTTTGAAGTTGACTGTGATGCAAGTAAACTAGGAATAGGGGTCGTCTTAATGCAAGATCTCAAACCTATTTCCTATTTTAGTGAAAATCTCAAGGGCATGACTCTAAATTATTCCACTTATGATCTAGATTTATATGCCTTGATTAGATGATTAGGTCCTAAGATAAGCTCAACAAATGTCATGTTAAGTGAATTGAATTCCTAAAGACCTTTCCTTATGGCATTCAATACAAAAAGGGAAAGGAAAATGTTATTGCCGACCCATTATCTAGGTAACATGTGCATATTTCTACCTTATCTTCCAAGTTGATGGGGTTTGAGAGCCTTAAATTATTGTATCCCGAGGACCCTACCTTTGGTCCTATATTTCAGAAATGTGAAGAGTGGGGTAGGGAAAATTGGCTCAAGGATGGGAATTCCACTCCCTATTCTAAGTTTGATGGCTACTTTTCAAATAAAAAAGGTTGTGTGTGCCCTCTAGTTCTTGGAAAGAATTATTTGTGAGAGAGAAACATGATGGTAGTTTAATGGGACACTTTGGGGTTGAGAAGACACTTGGGATCTTAGAGGAACAATTCTATTGGCCTAAGATACGCAATTATGTTGCTAAGTTTTATGGTCAATATATGGATTGTAGAAGTGTCAAATCACGCCTCCTCCCTCAAGGATTGTATATCCCACTTCCCACTCTCTTACATCTTTGGCTTAACATATCTATGGACTTTGTTTTGGGGCTTTCAAGGACAAGAAGAGGTAGGGATAGCATTTTTGTTGTGGTTGACCGATTCTCAAAGATAGCACATTTCATCCCACGTTCTAAGAGTGAGGATTCATCTAGTGTAGCTTCATTATTTGTGGAACATGTTGTTAAGATAAATGGAAGTCGATGTAGTTTAGGCTTTGTACGAAGTTTCTATTTTTAACCTCTTGCCACCCACAAACCGATGGCCAAACGGAAGTATTAAATAGGGCCTTGGGTTCTATGCTACGATCCATGGTTAAGTGTAAGATGACTTCTTGGAAGGATCACCTACCCCTAGTTGAGTTTTCTTATAATCGTGTTATCCATTTATGTATGGGTATGACTCCCTTTGAGTGTGTATACGGCCTAAATTCCCTTACAATTTTAGATCTAAC
This sequence comes from Capsicum pubescens, assembly GCA_030864215.1. Taxonomy (NCBI): domain Eukaryota; kingdom Viridiplantae; phylum Streptophyta; class Magnoliopsida; order Solanales; family Solanaceae; genus Capsicum; species Capsicum pubescens. The sequence goes on from CM061541.1 coordinate 155,377,421, forward strand.
TCTTTTGTCTAGTGATCTTGTGTTGAGCTTCGATGGAAGCAAAGGGGCCACAACCATGAAAAATTTTCATGAAAAGGTGAGGCTACGACTTAAAAAGAGTAACCAAAAAGTTACTAAGAGGGACAACAAAGAGAGAAGAAGTCTTGTTCTAGAACTGAGAGATTAGGTGTGGGTGCACCTTAGGAAAGATTAGTTTACAACACAAAGGAAAGCCAAGTTGATGTCGAGGGGTGATGGTCCTTTTCAAGTGCTTGAAAGGATCAATAGAAAAGCATACAAGGTTGATCATCCTCCGAAATATCAAGTGCACAACACATTCAATGTGTGTGACCTCTCACTTATTGATGCCATTGAGGATGATAAAGCTGGGAATTTGAAATCAAATTCTTTCAAGATAGAGAGGATAATACGGGTGCAGCAAGATCAAGACCATTAACAAGGATCCAAGCTCGGGAGTTACAAAAACTTCAAGGCATTTTCATGAATATGGCCATGTGTGAGTGTGTTATAAGTCCATCAAAGGGATTGCACATATTGAAGTGTGGAGAGGGGCTTTAGAACACACCAAATCTATCCCTTCTTACACTCAAGGACTACCCCTTTTTCATTAAGGGTGACTTGGTCATTTTCATGTTTTTTGTAATAGACTATAAGTAGGTTTTGTTAGGGTTATTTTCAGACTTAGTTGATTTTGGATATTTTTTTAACACTTGAAACATCTCTCTCTTGAGAGAATAGCTCCACCATAACTAGGGTAAGTGTAGTGACACTTGTGTTGTTTTTTTGCTAGAAATGTGAAATCTTGGGGTTGTTGAGTTCCTCTTAGGTTCACATAGGATTTTTGTATTGATATCACTAGATATAAGGGGCTTGGTATTTGATACATATTTTAGTTCTTAGATGTTGTGATATTGTAAGTCAAACTAGTTATCTTTCTTTATTGGAAATCGTTGAAGTTGTGTCTTGTTATCTTGTATTGTGTAGTTGCTTTGTTCCCATAGATTCTTGTTCTTTGTATGATCTTGTGTATTGTGGTATTTTTTATATCATGGTCAATGTCAAAATATAGTAACTTAACTAGGTTGGGGTAGATCTCATAGGGAATACATCAAATATCTTGCTTGAATTTATTGAAATCACCAGACAGTTCAGAAAAAGAAAATAGGGGGATTTGCTGAAATTGTAAAAGTAACAAAATTTGGATGTTTTGTTTTTAATCAATAAAAGACAAGCACTAGGCTTGTGTTTCACTGGCTTCTAACTCGGTAGACTTATCATGCACTATCGAACTATTCCAATACCTTGCATGCAGAATTTGATAAGTTATGTACCTTTAGTTGTCTTGTGGACTCATTGACTAATTTCATCCTTTACCTTTTGAGTCTCAGGATGATGCTTTACTAACCCTTATCTTAGATCCCAGTTAACTATCACCCTTTGAGTCTTAAGTTATTAGATGAAAGATAACTTTCTTACGTAGATGATGTTGATTAGCCTAGATTGACAATTAATCTCCAAATTACTGTTGTGATCTTCTTTTCCTACTCTGTACATCTCTTTTGAAGCAGGTAGTAAATATAGGTGGGATCTTAATGTTTTCCACCCTAAGAAATCAATAAGAACAAAGAAATTCAATATATGCAAGAATATTTATCCAGAACAACTTGACACTTTCTCCACCTCGTTAATCTTCCAGTGTTTTCACAGCCATAGCTAAGGGAATTAGCCTTTCATAGTTATGAGATCAATTATGGAATCTACAGACAAAATTACAAAATCAATCTAACGATAATGAAAGAAGAAATATCAAAGTCTAAAATTGAATAACAAACCAAAAACAAACTAAGAGAAATAGGATCTCAAGATCACAAGTCAATCTTAGAACCAAAAAATTCATGTGAATGTTGTACACTTATCCCCAAAGGGCCTCTCTCTACCTCTCTAGCATATATCTACTAAACAAACTCTAAAGGGTATTATCGATTACAAGAAAAACTAGAAATCAAATCCTAAATAAAATATAAAGACTTGACTAAATGTACATAATAAGGACTAAAAATATAATAGGAGTGTATATAGGTTACATAAAAACACTAAGAAACGATTTCAAATGATTCATACAAATTAAGATCAGTGACCAATTACTAAGGTCACCTATGGACCTATATACAACATACAGATTGTATGTGGTCCTTAGTAAGTGACAGAACTCCTACACAACTTCTGAAACTATCTGGACTTGACCCTCTAGCACTTACTAAGGCCACCTATGTATGCATGAGAATCATGTAACAACTTTTTATTAGTTGATTGGTAGCTTTAAGAGGGTAAACCCCACACCCTAAAAAATTCACAATGTATGATACCAAGAAAACGCACAAACATCATGTGCAAAAAATTTCTCATCTGGAAACTCTTCCCAGATTCAAAGTGAAACATCAGCAATATGATCATGATTCTCTAGCCTTGACAGATGATCTGTCACTTGATTCTTCGTTCCTTTTTGGTCATGCACTTCTAGGTCAAATTCTTAAAGAAATAGAATCCACCTGATCAATTATGGGTTTGCATATTTTTTGTTGAGAAAATACTTGATGGAAGCATGGTCTGTGTGAACAATTACCTTGCTGCCCACCAAGTATGATTTGAATTTGTCGAACGCGTAGACAAGTGCTAGTTTTCTTTTTCTGTGACTGTGTAATTCATCTAGGCATTATTTAAGACTTTACTTGCATAATAAATAGAACAAAATACCTTGTCTTTTTGCTTCCCTAAAACTACTCCAACAGCCACATCACTGACATCACACATCAATTCGAATGGTAATGCTCAATCTAGAGAAATCAAGATGGGTGCTTCTGTTAGTTTCTTCTTCAGCCTCTCAAAAGCTTCCTGACGCTCAGCCCTAAAATCAAATTTATCTTCTTTTTCCAATATTTTACACATAGGAATTGTAATCTTCTAAAAATCTTGGATAAATCGTTTGTAAACCATGCATGTCCCAGAAAACTTCTCACTTCCTTCACTGTCATAGGACATGGTAGCTTTTCAATTACTTCAACTTTGGCTCTGTCCACTTCAAGTCCTTAGCATGATACCTTATGGCCAAGAACTATTCCTTTCTTGAACAAAAAGTGGCATTTTTTTGTGTTTAGTACAAGGTTTGTCTTAATATTCTGGTGCTATTGTGATCTAATTATACCCTGAGTAACCATCTAAAAAGCAATAGTATTCCTGCCCTACCAACCTGTCCAATATTTGGTCAATGAATGAGATAGGATAATGATCCTTTCTGGTGGATTTATTCAGCTTTTAATAGTCGATGCAGATCCTCCAAACAGTTATTGTACGTTTGGGAATCATCTCATTAACTTCATTGGTCACCACAGTCATCCCACCTTTCTTTGGGATATAGTGCATAGGGCTGACCCACTTGCTATCGGAAATGGGATATCCCAGCATCAAGCCACTTGATGACTTCTTTTTGTACAACTTCCTTCATCATCAAATTTAATATTCGTTGTTGTTGTACACTTACCTTGTAACCTTCTTCTATGTATATATTGTGCATATAAAAAGTTGGATTTATTCATGTTATGTCTGACATCTTCCATCCAATTGCCTTCTTCCTTCTTCTTAAAATTGTCATTGCTTCACTTACCTGCACATTAGATAAACTTCCAGACAAAATAAAAGGCAAAGTATCATTTTCACTAAGAAAAACATATTTCAAGTGAGGAGAAAGAGCCTTGAGCTTTAATTTTGGAGCTTCATCAACAAACATTTTGGGGAAGGGGTTAATTGCCCTATTCAATGGCTCGAAAGCAATATTTCTCGTGTCAATAACCTCCAAATCCATAACTTAAACCAATTTAAGTGCCTCTACATCACCATAAAGATCATGATCCATCAATGCTAGCTCGAGTTGATCATCAAACAATAGAAGAGGTCTATAACTGATATAGAAGATAATTCTTCATATATAGAAGGCAACTTCAGTTCCTTGTATATATCAAAAACCTTCACTTTGTCATGGTCTCTCATAGTCATTTTCCCTACATCTACATTAATAAGTGACTACCTTATTTCTAGGAATGGGCATCCCAAAATAAATGGAATAATCAGATAAGCTTCAAAATCAACAATAGCAAAGTCTACTAGAAAAATCAGTGATCCCACTTACACCAGTACATCTTAGATAATTCCATAAGGCCAAGAAAGTGACCTATCATCCAATTGTAAAACAATAGTAGTGAATGGGACTCCTAAGGCCCATCTTTCAGAACCAAGATGTGGGCATAAGATTGATGCTCTCCCCTAAGTCACACAACCCATGAGAATTGATGGCATGCCCGATGGTGATCTGCAAAGTAAAACTACCTGGATCTTTCATCTTTTTGGGCTATTTGTTCTATATCTTCGATGTGTATTCTACAGTAAGTACTACCGTAGCATACTCTGCCAGTCAATTCTTGTTTGCCACTATGTCTTTCAGATACTCGGCATATTTCAAAACACTTTATAGGATATCAACAAGAGTAAGATTGACATGAACCTACTTTATAAGGTCATAAAACTTCTAGTAACTTATCTCCTCATGGTACTTTCACTGCCTTTAAGGGAATGGTAAGAGTAGAGCCTTCTTCTCCACTTGAGTTTCATTACTTATAAATTTTTCTTTGACCACTTTTCCTTATTATTTTTAGATTCATCATCAGTAGCTGCAACACTATCCTTCTCTGATTCTAACTCCTTTAATTTCAAACCACTCCTTGTTATGACAACATTTACGTGCTTTGGATTTGCCTATGTATCACAAGGCAAGCCTCTTTGAGGTCTTTTGTTTTGTTCTCCCATAATCTAACTAATTTTTAGCTCTAAATTCTTTATAATCAACTATTGGTTCTTTATATCTGTTGCTAAGTGTGCGTGAGAATCTAGAAGTTGCTTATCATCTCCTTTAAATTGCTTGTTTGAGTTGTGGCCTGATTCTATTAATTCTGTTGCACTAGCCCCTTATACTGATTATTGGTATGTGCCTAATTTCCACCCCATGAGAAATTAGGATGGTTTCTCTAATTCGAATTGTAAGTGTTACCATAATTATGTTGTCCCTGATGATTTGCATTCCCCACATAATTAATAGAATCTGGATTAACCGCACAAGCATATGTTGTAAGCTCACCACTTCCACAAACCTCACACCACGACTTTACCTATTGGACTGCATTAGTTGTAGTTACTACTTGCAGAACCCCCAACTTCATGTTGTTAAACTGAGTAAGCATCTAATTTTGCGTTATTGCAAGTTGAGTTGATAACATAGTGAAATGATCTACCTCTAACACACCTGCAACCTTCTTAGAAGCTCTCCTCGAGTCTGCATACCATTTAGGATTCCAATGTGAAATACTATTCAGCAGTGTATACAATTCATCATGTCTTCTCAAAAGCTTGCCCACCTGCTGCTGAATCCAAAAAAATCTTAGTTCTTGGATCAAGACCTTCTATGAATGTGTGAACCAGTACATTATTTGATTGATGATTATGAGGATAATTTTTTAGCATGCCCTTAAATCTTTCCCAAGCTTGGTAAAGATTTTCTCTTTCTTTCTGCCTAAAACTTAGAATCTCACTTGTTAACTGTGCTGTCTTCCCTGATGGAAAGAATCTAATAAGGAATTTCAGAGCCAGATCATCCCAGGAAGTGATGAAAAGTGGTGGTTCATTATGTAACCACCTTTTTACTTTCCAATTAAAGAAAAGGAAAAGAGTGTCAATCTAACTTAATCAGTGGCCACCCCTGCAGGAATGTAGGTATCGCTAGTCTCCAAGAAGGTCTATATGTGTCATGTGAAAATCTAGTAAATTGCCTAGCCAAATTTAGCAACTACACCATATTTTGCTTTAACTCAAATCAACCACCTGGCTCTGGCTTGCAAATGCTATTAGTAGCATAGTTCGTGAGTGGGATTGCCACCACACGAACAGGTCTGGAAGCTGCTTGAGCAGGAGCAACTGGAATAACCAGAGTTGAACACATCCGGCATTTGGATCAACTGGATCAATTGGATAAACAAGATTAGAATCTCTATTTTCATCCATTTGAACCTACTGGATTAAATACTGAGCTCTTTCTCTCTATTGAAATACCTATTCTGGTTCCAAATAAGGCTCGACCGACTCTCTATCTCTCTCCAGCTCTATATTCAGCTAGTCCTACAAATATTCAACCGCTAAGATCAAGTTGTTAGAACTTAAACTTCCTATTAAAAACCAAAAATTTAGCAAATTACTAATTATACTAGTCCCCGACAACGGTGCCAAAAACTTATTGCGTTAAAATGCACACACAAGTGTATGTGATCGTACAAGTAATATAGTAACTAAGAAAGTCAGATATTGTACCCATGAGGACTATGCAACTAGCATTTTAACCAACCTTAGTTTTCGATAAGATGGTATTAAGTGCTTTAAAGTATCAAGATGATGGTGAAGTTATGAATAAAAATGTAAATTAATAAGAAATAACAGTTTGTGACATTAGCAAAGTAGGCAGAAGTTGTAAATAGTAATGATGAGAATTCCAGGGTTGAGGATCTTCTAAAAATCTTACAAATCTCTATTCTTATCGTAGTCTAGTTGATTATCTAGTTCTTGATTCACAGGGTTTATAGTATGAATATGGTCTCCCGACCTCTAATCTTTACCTATATGAACATTGCAACTACATCGCTGAGCGGTGATGCAATAATCCATTTAGAAGCATAAGGCTATCTTCCTGTAATTAAACTAAACAAGACTTCTAGGTATATCTCTATCCTAGATGCTAATTCACATTTCCTATTTCACAAAAGAATGAGAACCTTACTCCTTAATATCTTCATTCTAACCTATAATTCTCCTCTTGGATTCACATAGAAATATGGATTTATTCTAATGGTGGCCACTAATTAAAATAGTAATCACAAGAAATTAAGAACAATCCATATGATAATACTATAATAACTATGATAAAGAATATCAAAGAGTAATCATGTTCTTGGCCTCAACCCTAGAACAATGGTGGTTAGCCACTCATGTTTGAATTCAACATCAAAAAATGAATAATTAATCATACCAAGAAGGAATCTTGAAATAATAAAGTTAAAATAAGTTCCAAGAACCCTAAAAGAGAGATTTTTGTATTTTTCCGTCTCTGTTGTGCTTTCCAAAAGTCATTTCAATTAACTTGATTTGTTCCTTTCATAGCTGGATCTTATTGTCCCCACTTTTGCCTCTTACCATAACACGGTCTTAATCCCATCACTATTCGCACCGCAACACGGCCTTATCATGATAAGCTATTGAATTGTGTCATTTCTAAATATACCCCTCACCGTGATGCAGTGCTATCACGATGAGCTACTGGAATTCATTTCTTGAGAATAGTCCTTCACCGCGTCTCAGTGTTATTATGGAGAGATACTGGAAATTGTTCTCTTGGAGAAGTTTCACCCTCTGTGACGCAGTGTAATCGCGATGGGTCACTGGATTTTGGTTGTTTCAACTTTTTCTTCCTTGATCAATTCTCTTCTTTTCACTCCTCATTACAGTATCCTCATATTAGTAAATTTACCTCATTTCTCCTTTAATTGATAACTTCTCGCTCATGCGGCCAATCATATTCAATTCCATCACAATCTAGCCCTGCAATAACTAATTATGTCCATTAGATTATGAACGTAATTAAAGCTCTAATATAATTAGGATAGCACAATTTAGCTCACAAAACAAGTCCAAATATGGGTGAATGCCTGTGATTGGATATATAAATACACCCAAAATCACTTAACCGTCCTTAACCATCCACGGGCTATATGGGTCCAGTGTAACCCCTTGAACCAACCCCGATACGTGTAGCCACACAAATCAAAGATACCATTGGTGTGGGGGATTCCCAAGTAACCTTGCCATACAAAATACATATGTACAGTCTACTTAGACGATTCCCATGTACCTCATAGTATCATATAAGGTTTCCATGGCCTACCCCTCATGTCGGCAATTATGAGTTCCCAGTGTTCATTCATTGAACTCCCACCTTCACGGTTAGCTATCACACCTCACCATTATGGCCCAACTAAAACCATTTCCAGCCAACCAAAACTATTGTTATTAAACGAGACTATACATAGTGGTATCAGCATACTGACTATAACTTGCATGTATTGTCCTTAGACAAACCTTTTTGAGATCAAGGGTTTCCCATGTACCCATAGATCATATTATCTAATTAACTTGAGGGAGTCCCATGTACCCCACAAGTGTTCTATTATTATGATTACTTTGGGGATTCTATTGTACCCCGCAAGTATGATTGTTAAACCCCAAATCATTCCAATTAGACCATTCCAAACCATTTACCCATTTAGGGTTCCATTACCAAGTTTAAACCATGCATAAGCTCCATTAAAATCCAACAATGTAGTAAAAACATTCTCATAGGCATTTTATCAAACATATTAGGGGCATAATATTTCCAAAACTAAAAACAATTACCAAATAACCATTCCTATGCAACCAATTATCCAAAACCACCATTAAAGCATAAAAAACCATAATTAAAATATGGGAAAACCATAACCAAGCATTTATAACCAAAAAGCCCAAAATTATATTTGAAAACCCAAAACCATACAATAATCAAACCATGCAAACATTGTATAAAACCATGCCTTTAGTTGGATCAAACAATGAGGAAAGAGAGCATGCCTTAAACCAATAAGATGATGGATAGAAATCACCAACAAAAGCCCCAAATTAATCCTTAAAATAAAACCCTGTCTTCCTTTGCCCATGAACTTTAGAGTGGATTGGAGAGTGTTTTTCTAAGTGTTAAAGAATAGAATAGTAGGGAAAATAACCTCCCAAATGAAATAAAAATCGTAGGGACTTATTAGGTTAAGTGGGGAAATGTCCAGATTGACCTCACTTAAACTGCAACAAAATCCCATTAGAGGGATACGACTATCCACACCAATCATACCCTCCAATACAAGTGGTACCCACCAGTCGTACCCAAGGACATCTCCCTTGGACCCTATACTTCCAAGGAATGACTCTCTCTAAATCATGTTGTATCCATGTATACAAATGGTAACCATAATCCTTACCCCTGGCAGAATAGAAGCTAAAGAGCATTGATCACTGCCCACCTTATGAGTCCATGGTACAACTCGTACCCTAGATTGTGGCTCATGGTGAGCCTCTCATACTCAGATCCAACTTAGTCTACCAAGTCTAATATTAAGTGAAGGAATTACCCAAACCAAATGATCTATGTCCACCGATATGACTCGTACCACCCGAGTCGTATCCATTTCAGAAACAAAATCGAACCCACCAACCAACACTGGTCAGCATACGGCTAACCCTCACCTCTTGTATCCCAGTGTATGAGTCATTTCCCCTAGTCGTATCCTATCCAGAGACCAAAAATCCAAGAAGTTTTCTAAGTGCCAAAAAACCAGGGTGTTTCATATGAGTACCAAAATAATGGGTACTTAGTAGGCATCATCGGCCAACTGAGCTAAATCATGATATAAGTATGATATGCAAGATAACATAACTATGTTAAGGTACAGAAACAACCTAAATCATCTCCAATACTGTAATACATAATAAGGAAATAACCATAATAATAACATAACGTAACATAATATCACACATGTAATCACAAACTACAAAATTGAATCCTAAACGCCATTGGTGTGGAAAATTAATTACTCATCATGGACTACCATAGAGAGCACACATAAGTATAGAATAACACAATCAACAAACATTGTAACTAACCTTCATCATTGTTTAACCATCACTCTACAATTTACCAACATTTAATAATGTTACATTATTTAACAGCCTTACCATCGTTACTCAGTAGTCACCATTTATTAGCTAACTAATTCATATTATTACTATCCATCATGTAACCTCTAGTCATTATTTTTCAACTAGTTATTTTTTTATCACTAGAGATTATTTATGTCATGTCACATTATAACCATTTCCACATTTTCCAACTTAGACAAATTGCTACCTTTTATCTCACACCCTTATATTGTCAATCGTAAAAAGTATATTATCATAGAATAATAAGCATATCTGAAGTCAAATCGGTAAATATAATCAATATTCAAACTTGAATCGATAAATAATCAATAACTGGACTTCAATCGGTAAATAATCAGTAGCCGTACTCAAATTGGATATATATATATTCAACCTCATAAATAGTATCATCAATATGCATAAATAATAGCATAATCGATAGGCATCAATCCCCATATTAACTAACTTAACCTTTGAATATCAAGATTTCTTAATATTACCTCTATATACATTTCTAAGAGTCTAATAAGCATAAAACGTTTTACCAAAGCTAACATGTGTCATATCTTAAATTGGGTTAAGTGTCCACTACTAATCCTCAATTTTTATTTTAGGCAAATTCTATTCAAACTAGGTTTAAGGTATCTAAATCCAGCTTTAGATATTTAACAAGCCACCATTAGTCCTAATGTAGAGATTTTTCTCAAGTACTTTAACTATGTCCAAAGAGAACTAAGGAAGCCTTTATTAGTGTAATTAACTAAGGAAAAACTTACCCTAATGATCAACTAGAGCATTTCACTTAATCTTAAACAATCTAAGACATTCTGATGCGAAACATGAGTAATGAAGTCTAATTCACCTAAGGCATAAGGAAATAATCTAAGTATTTCTACTCCACGGTTCACAATAGCTTAAATAGTTCAACTAACTCAAGTCTTGAATTTCATCCATCCAACACCATATACTAATTCCAAATCTAACACAATATCATAAGAATACTATGAAATAGCTCAATCTAAGAAGGGATAAACCTAGCCTACCTCGACGCCAAAGAAAGCTCAAGGAACTGCTAAAGCACCATTTTCCCATCTAAGAAGCCTCCTCAAGACTCCAAGCTATCGTAAACACATTCTAATCACCAATATAATAATAACGATACCCATATTGTACCATTGTGCTTTGGGTTCAAAAATCATACCAAAACCTCATATGGGTTTCACTTACAAAAAATCACATTTACAAAACCAACCCAACATAATACCAAGCCCAAGGAATCATTATTATCATAAATAGGTGAAAGCCAAGCTAAATTGAGGCTATAATCAAGTTTTTTTGGGGTTTCGAGTAATAAATCAAGAAATTTCACAAAGAAAAGGTTGAATTCTTACCTCAAATCGGAAGATAATCGCGAAAATAAATGTTAATCTAGACTCTCAATCACAAACAAGCTTCAATTTTAAGATCTCACACTATTTAAGGTTTTTAGATATTAAGGGAGTGATGGATCATCAAGCACACGAGTCGCGTTCACGGTCCAAAGTATCTCTATCGCGGTGCACCTGAAATTAAATTGGGTGGACTAAATTTTCCATGTCCAAAATAGGCTTGACCAGGTTCTCGAGATTTGTTCAAAATCTCGTATACACAAATAAACAATGTAATCATACCAAATTCAAGTTTTTGGATGCGATGGTGCACTTAGACTTTCCAGCTGAGGTCATTTTGACCAAATATAGGTCCCACACCCATATTTTATTTTCTTAACTTTCCGACCAATAGATTTAAATGAGTCCTAGTTCCTCGAGACCCAAACCAAAGGTCTACCTAACTTTAAGTCGATATTACGGAACTGTTGGTGTAGTCAAAATTTGCATACGAGATTGTTTAACTAATATTTTTGCTTGATGGCTATTTGGAACTAGCAAAGACTTTTAAAAGGGAATTTTCTCTAAATACCAAACACAACGACTCGATAACCAAATTTTCAGTTCTAATAAGTCATAAAATACTTGAGAAAGCTATAGAAAATCTCTTCTAACAGTGAAAATAAGTAAAAATATATAAAATGTCTTGAAGGGTCATTACAATATCCACTACTAAAGAAACTTTCATCCATAAAAGGTAACAATTATAACGTCCCTGAAGCCTTGAACAGGTGAGGATATTGGTTTCGCGTCTTGCTCTTGATTCCCAAGTAGCCTCCTCTACTGGGGTGGTGCCTCCATGCATACCTCAAATCTTATTGTGGCAGATAGGCACCTATAGCCATGAAGGCTCGAGAGAACCAATCCATAACCTTGTACTTCTCATGCATGTAACTATAATAACCACAGGTTTTTCCATACATGGATATAATGCATTAATGAGAAATAAATGACAAGCCCAAAACTATATATACCAGACTTGGTGGTTGGTACCATAACATCTAAAAGATAAGACACTATCATACTTAACTTTACATTGGTATACAAATCCTCTTAAAGATACATAGACACATTTCTAAGGTTGGGACAAACCCCCACTATACTCATAACTTTTGTACAATACCAAAATATATAAAACATACTCGAAAAGCCCCGAATCAAATTGGAGCTCACCAATAGTCACTGGATATCCTTGTTTCTACTAGGGAGGTGTATTAGCTAAAGTACATGTGCCTGCAGCATAAAATATAGGTCCTCTGTGAGGGACGTCAGTATGAAAATATGTATTGAATATGTATGGCTGAAGGTAATACACATGATATAATAGCTCAATAGAAATTAAGTACAAGTGTATAAATAGTACTAGTAGATCACCTTTACATATTCTTGTGGGATAAGGTACACTATATTCTTTTCTTAATTTTACCCTTCTTACTTTATAATCTTTGTAAGACATAAAATATAATTGACCAGCTGAGCAATGGTAAATATACAAATTAGGATCGGCCCATGCTAGGATTATGCCCCTGAGCTGCCACCCATGTATAAATAGATTAGGATCGGCCTATGCTAGGATTTTACCCCTGAGATGCCACCCACATATAAAGGTATCGAGATCGGCCCATTCTAGGCTTATGCCCCTGAGCTGCCACCCGTTCAATTAAGATTTGTGTTACATAGTTTATTTATCCTTTGAGATTGTTACTTTGGTGGTCATAATATTTTGGTTCCTTTGAACAATAAACTACCAATAAGAGACATATGAATAAACACTTAATGCAATGACAAGGATATATGAGTATATTGTACAGGAATGAAATATTTGGGAGCTGAAAATAACATACGAGTCTTATTTGACTTAAGAGAACTCCTGAGACTTGCTAGTGAATGTAAAAATGTAGACTTGATAAGAAGCATGTGGTGAGATATTTTAACATATTATGGAGAAGGATCAAGGCCATTAGCAATATGAGAGATCATGTGCTGCCACTAGGTATCATTTACTATGGGAAAGCTTTAGAAGGTTACGTTGCACCACAAGTGTTGGGTTTTATTCCAAAGAATATGACATAGAGTAGCCTTACATACCTGGTTGTATAACTTTGATCATAACTCAATTAACTTCCTAACTTTGGGACTATTATCTACAATAAAGTATATGGTAAAACTAGTATTAGCTACCAGCCAACACACAAAGCTATTTAACTTTGCCAAAATAGTAGTTGGGTAGTAAGCACTTAATTTATCAATCAAGGATGTTATTTTAATTCATTTTATCCTCCAATTATATCCACATAGCATATAGATTCTTTTAAGATACCCCAAAATAACCTTGGTTGCATTACACCCTCCAAACGGTATACAAAACAAAATGGTCAACAACATATGTAATAATTAGTTTGGTGGTGTACCACCACACCTTTATTCTATATTTTAATAAGAACTAGTCACACGTTTATCCAACATCAACCTAGAAGACCCTAACACATACACATAAAACAATTTACAAAACAGCCTCAAATCCCTTTTATTGTAGCAACTAAATATTGAACTCATAATCCCTTGAGTTCCTTAATAACAACGCATCCATAATTCTTTACCCAAACTTATACATAAAAAGGAAAAAATGGAGCAGTCACCCTACCTTAATTTTTTGTAGCTTATCCTTTTAATTTGAACTCTTCAAGATCTTGAACTTTTCTTTACACTTTAAACCAAAGAAGCAAAGAGAAGTCTCTTAATAACAATGAAAAGTAAGCAGGTAGCTTGTTCTATATTCTGTCATGTATTTATAATTAAGAACTTAAAGCATGTCTTCCTAATATTATATGGGATAATTAAGCTAACCCTTAAGTGTTTTCACTTACCTTGGCTTGCAAAGATAAGAGTTTCTTCAAGAACCCTAAAAGGAGAATTAGGGTTCTCCTAACTATTTTAGAGAGAAATAGGGAGAAATTTATGAAATATGGTACTTTTTGTGACTTATAATTGAAAGAAATGACCAACAAATTGGCCTTATAAAGGCCCTAATTTTTTCATCTATTTAGCTGCATTTTGGACCTTAAAATTGGTCAAATGGGTCCAAGTAGGTGATGCACCTACTTAAAGAGATCAAGTTGTTCAAAAGGTCAAAGTAGGTGATGCACCTACTTGCTTAAATTCTTATTTAGGCTCAATTAACTTGGGCCTTTGGCAGATTTAAGTGTTGAGTCATCTCTTTATTTCCTTTTCTTTTACTTAAGTTAAGCCCAAATGAGTACATTAACATAGGACCAAAATTTGATCTATAGCCTTGGGTACATTAACTTGGTCCACATAGCTCAATTAGGTGACTCACCTACTAGCTTAATTAAGTTAAGCAAGCACCTCAATATTTTATTCCATTTTTGGTCCTTAACTCTTTGAATCTAACTTGCAACTTGTATACACTTGGCCACTTCAAACTTTAGATTCTAATACTAGCTTATGATCCTAAGTTTAAATAGTTGTATTAATGTTAACTTGGTTGTGTCATACTAAAACATATGGGTGGTATCTAAAACATCATCTATACCATAAATACTAGTATAACAAATCTCATCCATTACCTATACACAAGGCTATACCAAGTTTCATATAAATAGAACCATAATATGGAAAATACGGGGTATTACATCCTCCCACTTGGGAATATTCATCCTCAAATGTTAGCATAACTGTCCAACCCAAACAAGTCAAGCCTAAGTTTATTTTTCATGTTACCACATAGTACTTATATATTATACTTACTAGTTATTTCTCCAATTCAGCATGTTGAACTTTCTCTATGTATTCGGATAAATAGGGGCACTTGGATTTCATTACTTCTTTAGCTTCATATGTGATCTCTTCTACTTGTTGGTTTCTCCAAAGTACTTTTACAAAAGCTATTTTTTTATTCCGTAACTTCTTAACTTATTGATCTAGAATAGCAATAGGAATTTCTTCATAGGTGAGATTTTTCATAACTTGTACATCTTCAATAAGAGTAATATAAGATGGATCTCCAATGTACTTTTGAAGCATTGGGATGTGAAATAATGGTGGACTGTTGAGAGATCTTGGGGAAGCTATAACTCATATGTGACTTGTAAAAACCTTCAAATAATCTTATATAGGCCTATATAACATGGACTTAGTTTTACTTTCTTCACAAATCTCTTTACCTCTTTCATTGGTGACACCTTCAGGAATATCCAATCACTGATAGCAAACTCTACCCATTTCTTCTAATATCCGCATATGATTTATGTCGACTATGGGATATCTCCAACTGTTGTTGAATTACCTTAACCTTTTTCATAGCTTGAAGAACAAGATCTGGCCCGAACAAGGCAGCTTCACCCACTTCAAACCATCCAATTGGTGATCTACACTTTCTTCGATACAAAGCTTCATATGGTGCCATTTTGATACTTGAATGATATATATTATTGTAGGAGAACTCTATGAGAGGTAAATTATCATCTCAACTACCTTTAAAGTCCAATACAAAAGATTGTAGCATATCTTCAAGTGTTTGAATGGTACGTTCTGCTTTTCCATATGCTTGAGGGTGAAAAAATGTACTTGAATTCACTTGTGTTCCTAAATTTCTCTAAAAAGACTTCCAAAAATTTTTAGTAAATTGAGCTCCCCTATCTGATATAATAGTGATTGATACTCCGTGTATCCGAACAATCTCATTGATACAAAATTTTGTGTACTCTTCAACTGTGTAAGTAGTCCTAACCTGTAGGAAGTGCGCTAATTTGGTAAGTCTATCAACTATTACCCATATAGAATCAAACCTTCGAGATGTACAAGGCTAACCAGTGATGGATCATGTCCCATTTCCAGATTGGAAGATCTATACATTTCATATAAGCCCCGTGCTTTTGGTGCTCTACTTTAACTCGTTGACTATTAGGACATTTGGCTACAAATTCTGCAATGTTCTTTATGTCACCCCACCAATACACTTCTTTCAGATCATGATACATTTTATTTACCCCAAATAGATGAAATACCTTGAATGATGTGCCTTTGTCTTAATCTTATTTCTTAGCCTATCTACATTAGGCACACACAATCTTTTTTGGCATTGAAGTTCTCCCTCTTATGTAAGCTCAAATTCCTTTGTCATGCCATATTTTACATGCTCTTTAAGTTGTAATGGAATAGGATCTACATATTGCTTCTCTTTCACTTCAGCTACTAATGAAGATTCTACCACATTATGTATAATAATCCCCTTATCCGGAGTTTCAACAAGGCGAACCCCCAAGTTGGCTAGTTGGTGTAGATATTTAGTCATCCCTTATTGTTCTGCAGGATGCCCATAAGTTCCCACCATAGCCTTATGACTTAATTCATTAGCTACCACATTTTCTTTCCCCGAATGATACAAGATGCCAATATCATAGTCTTTTAATAGTTCAAACCACCTTCTCAACGTCAAATTTAGGTTTTCTAGATAAAGATATATTGAAAAATCTTATGGTAAGTATGTATTTCAACATGAATCCCATAAAAGTAATGGAGTCATATCTTTAAAGCAAATATGACTACTACTAGGTCAAGATCATATGTAAGATAATTTTTCTCATGTCGCTGCAATCGTCTTGAGGCATATCCTATTACTTCACCATGTTGCATCAACACACATCCTAAACCAATTCTAGAAGTATCACAACATACTGCTTACCCTTCTATGCCTTCTGGAAGTACCAATATAGGTATAGAAGTCGACTTATTCTTCAGATCTTAGAAACTCCTTTCGAATGCATCATTCTATTGAAACTTGGATACTTTGTGTGTTAGCTTTGATAAAGGTGCAAAAATTGAAGAAAACCCTTCAACAAACCTTTTATAATAACCTACCAACCCAAGGAAACTATGAACCTCCATAGGTGATGTAGGTCTTGTCCAGTTCTTCATATCTTCTATATTTTGAGTATCAATATTTATTCCTTCATTAGATACAATATAACCCAAGAATTCCACAGATTTTAACCAAAACTCACATTTAGAGAACTTTGCATATAACTTATGTTCACTAAGAATCTATAACACCTATCGTAAATGACTGACATGATCCTTTTTTTATCTCGAATAAACCATCGCAAACACATCTATGAATGGCTTGAACACCCTATTCATCAAATCCATAAAAGTTGCGGTGCATTAGTTAACCCAAAGGATATGACTAGAAACACGTAATGACCATACCATGTTTGAAAATCTATTTTGGGTATATCATTCTCTTAGACCCTCACTTAGAGGTAACCCGACCTAAAATTAATCTTTGATGATACGTGCCAAATGGACATAATAGCATTTGATGACATCATTTGAGGCAACATATAAGGAATCCAACTTTGATCATATTGTGGGCACAAGAGCATGCATGGGGAAACCATTTTGAGCATACAATAGAGCGATCCCATGTTTGACAAATCACTTGGGACTTTCTTTTATGCCTACCAAAATATTCCAAGTGATGAACAACTATTGTAAAGGACAAAAATGACACACATGGTCCATTCCACCAATACATATGGGCCCTTATGTGTTGGGCATATTTCTATTTTACCCCACTTGGTTTATAGGCCACTTTTGGACCCATTGTAATAGTTTAGCATAAGACTATAAATAGATATCACTAGGTAATTTTCTTCCTTAGCTTATTTTGAATATTGAATGTATAATACACTTGAGAGTGTGATTGGAGAACTTGTGTTGAATGTTTGTTTTGAAATATGGGTTTTGAGGGCATTGAATCCCTATTGGGCCACATAAGAAATTGGTGTTTAAATCGATTAGTTTTAAGGATTTGTGAATTTGATACTCTCATTGGTTCTTAATTTCTTATAGTTTATTATGTCAATTTACCTATCATCTATTCTTGAATTTATTATCGTTTGTTTTCTTAGGTATTTTTTATCTTTCATTGCTTACTCATAATATTTGGTATCAGAGCCGAGCTTAGGATCGTTCCCACGATTCTAATCTTGAGTTTGTTATCTTGAAAATAAAAAAAGTTACTATTTACATTTTTAGGGTTCTTCAAATTTTGAGTTTTTTATTTTTGTGTCTTTTTGTGTTCCTAGTGTTAGATCCTTGTTCCCTAACACTATTAGAGTTTAGATCTCAAATTTGAGCTTATTTTGGATTGATTTGAGTCATCTACTATTGTTGAGCTTGAATTGAAGAAACTTGAAGGTGCGTTATTAAATTTTAAAGGTTGTTGTAGAGATTTTGGGATTGAAATTGTGTTATTTGTGTTTGTAAGATGGACGTGAACTTGGGGATTCGAATTTCATTGAATTTCGAAATTATTTCCTTGAGGGTCAATTTTGAATGTTCTTGGTGTTTTTCATGATCTTCATACATTATTGAAGAAAAACATCCAAAATTAGTATGTTTGATCCAAAATAGAAGGTGGAGAAGGTGTAGTACTTGTTTTTTACAAAGAATATTCCAAGTCTTCCAAAGAAAGAAAGAATTAAAAAGCATCAAAAAGGAATATTCTCAAGGAAAAGACAAAGGAGAGTACAAAGGAGGGGACCACAAGCTATTCAAACTTTCTTGATTTTGAAAGATCCATTGAAAGGTTCCAATTCCTTGTATTTTTTTTCATCTATAACAACCTACAATGCCTCCAAAATTAAGAATGATTGAAATAAAAATTGGAAGCAAGTGATCAAGAAATTGCCAACTAACCTTACTCATCACTTTGAGGCAGCCACATCCATTCAACTCGTCAAATTATCTTAAGCTCAAATATAGGTTCTTAGTTTCTTTCCTTTGATTTTTAGGTTTATTTTATTGATTCT
Organism: Capsicum pubescens; assembly: GCA_030864215.1. Lineage (NCBI taxonomy): Eukaryota > Viridiplantae > Streptophyta > Magnoliopsida > Solanales > Solanaceae > Capsicum > Capsicum pubescens. Next base: position 155,396,556 of record CM061541.1, read on the forward strand.
AATACTTATTAACAACTAGTAATCACCTACTTAGTTTCAAAATTGTTTTTGAATCTATTTCTTTCGTCATCTTTTTTCTTTGTATGCTTTTCTCATTTTTAATTCATCATAACTTCTTGGCTCATATACGCACAAGGTTTCTTTAAGTCGCTCAAACAAAAATTCATTCCGGACAAGAGTATATATCATCCCTAAAATTCTCACTGGAGTATAAACCAATATTCAACACTTGTAAATCTAAGTGTGAGGCAAGCAAGGTGTGTAGAGTTGTGAGGATAGTTCTTTAACGCTAACGTATTTGTTGTTTTGTTAGTGTATTTTCATAGTTACAGTGATAATGGAAGGAGAAACATCAAAAACCATCGATAATAATGCTACTAATAGCATCCTAGCCTCTCTTGAAGCTGTCAATCGTAACTTGGAAAGGCTACAAATAGAGATGATATCGATCAAAGGAGATATGTCTACTATAAGTGGAAGGTTAGATCAAATGGAGAAGCCCTTAGACCCCACTAAATAGATTTAAGATTCCCCAATCCATGAATGAAACTTAATGATCCTAGGAGGGAATGATGAGCAATTGGAGTTAGATTAGAGTCTCTTTTGTTCATTGAGGCACATAGTGTAGGAGTCTTTGAAGGAAGAACTTTATCAAGGTAAAATACTTTGTCATACATGGTTTGAGATGATGGAGAATATATGTTCCTTGCCTATTGATAGAGATAAATTCATTAATGTTGTATCTTATACCCTTGTTTATCTCATAGAACTTCCCACACAAAGGCATCCCAAACCTTAAAAACTCTAGTGGAACAATGAGAATGAATCAATAGAAGTCACCAAGCAATCTATCATTGAATTTAGAGTGGGAAAGTATCAAGACAAAGTGCTATGTGATGTAATACCCTTGATAGTTTGCCATATTTTTCTTGGTAAACCTTGGAAGGTTGCAAGGTTTGTTCAGTACCAAGAGAAGTCCAACAAATATGTACTTGTATTTGGAGGACAAAAACACTTTCTTGAGCCAATGACAACCAAACAAGTGAGTAAGGAATGTAAGATCATGAGAGGATTCTGGGAAGTAGTGAAGAAGGAGGAGGTTAACAAGAGGGAAAGGTAACTAACCCTTGAACAATGGAAAAACAACACAGCTGAAGAACAACAACAGATGACTAAGATTGATGAGTCAAGTGGTTTCTTGAAAAGTGTGGACAAGGAACACCTAGTTGTGGAACTTGTCGACACAAATTCATTGTTACTAACTAACCATGATCCTAGAATTTTACCTAGTATCAACCCTTATTTTGTGTAGGTTTAATAATATATACTTCCAAAGGAGGATCTAAGAGAGTTCCTTCCGAACACATGCTTAATGATCTAATGGAGTTCTTGTCTAAGATTTCCAACTATGGGAAGAGTTATGAAGAGATGATTAAAGGGAGAATACTTGACAAACTCCCTTATGATGAGAGCTTCCCAAAGGAGAAAGTGAGCTCCCATGATACATACAAAGGTGAAGACTATACCTCATGTGAGCTATAAGGTAACAATGCTATCTCCTACACTCCTATAAACTTAGAATATTGTGATATGGCTAGTAGTAGCCAAGTGAATATAGTTGGTGGTTTACTTAGAGGAGAATTTCATGAGTCTTCCATATATGATACTCTTTATATTTCTTGGTTGCATGAAGATCAAATTCTTGTTGTAAGTAAGAAAGCACTAGTTGATCCTATAGATGACCGATTTGATTCTTCTCGTGAGATCAATTTATGTCCACCCAGTGCTAGAACTTGTAACTTGAATGAGGTCCCATGGACAAGTGATAAGACTATTCACATACTAGTTGACCCTTGTGAGAATCAAGGTGAGTCGATGTTGGCATGTGAGTTGCCAACAACTAGTGAAGGCGTGAATAATGATCAACTTACTCATGAATGTATTCCACTACTTGATCATGTGTATGGTGTGCTTGATGAGTCTCAAGTTAGTGATGATGTTGATAGAGTTGATCATAAGAATGGATATGATTCTTTGAGCATATTTTGTGATGAAAGCATTATTATTAGTTTTGCTCATAGAAATCATAAAAATGGAAATGTTGTGAAGAATGAAAGGTATCTTTTTTAGAGTGAAATTATAGGCTTTAATTCCTTACCTTTGAATATTAATGCTCTCTTAAAGAAAGATGTCTTGTGTGAAATTAGTGAGATCACTCATTGCATGACACCTAGTGATATGCAATATGATGAGCTTAAAAGGAAAAGTGGTATGCTTAAGATTCACATGTTATTCTATTTCTTGAAATCCATTAAGAATATAGGGTTGAGTGAAGATTATGTTAACCATCCAATTCTTGATAGTGACCTCCTACTTTTGGAAAAGAATATCAATTGTGTGATGATGACCTTGGTTTGCTTGAATGTTTAAGAAACCCAATTAGTGGTTGTTCTTGTGAAAATGGTTTTGGTTGTGATCCTTTGTATGACACCCCACCTATGTTTGATAAATATGGGGATGAAATGCTTGATCCTTATAATAACATGAGTTGTGATCCCTTTGATATTGATGGTTGTTTGTGTCTACTTGAGGATTGCTCCTTTGAAAAAGAAGGTGATATTTGCTTAGAAATTTCCTCAAATTCATCTTTGCATGTTTCCTATGTTGAGCATACTTATGGTGATGAACTTGAAACTAGTGAATACATGTATGAGGACACTATAGTTGAAGTTGACTTGTGTGACACCTTTTTCTACCCTTTTTTTTCTCATGATATTACTAATAGTAATATAAAGGGTATGCCTGATTTGGGAATGAAACCATAGGGGAAAGAGAGTATAGCCTTGACCTATGTCCTTGGATACTTCTCTCATTTGACCCTGGTGACCTATTGGGATGTGGAAGTTGCTATATATCCAACTTGGTGCTTGGTCAAGACGACAAGTGTAACGACCCAAAATCACCCCTCAGGATGCCACACGGTGCCTAGGGTCACAAGTGACCCCAAGGTAACCCTTCTATTGTCATAACTCATAAGCAACTGAACAAAGTGCATAAATCTGAAAGAATAAGGCGAAAATAACTCTATTGTGAATTGGCTCAATACAAAATTGAAGTCACAATGTTACGACTCTGCTTTTACAATAAAACTGAAACTCAATGCATCTACTCCTACTGACTGTCTATGAATCCTCTACTAGTACTGACTATAGGTAACTGGGTCATGTCTCCCAACCACCCCAACTCAATACGACAGAATAAAGAAAATACAACACAATTCAACTGTATCACTGACTCGAGCCCTTAAATAAAAAGGGGACCCATCACCTGCATACTGGAAGCTGCGAACTGACTGGATATGGTTCATGCACTAAAATATTTGCACCTACATTTTGAGACAATGTAGCACATAGATGTATATGTGGATCAGCACTTGGGAATGTACTGAGTATATGGGGTGAATGCATATGTATAAAACAGTATCAATCTTCTTCAATCAAATCATGCATGCAATATGGGATGACTCACATGACTTGAATAAGTATAAAATTTAAAGCTCATAAGTCATGCAAGATGAAGCGTGTAACACAAATATCGTGATTCATCATACTTTAATGTTGAAATCGAAAATCCTCTCTTACTCTCAATCTTCAATGCTAAAGGAACTTTAAACAGTACTTTCAAATCATTCATATATCTCATGGAGAGTAGAACTTCTTTAACGCTCAAGATGTCATAACTCTTTTAAACTCGAATACTTGGAATTCGGAATCATATAACTTTGAAACATACTTGAAGGCATTTCGTTCACTTTAGGGAAGGATCTCATTTCAAGCTTTAGGAAAATCATTCAATCTGAATGGAAAGATACTCTAGTTTAAGGAAATAGCTTATCTCAATGCTTCATGGAAAATACCATATCAAGGAAGAATATTTTTGTTTAGAGAAACAATTCATATCAAGGAAATGCCTTAGTTAGGGAACCATTTTGCAACTTTACCATTAGGAAAATAGCTTATAGTAAAGGAAAATACTTTAGTTTTCAAGAAAGTACTGATCTCGAAGTTTAAAGGGCAAGGGAGGTTCTCTTAACCAACATAAACCATGCGAGTTACATGGAGTCCAACATTTTGTCCTCCTAAGGAGGAGACACCATGTTGGGGAGGAGCGTCATACTCTTGTCAGGGAGTATAACCTAGGTCTAGTGATCACTAAATGAAACTCGGCCTCAGGCCCAATCATAATCATCATAAACACGGCCTCAGGCCCAACCTATGGTGGCACCTATTTTTGGGGTAAGAAACCATAGTAACTTACACACTCGGTGCTAAATACTACTCCCTTTAGATTATCTACGCTCATCTCATAAAAATCCACTTTTAGAATAATATCATGATTCACCACGAACCAAATAATCAAATCGATAATCTCATATGATAAAATGGATTTCAAAGATTTTGGACCATTAGGTCAATTCATTTCTCAATCATCTCAAAATACTCAAATCATGGGTGCTTATAGCACAGGATTTCATAATTTCACAAGTCTCAAATAGGGCTTACCAACCCATAGTTCAATCTCAAGTTAAAGCTCATCAAAAGCATAATAAATAGCATAAAGATTCATAAATCATGTGGAAATCTGGGAATTTCAGTAATTTATCTCAAAATCTCAATAAATTCATATGCTTCTATATCTCAACATTGCAAATATTAACTTTTCAAGGAGTAAAATCATCGGGTTTATACGCAGCTGTAAATTCTCAATAAAATATGCAGAAATCATGCCATTTGATTCTTAATTCATGGGAAATATCAAGATAATGCATTCAATAATAATGAGTGAAAAACTCCAATTAAAATTCATGTAAAAACCTCATAGATTTTAGGGAATTCATGATGTAAATAAGCCTTTTGGGCACAAGGGTGAAATGGTTACCCTTGTTCAAAACCCCACATACCTTAGATATTGGAATTGGATGAACAAGCTTGCTCTAAACTTCCTCTTCTTACTATTGGGAGAGTGTTCTTGAAGCCCTTGACTTGGGAACCTTGAATCTTGACTCAATTTAGAAAATCTATGTGGATTTTTGAGATTCTTTGAAGAGGTTTTAGATACTTAGAGTTTTTTATGAGAGGAAACTTGAGAAAAAACTTATAGGATGCTTGTAAATGACTTTGATTTGGTGTTTGCACGGTTTTATATGCTTGGAAAAAGTTCAAAGTGCCCTTTTTAACATCTGAACGAAGCTGGAAAAATTGAACTGGGAACCTGATTTCATAGGCCACCCCAACGCGCCACTTATCGCGGTGGGTCACTGGAATTGACAATTGGGAAATTGGGAGTCCCCGCGACGTGGGGCCATTGCGTTATCCCATTGGTTGGAACCTGGACCTTTAGCGTGATGCGCCACTATCGCGAAGTTCTACTAGAATTTGACAATTATCAAATAGACCCTCTCCGCGATGCGTCAAACACTAAAATGACGTTGTTTTACGATTAGGACTTAAATTAGCCATAAATTCTTACTCAGGTATCGGATTTGGGTAAATCTTATATCGACGTAAAGCTTATCAAATTTCCCATGTGATGAAAAGTCAAAATTAGGGAAATTCTATTTGGTTAACACGATACTCACTTAGGAAGTCACTTCTTAATCTTTTAGGGCCAGAATCAGACCTCACTTGACACGCCCTAAGGCTCATTCTATGAGAGAATTTTGCGGGGTGTTACAATATTTCTCCCTTGGAAACATTCGTCCTCGAATGTCACTAGTAAGGCTAGGATTATGAGGAGAATTGAGGATGCACAGTTGAAATACTTGCCAAACTAAATTTTTTTCTCTCTCCAAACTTGGCAAACTCAATGAATAAATAGATTTGTAATAGGAATAACTATGTAACTGACTCTCAGATTATAGAGGAGTTGAATGAACAAAGGGTGTTACCTTCTTCTGAATCAGGGTTAACTTGCCTTAGTCTTATAAGAAGAGTTAACTCACGTTGAATTCAGATTTGTGATCATCAACTGATTAAATCTGGGATCGAGCCTCCCTAACGGATAATCCCTGAATCTACTATCAATGATAATTAATGATTATGTATGATATCTGACCTATGTAGCGGGGGATCTCTGAATCTGCCAAAGAAGACAATCAACTGAACCCAAAACTAAGATCAAGCCTACTTGATGGGTGATCTCGGAGCTTGACAATACTGATACTGAATAACTGAATATCCCGATATAGGTAACTGAGTTCTGAGGTTAAGATCAGTCCTCTCTAGCAAGTGATCTCGAGAAATGATGGTAATGAAGCTGATTAACTATGTCTACTCGTATGAATAGCTGAATTGGCTTGGCTCCGTTAGCTGACGGAATATTATTGAATCTCGTTAGCTGGCTGAAAGACACGAAGCTCTTAATAGAGTACTCGCATACTACTGAGGCTTTCACTGAACACTTGTACACTACTATATCTAATCCGAGTACAAAACAGAGGTTAAAGTACTAACGGTACTGAGATTACTCAAATTCTACAACAGTCTGAGAGTTCTGAGTTCTATAACTCACTGGGTTTTGAGAATCATGGATGGCCTGAGATTATCGTGAAAACTGACATGGGCTCTAGATAAAAGCTAAGTTGTCGAGTACAGATATACCCCCAGGACTCAACAACAGAAAGTAAATCATAACCATCCATGAATAATCGAGACCACGGACATCCATTCACCATCACAATCACTAAAGCATCACTTCACATGCTTAGGAATTATAAGCATGTGATAACATAGGGGGACATGCTATTGGCTCATATGCCATTCAACAAGGTCTTGCATCAAGCACTTCGCATATATTTAAGTCTTGGTATGTACCGGAGAACACATATTTGGGGAACTTCATGCTATCATGTTACAATTCATTCATCAAACACTTAGCATGTATTAAAGTCTTAGCATGTATCAAAGAGCACATAATTGGGGAATTTCATGCTATCATGCCACAATTCATTCACTAAGGCTTTTCAACAACCACTTGGCATGCATGGGCTTACACACAATTGAGGATTCCTGGTCAACATGCCATAATGGTTCTAATTCACTCACATAAGAATTTTATCAAACTTATGGGGAGCATGCTTTGCTTATTCAACAATTTCTACACTTAATTGACATCAACACACCACTTAAAAAGAAACTTGAAGAGGGTTTATCATGAACATCACATGAATACCACATACTAGGGTCAAATCTTGAAAACCTTGTAAACAAACATGAATTACAACTCAATAATAGCATGAACATCAATTTCAACTCACATGAATCATGAAAACTCATAAACATAAAAGCTTTGAAATTTAGAAAAGGGTTCTTGAGCTTCTTGGATAGGAGGGACCCAAGAATAAATACCTACATACGACTATCCTCTCCAACATGACCCATTTACTCTCTCCTACTGGCACCAGTGTTCATTATATATATCGCAACCTAAGGAAGAGGTCGCTGAAAAGTTAGACCATGAGGACCTAGAGTATGAAGGGACATTGTACCTACCTAGCACTCAACTGAGGGTTAAGGTATTTAACATCATGAACTTATCAAAGTGGTCTAAACCAAGGACATACATGATATAAATCTGGACTTTGCGAATCACTAAAAGCATTGCTCGAGTACTTAAGTCACGAGTTACATGACCTGAATTTGGAGTTCAAAATTTATGGGATGTGATCCCGACTACCGAATGAACCAGAACTCCTCATTTTAGGAACTAGGAGAGTATATGATTCTCTATCATATGCATAAACATAAATTAGGATCATGGAACAGAAATATAAAACATAAGCAGGTATTGGGACAACTAAAGACACTGAAATGAGATTGGGTCAAGCATCAATCCTTCTCAAAGCTATTTTACAGCTCACTGGTACATCTACTAGAATCTTAAGGTCAGACCCGGTTACTGGTTCTATCATCTCCCCCTCATACTTAAGACATCACTCCAAGGCGGTGAACCACCACATAAACTATAGTCTGACTATAATCGTTTTGCTCTAGAGTCGGGATATAACAACGCACATAAACGAAAGACGTTCACCGGAATGACTACACTTCAAAACGTAAAATAACAACAACAACAACAATAAAAAACCCAGTATGTTACCACATGAGCATAGCCTGGGGAGGGTAGATTGTGCACAGTCCATACCACTACCTCTATAGAAGTAGAGAGGATGTTACTGATAGACCTCCAGCTCAAGGAAAAAAGGCAGTATACACAAGCATAAAAAACGTAGGACATCATAACATAGCATAGGTATGACATCCACAACAAATTGCATATTGTCAAACTGAGGGCACCAAAGGCCACCTAATTACTGACTACGACTCATCCACACCCTTAGCCCTCTATCCGAATGTCTTTCCTCCAAGTTTTCCTATTCTGGGTCGTGTCCTCAGTTAGTTGCTACTGCTCCATGTCACAATTAACTATTTCACTCCTCAAAATGTAACACTAATTCATAGAACTACCTCCTATAACACACATCATTCTTCTATAGCCCCAATAGTCATCATTCCTTGCCTTCGCTTGAAATGGGTATCTCCAAATCTTTGACGAACCATACCACTTCTGTTATAGACAACCACTATATCGCCTATAAACTTATATTTCTAAACCGTGAGAATTAAATCCACACATAACACCTTCATTTATAGCTCCTCGACTTAGCTATTAAGGACATCATTCGTTATCTCACTAGTCCCACCCAGCAACTCAATGTTACTACTAACCAGACCACATGCAATAATCCTCGAGAAACAAAGCAACTCCATGGCACCCTGGGCGTACTTCTACATCATACATACTACATCAAACTTGATTATGGATCAAACAAACTTAAGCTCTTACATATACTATTCAAACCTATTAGATCACCTCTCTATAACTAGTACCATTAAACGAAAAATCATCACCTCCACTTTCATGACCACCAATTGTTCAAACTTAGTGTCTAGCGCTAATCTCACTCAAACGTCATGAAATAAAATATCAAATTCACACGCCCACTCAAACTTCATAATCAACAATATTCGATCATAATCATATGGCCCATCTTATTTCCAATTCATCAACACATCCTTCTTCTACCCATCATCACTATCCACCTATTTATACAGCCCCAACTTAGCTCATAGCTCTATAAGTTTTGACTAAACTCCATCTTACAAATCTTAGGGATGCCTTAATAAACAACACCCATCCACCAAGTACCTTTATCGATAACTCATACTTCCCAACACAACAATTATCATTAGACACTATCTTTATACTTCAATCAAACGATATTTCTCCTTAGCTAAAGACCTCTTTTCTACCTCTCACTAACAAACGAGCAGGGACATAACACTTCATTACTAGACCAAACATGTGCAACAAAATTCATCTATACATATAGACATATAAATTCAACAAATGGCCCTTACCACTTTTCTTATCGCCACAACTCTAAACCCCCAGTTTCAACCAACACCAGAACAACAGGATACATAACAAGCTGCTAGTGAATCAAAATAGGCCTCACACGGCTTCACTAGACTTTGGTTTTGTGTTTTGAACAACAAAATGAGATGAATAACAAAGCAACTATGCTAGTGAATTGAAAGATCCCCACACGGCTTCACTAAACTTGATTTTTCTTTTCAAAAACACAATGATAACAAGGTTACATATTGTAAGAGATAGAAACTTGACACATAATATTCAATGATCTACGAATACACATCTCATTTTGTCTCACTTGAATGAATCATAAGAGTGAGGCAACAACTTCAAACACGAAGGTATCATGACACAACAGAAGGCTCTTATTGAGTCATTTGAGAGACTTCTGAAGCATTTTACTAACCCATCTGAGAACATTATTGGGAAGGAACTAGAACTTGCTAATCATAATATCTCAAGGATAACACAAGGGTAAGAAAACATAGCTTCACATTATAGATTCTGGGGAGGAATAAAAAAGTACCTCCGACTTGGGCTTAGTGCCCGACTTTCATAAATCATGAACAAAGCACCTCAATCATAGGAATTAAAAGCACTGGTGGGATACTTTCTAGCTCGATTACAATCCCACTACTATATATAAAGATTCAAGCTTGACTAATTCTAATACCTTGGAAATAATGCAGAGATAACCTTAATAGAGAAAGTTAAGGATCCACGTAAGCGTATAGAGAATCTCCCTATAGCACGATCTAAAACTCAAAAGAATGAAGACATTTCCTAAATTCTTTGTAGCCTCTGGAAGAAAGTACAGACATCTCCGTACCATTCCGCAAGACTCTACTAGACACAGCTTCACAGACACCCTGGGACACTTGAACTTAGTGCTCTGATACCAAGTTTGCAACGACCCAAAATCACCCCTCGGGATGCCACACGGTGCCTAGGGTCACAAGTGACCCCAAGTTAATCCTTCTATTGGCATAACTCATAAGCAACTGAACAAAATACATAAATCTAAAACAATAAGGCAAAAATAACTCTATTATGAATTGGCTCAATACAAAACTGAAGTCACAAGGTTAAACCTCTACTTTTACAATAAAACTGAAACTCAATGCATCAACTCCTACTGACTCTCTATGAAGTCTCTACTAGTACTGACTATAGGTAGCTGGGTCATGACTCCCAACTGCCCCAACTCAATATGACAGAATAGAGAAAATACGACATGATTCAACTCTATCACTAACTCGAGCCCTTGAATAAAAAGGGGACCCATCACCTGCATACTGGAAGCTGCAAACTGACTAGATATGGTGCATGCGCTACAAATCTTTACACCTATATTTTGAGATAATGTAGCACATAGACGTATATGTGGATCAGCACTTGGGAATGTACTGAGTATATGGGGGTGAATGTATATGTATAAAATAGTATCAATCTTCTTCAATCAAATCATGCATGCAATATGGGATGACTCACAGAGCTTGAACAAGTATAAAATGTAAATCTCAAAAGTCATGCAAGATGAAGCATGTAACACAAATCTCGTGAGTTATCATACTTTAACGTTGAAATCGGAAATCCTCTCTTATTCTCAATCCTCAATGCTAAAGGAACTTTAATCATTACATTCAAATCATTCATATATCTAATGGAGAGTAGAACATCTTTAACGCTCAAGATCTCATAACTCTTTTAAACTCAATATACTTGGAATTCGGAATCATATAACTTTGAAATATACTTGAAGGCATTTCGTTCACTTTAGGGAAGCATCTCATTTCAAGTTGTAGGAAAATCATTTAATCTAAATGGAAAGATACTCTAGTTTAAGGAAATAACTTATATCAAAGCTTCATGGAAAATACCATATCAAGGAAGAATACTTTCATTTAGAGAAACAACTCATATCAAGGAAATGCTTTATTTAGGGAACCATTTTTCAACTTTACCATTAGGAAAATAGCTCATAGGAAGGGAAAATATTTTAGTTTTTAAGGAAGTACTGATCTCGAAGTTTAAAGGGTAAGGGAGATTCTCATAAATGACATAAACTATACGAGCTACATGGAGTCCAATGTTTTGTCCTCCTAAGGAGGAGACCCCACATTGGGGAGGAGCGCCATACTCTTGTCAGGGAGTATAACCTAGGTCTAGTGATCACTAAACGAAACTTAGCCTCGGGACCAATCATAATCATCATAAACTCATCCTCAGGCACAACCTATAGTGGCACGTAGTTTTGGGGAAAGAAACTATAGTAACATACCCTCTCGGTGCTAAATACTACTCCCTTTAGATTATCTGTGCTCATCTCATAAAAATCCACTTTTGGAATAATCTCATGGTTCACCACAAACTAAATAATCAAATCGATAATCTCATATGATAAAGTGGATTTTAAAGCTTTTGGACCATTAGGTCAATTCATTTCTCAATTATCTCAAAATACTCAAATCATGGGTGCTTATAGAACAAGAGTTCACAATTTTACAAGTCTCAAATAGGGCTTACTAATTCATAGTTCAATCTTAAGTTAAAGCTCATCAAAAGCATAATATATAGCATATAGATTCATAAATCATGTGGAAATCTGGGAATTTCAGTAATTTATCTCAAAATCTCAATATAGTCATATGCTTCAATATCTCAACATTGCAAATATTACCTTATCAAGGAGTAAAATCATGGGGTTTATATGCAGCTGTAAATTCTCATTAAAACATGCAGAAATCATTCCATTTGACTCTTAATTCATGGGAAATATCAAGATAATGCATTCAATAATATTGGGTGAAAAAACCCAATTCAAATTCATGTAAAAACCTCATAGATTTTAGGAAATTCATGATGTAAATAAGCCTTTTGGTCACAAGGGTGAAAGGATTACCCTTGTTCAAAATCTCACATACCTTGGATTATGTTATTGGATGAACAAGCTTGCTCTATACTTCCTCTTCTTACTCTTAGGAGAGTGCTCTTGTAGCCCTTGACTTGGGAACCTTGAATCTTGACTAAATTTAGAAAATATATGGTGGATTCTTGACATTCTTGAAAGAGGTTTTGGATACTTAGGGTTTTAGATGAGAGGAAACTTGAGAAAAAACTTATAGGATGCTTGTAAATAACTTTGATTTGGTGTTTGCACGATTTTATAGGCTTGGAAAAGTCTAAAGTGCCCTTTTTAACATCTAAATGAAGCTGGAAAAATTGAACTGGGAACCCAATTTCATAGGCCACCGCGACGCGCCACTTATCGCGGTGGCTCACTAGAATTGATAATTGGGAAATTTGGAGTCCCAATGATGCGAAGCCATCGTGTTGTCCCACTGGATGGGACCTGGACCTTTAGCACGATGTGACACTATTATGAAGTTCCACTAGAATTTGAAAATTATCAAATAGACCCTCTCCGCGATGTGTCAACCACTAAAATAATGTTATTTTACGATTAGGGTTTAAATTAGCCATAACTTCTTACTCGAGTATCTTATTTGGGTGAATCTTATATCGAAGTAAAGCTTATCAAATTTCCCATGTGATAAAAAATTGATATTAGAGAAATTCTATTTGGTTAATATGATACTCACTTAGGAAGTCACTTCTCAATCTTTTAGAGCCGAAATTACACCTCACTTGACACGCCCTAAGGCTCATTCAACGAGAGAATTTTGCGGGGTCTTACAACAAGAGAATGTTGATTATGGATGTTGCTATCTTTCTCTATGATGGAAAGTCTTACTTCTTGAAGACAAGTCATGCATGGGAGCGAATTCTAATAAAGATAAAGAGTTCACTAAAGAAGGGGAGTAATGAAAAGCTCGAAGAAAGTTCACCCTTGAGTTTTTCCACTCTTGACCAAGGTATCTCTACTTGTAGCTCAAGGAGAGAGTTCCTTCTTGAAGACACTTTATATGAATTCCATTCATGTAATACCCTTCTTTGTGACCTTGTTATGATGAGAGACCCCTTTCTCAAAGGTTATTTCATGATTGAGGACCCTAGGGAAATTGTGCCATTGCCTCTTTTGGGTATTTCTTTTGTAATAGCATCCATATTTGACATACTTAAGCTTAAGTTGTGTGGACCACAACTTGTGGATTCCAAGTTGAATTCTTGTTTGTGGAAAAGTCCAAGGATGTTAAAGACTTTTTGTCACCTTTATAGGGTTGGACAATTTGAAGTATCTTGTGGGACTTTTGGGAGTATGATTAACATCATTTATAGAGGGAAAAAAAATTCTTAGGAGAACTACTTGTCTTGGATTGGTTTGTTGCATAGTAGATTCTCTATTCTCCCTAAGAGCATAATTTCATTGATGAAATTTCTTCCATTGGGAAGTTATTTGAAACGAGGAGGTTTTATGTGCTTGTAATGACTCTTTCTCTCTTTGTGTGTTCCTACTTGTGAATACATTTTTTATGAGAATAATGTCCTTAGTACCTTTCTCCAATACCTTTATGCATATGATGTTGTTCATAATCATGTTGAATCAACATCTTATGTTGGCATGAATTTCTTAAAAAAGAAATTCATGGTGTGCCTAAATGATTTGGATCCATCCTTGGGTGCATTGTATGCTAAAAATCTTAAGGACAATGGTATCCTTTTAGATAACAGTACCTTGGAGGATACTTCTATGTTAGTTACCTTTCTATACTACCTCTTTCCTTATGATGATGTCCATGCTAGTCTTAGACTTGCCTTATTTAGAGGTAGGAAGTTTGTTGAATGGTCCACTTGGTTGAGTAATAATGCTACAAAGATTACTCATGTCCTTGACCCTATAAAAACTTTGTGGATGTATGAACCATTGGTGCCACCACTCTTGGTGTGGTCTACTAAAGAGGTGATGAAATAATTGTGTCTTATGTCTCTTAAGAGAAAGGTATTCTTATATTTTTTAGATTGTTGATGCCATTATGACCTTTGTAGTTTCGTTATCTCTTGGTGATTTTCGTATCCACTCCCTTTGTGACATTTTTACTAAATTTTTCATGATTAAAACAATGAATTCATAGTTATATTTCAAGTGTATACCACCTTGGCATGATGATGTTATTTATTGTACTAACCCTAACCCTCATGCCATGGGAATGTTGTGCTTGTTTGTCCTTTGTTTGGTCTCATAAGGTTTGGATTTGAGGTTGAATCCTTTTCAATAAGGAGAGGATAATACACGCCAAATGGCCATCATAGCTTTTGATGACATCATTCGAGGCCAACACATAAAGAATCCGATTTTGGTCACATTGAAGGCACAAGAGCATGCATGGATAAACTATTTTGAGCATACAATATAGAAATCCCATGTTTTGAAGATTGCTTGGGACTTGCTTTGTGTAATATCCCAAACTTTCTTTAAGTCAAATCTAGTCTCCAGAAGAGTTAGTGATGACTTCCTAAATGATTAATGTTTAAATCAAATTGAATTTCCCTAATTTTGAATTTTGATCATGTGGGAAATTGAATTATATTCCCAACAATACCAATTTCATCCAAATCTGGTATCAGAGTAAAAAGTTATGGATATTTTACAGAGAACTGTCGGAACCACCCAGAAGCGACGGTCAAGCCGATGAACCGTCGATCTAGCGACGGACCGTCGCCCAAGCCGTCATGACTAAGGTAGTGAACCCATGTTCTGTCCAAGTGTGATGGTCAGGACTGTTGGACCATCGAGCTAGCAACGGACCGGCGCCCAAACTATCGCAGACGAGGTAGAAAGTTCAGGTTCTGTCCAAGTGCGACGGTCAGGACCGATGAACCGTCGAGCCAGTGATGTACCGTTACCCAAACCATCGCCACTTCCGATCATAGATTTTAAGCCATTTTAAATGGGTATTTGGGTCTTTTTTCACCCGTTTTAACTCCTAGTTATACCATACCAGAGCTCATAACTTCATTATTCATCTAAAACACCAAATTAGGGTTTCTCTCAAAGATCAATCCCCAAGAACAAAAAACCCTAGGTGTTTAATTCCAAGTCAAGAATTCAAGATTTCCTCCACCACTCTTTAAGAAATCATTCACCCAGGTATGTTAAGTGTTGATTCATGGGTTCCTTTCATCCATGAAGCTCAAGAAACCCTACTTGAAATATAAACTTTGGATTCCATGGTATGAATTGAATTATATCCATGTTTATGTTGTTGTTTGATTTCCAAGTTGAAGTCTTTAATGACTATCATGAAAATATGTTAGTGTGTGGGTGAAATTCTTGCAATGGAAGGTTAAAATGTTTCCATGCAGTATTATTTCAATATTCATGCCTAAGCCTAAAGATATGCATGCAAGGTGTTTGATAAAATGCCTGAGAGAATAAGAATTATGCCTTATGACTCATTTGTGACAAAAATTTATGAATCCATGTTTTTCCCTTATGTTTGATATGACTCCCACGTTATTGTTATACTTTGTAATGGATTGACGTAATGCTCATGATATTAGGCTAATGAAATTATGATATGTTTACATGCATTCCTATTTATGTGTAAGCTTATAACATGCGAATACTTCATGAAAATCCCCAATGATTGTACTATTAATTGTTGACTATGGTCATGTGTCAAGAAGTGTAATGTTTTGTCAGTTTCATGCTATCGAGTCCTGGGGGTACTTGTACCCGACTATTTAGTTGTGTGCCTAGAGCCAGTGTCATGTTTTCCAGATATTCTCGGTCAATCCATGATTCAAAGAACTCAGTCAGTCATGTGACTAAGAAAAACTCAAGTAAATTCAGTAATCTCAGTAGTGTTTCGTCAGTCAATGAAACTCAATGAACGTTGTCCAATTTAGATCAGTTAATTATGTTCAGTATCTATTCATATAGGAGTAGGATTCAGCACCAAGTGAGACCTACGATGGGAACTCAGCTAGTTTCATCAGATATAGGACTGTCAGACACAGTCATTCAGATAATAGTATATCAGTTATATGAAATTTATGTTATTAGTATTTAGATTCAGAGATAGCATGATCTCTGTCACATTTCACGTATTCATGTATGTATTCTCACGCTCATGTTATTCATTCAGTTAGTATTTTTCATGCATATAAACCCCTTGCATTCATCCTACGTCACTTGCATACCAGTACATTTAATCGTACTGACGCATTTGTGCTATGGTGTTTTATACCATAGGTTCTAAAGCACGAGATCCAAAGCATCCTTAGTAGATCAGACGTTCAGCAGATAGACTAACAATGAGTCCTCATCATTCGAGGATGTTATTATTTGATTATTTCATTCTTTCAGTACTTAGTTTATTTCAGTAGTTGGAGTTAGTTGGGGACATGTCCCATCAACTCCTCATTCATACAGTTTAGAGGCTTTCAGACTATAGCATATTCAGACAGTTATTTCAGTTTTGATATGGTGATATCGTATTTTTCAGATATTATATTTTATCAGATATTTGAACCTTATGGACTTTCAGCCTTTTTCCATATTTATACAGTATATTATGCAGTGTATAGTACAGATATCAGTCATGGGTTAGCTTGTGGTCCTTTGGGGTCATGAGCACCATGTGGCGTTCTGAGTACCAGATTCAGGGTGTTACACTTTGATGCCTACCAAAGGATTTTAAGTGATGAAGAATTATTGTGAAGGACAAAAATGACACACACATAATCTGTTCCATCAAGACATATGGGCCCTTATGTGTTTGGCTTGTTTCTATTTTGTTCCACTTGGTTTATGGGCCATTTTTGGGCCTATTGTTCAGCCTAAGAATATAAATAGATAGCCCTAGGTCATTTTCTTCATTTTCTTGTTTTGAATATTAAATGCACAATACACTTGAGAGTGTGATTGGAGAACTTGTGTAGAATGTTTGTATTGAAATAGCGGTTTTGAGGGCGTTAAATCCCTCTTGGTCCAGGTAAGAAATTGGTGTTTTGTTTTATTAGTTTTAAGGGTTTGTGAGTTTGCTGCACTGATTGGTTCTTAATTCCTTATAGTTTCTTATGTCAATTTACCTATCTTCTATTCTTGAATTGATTATCATTTGTTTCTTTAAGTAGTTTCTATCTTTTGTAGCTTGTCTCGTATTATTTGGTATCAAAACCGAGCTTAGGATCGTTCCCATGATTCTATTCTTGGGTTTGTTATCTTGAAAATTAAAAAAAAGAAGTTATTTTTCACATTTTTAGGGTTCTTCAAATTTTGAATTTTTTATTTTAGTGTCTTTTTGTGTTTCTAGTGTTAGATCTTTGTTCCCTAAAATTATAAGAGTCTAGATCTCAAATTTGAGCTTATTTCGGGTTGATTTAAGTTATATACCATTGTTGAGCTTGAATTGAAGAAACTTGAAGGTGGGTTCTCAAATTTTAATGGTTGTTTTAGAGATTTTGAGCTTGAAATTATATTATTTGTGTTTTGAAGGTTTATGTGAACTTGGGGGTTCGGATTTCATCAAATTCCGAGGTCATTTCCTTGAGGGTCTATTTTGAATGTTCTTGGTGTTCTTCATAATCTTCATACATTATTGAAGAAAAACATTCAAAATTAGTATGTTTGATCCAAAATAGAAGGTGAGAGAAGGTGTAGTACTTGTTTATTACCCTCTTTCTAATTCTTGTGTTCTTCTCTTTTTTTCTCTAATTATCCATATTTTGTACAAAAGCTAGTATCCTTGCTATATCCATGTCTTTGTTCAAGGAAGAAATAGTACAATCTCTAACCAGATATGGGTCCAATCTATCCACACATCGATGAACTCTATCATCTATAGTAGCTACTACATTAGGAGCATAACTAGCCAAAGATTTAAACTCGAGGTTGTACTCCCTCGCGCTCATATTCCCTTAGCAAAGATTCAAGAACTGATCCGCAAGGGCCTCTCAAATCTCAAATGGAAGGTAATAATCAAGAAATGCCTCTTTGAACTCTTTCCAAGTAGTTAAAGGTGCATCGATACCCCTAGATCATTTCCAGATTTCATACCAAAATATAGCCTCCCCTTTGAATCTATATGTTGCCTGCTCAACCGTCTCTTTACCCGAAACATGCATGAAATCTAGAGCCCTTTGGATTTGATCAATAAAGTCATGTGTGTTTTCATTAAGGTCTGATCTGGTGAATGTGGGAGGATCCAACTTAAGAAAATCCTGTGTCTGTAGTCTAGATGCCCTATCTGCACCATTAGAACTTGTGGTTGGAATAGTTTGTCTTTGAACTAGTCAAGAAACTATACTAGCTAGTAATTGCACCGCATTCCTTAGATCTTTCTTAGTAGAATTAATAGGTGGTTTTGAGGATGTTGTTCTTCCCCTCCAAAACTCTTCTGGAGATGGAGTAGTAGAAGAGGTTTGAGATACAAACTGAGATTGGGCCTCACTTCGATTAGCATGTCTATGTGTGGACTTGTTGGTCCTTTCTCTGGGAGCCACATATACTTGCTTACCCATATTATTACTCCTTTTTGTAACCAGTATCTTTACTATAATGAGAAACAAAAACATATTTAAGGGTTAAATATGGCTTCACGTACAACTTAGGCTTTATTGCACCATCTAAGATATGAAGAAAAAGAGACAACCCCTAAATGTCCCATAGCCTCCTGTTTATAGATATGGAGCACAACACGCCTATAAATAAAACTCTACGTAGACACAGCTTTGTAGACTCCCTAGGATTACCTGCTTTGATACTACTCTTATCACGCCTCAAATCGTATTGGGGCGGACAAGCACCCGTATCCGTGAAGACCCAATAGAACCAATCCATAACCTTGTACTTCTCATGCATGTAACAATAATAACCAAAGGTTTTTCCATACATGGATATAATGCATTGATGAAAAATAAACAACAAGACCAAAACTATATATACCAGACTTGGTCTTTGGGGTCATAACCTCGAAAAGATAATATACTATCATGCTTAACTTTACATTGGTCTACAAAGCCTCTAAAAGATACATAGACACATGGTTATGGTCGGGACAAACCCCCACCATACTCTTAACTTTTGTACAATACCAAAATATATTAAACAAACTCAAAAATCCCCAAATCAAACTGGAGCTCACTAATAGTCACTATATATCCCTGCTTCTACTAGGGAGGTGTATTAGCTGAAATACCTGTGCCTACAGCATAAAATAAAGGTCCCTTGTGAGGGACGTCAATATGAAAATAAGTACTGAATATGTAAGGCTGAAGGTACTACACATGATACAAAAGCTGAAAACAAATTAAGTACAAGTGTATAAATAGTACTAGAAGACCACATTTACATATGCTTGTGGGATCTGGTACATTACATTTTTTTCATCATTTTACCCTTCTTACTTCATAATCTTTGTAAGCCATACAATATAAATGACCAACTGATCAGTGGTAAATATACAAACTAGAATCGGTCCATGCTAGGCTTACGCCACTGAGCTACCACCCATGTATAAATAGATTGGGATCGGCCTATACTAGGCATTATCCCCTGAGCTGCCACCCACATATAAAGGTTTCGAGATCGGCCCATGCTAGGATTTTGTCCCTAAGCTTCTACCCGTTCAATTAATATTTGCATTACATAGTTTATTTAGTCGTTAAGATTGTTACTTTTGTGGTCATAACATTTTGGTACCTTTGAACAATAAACTACCAATAAGACACACGTTAATAAACACTTAACACAATGACAGAGATATGGAGCAGATTGTACACGAATGAAATGTTTAGGAGATGAAAATAACATATGGGTATTATTTGACTTAAAGGAGAACTCTTGAGACTTGCTAGTGAATGTAAAAATGAATACTTGATAATAAGTATATGGTAAGGTATTTAAACACATTAGGGAGTGGGAGGAAGGTCGTTAGCTAGATTGGATATCATGTGTTGCCACTAGGTATCATTTACTATGGTAAAGCTTTAGAAGGTTACTTTGTACCACAAGTGTTGGGTTTCATGCCAAAGAATACAACATAGAGTAGCCTTACATACCTGATTGTATAACTCCGATGATACCTCAATTAACTTCTTGACGTTAGGATTATTTATCTACAATAAAGTATATGTTAATACTAGTATTAGTTACTTGCCAACACACTAGACTATTTAACTTTGACAAAATAGTAGCTACGCAGTAAGAACTTAATTTATCTATCAAGGGTGTTATTTTAACCTCTTTTATCCTGTAATTACATCCACATACCATACAGATTCTTTTACGATCCTCTGGAACAACCTTGGCATCATTATACCCTCCAAACGGTATACAAAACATAATGATCAACAACATATGCAATAATTAG
Source organism: Capsicum pubescens (assembly GCA_030864215.1). Lineage (NCBI taxonomy): Eukaryota > Viridiplantae > Streptophyta > Magnoliopsida > Solanales > Solanaceae > Capsicum > Capsicum pubescens. Next base: position 155,417,327 of record CM061541.1, read on the forward strand.
TTTTGTGGTGTACCATCACACCTTTCTTATATATTTTAAAATGAACTAGTCACAGCTTTCTCCAATATCAACCTAGCAGCCCCTAACGCATACATATAAAATAGTCCACAAAACAGCCTCAAATCCCTTTTAATGTAGCTACTAAATATTGAACTCATCATCCCTTGAGTTCCTTAATAACAACACATCCATAAATCTATACCCAAACTCATACATAAAAAGGACAAAAGGGAGCAGTCACCTTACCTTAATTTTTTGTAGCTTATCCTTTTAATTCGAACTCTATATGAACTTTAACTTTTCTTCACACTTTAAATCAAAGAAGCAAAGAGAAGTCTCTTAATAACAACTAAAAGTGAGCTGGCAGCTTGTTCAATATTCTTCCATGTATTTATAATGACGCACTTACAACATGTTTTCCTAATCTTTCATGAGATAATTAAGCTAAACCTTAAGTGTTTTCACTTACCTTGGCTTGCAAAGATGAGGGTTTCTTCATGAACCCTAAACAGAGAATTAGGGTTGTTCCCAGCTGTTTTAGAGAGAAGTTGTAACGTCTCAAAAATCAAGTTCCGAGATGCCACACGGTGCTTAAGGTCACAAGTGATCCCAAGATAACCCTTTTCATCGGTATAACTCAAAAGCAACTGATTAAAACATAATTCTGAGAGAATAAAGCTGAAAATGTCTCAATACATAATCTATTTAGTACAATATTGGAATTACAAGATGACAATTCTACTAACACATATACATATACAAGAATGAGACTGAATACATCAACCACTACTACTGTCTATGAAGCCTCTACTAGTATTTTCTGTACATAGTCGGGTCATGACTCCCAACTACCACACTCAATACGACCGACGAAAGAAGATACAATGCTCCAAACTAAAATAACCGACCCAAGTCCCTGAACTGTGAGGACTCTTTACCGGCTGACCGGAAACTGCAACTGAATAGAATAGTAAATGGGGGTCAGCAAAAAGAGGATGTGCTGAGTATGTGAGGGTGCATGCAACACTTTAAATAACATCATCAATTTCACAAAAACATGCATACAGACAATGATGACTCACTTGGCTTGAGTTATATCAAATCATACTCGTCATACTTTCATAATAAATAGTTCAAATGGTAAAATCTCATAATCCATGAAAATAATCAAAAATCATAAATTAAGATAAATCATCATAAATCATCATATCGTCAAAATTCATCATAGGTAATCATACTTCATCATAACATCTCAACTCTTTGACTAAAATCTCGGAGTGACTCGGTAATTCAAGAAACATGACTTATATGGACAGGGGAGTTTCCTATAACTGACAACCCCACGTGAGCTACGTGGAATACCAACGTTTGAAACCCCCATTGGCGGGAGCGTCATACTCTTTGCCAGGGAGTACGACCTTAAAACTACAATAATCACAATCGGGCTCTCTGGCCAATAATATCATCATCAAACAACCCTACGGTGGTAAATAGGTTTGGAGAAATACCAAATTTCCCTCTCGGTGCTAAGTACTACTCCCCGACAAGCTCAAAACACGTTAAGAAATCCACCATCATCATCACAAGGGTCTATCATAAAGACCAAATCAAACATCTTAATTTATAATTCATCAACAATTTGTGGATTCCTAACCCCAACTTCGACTTAAAACATTTCAATCTTTTTCAACATCAACAAGGTATCAATGCATTGAACCATAACCGACTCGACATTTGGACAAGGATGTGAAGACTCAATACGTAATATTTTCAACAATTCAACTCATCAAAATAATCCAAAAAAAATACCAAAATTCATCTCAACATCTATATCAAAATCAATCTTTCTCATAGTCAAAATCATCTCGACTCTGCGAGTTCAACGTCAATGCACACAAATGATTATTCTTTCAATTCGACAATTAAATCATGACAACAGCTTTTGAAAAGCACTTGAGACCTTTAATTCATAATAAGAATACATATCCCGTAGTACAACTCAAATCACGACTTTTATCTCGAAAGCCTTTAGAAATATCAATTCATTGTAGTAGTATGCAATTCATAGCATAAATTCTCAATTTAAGAAGTAGGGTAATGAAGTAATCATGTATATCCATATTGAAAAAAAAATTCAAAGTCTTATAAAACCTTCATAAAGTAATTTGAGTGTATACCCATTTTTGAATATCATGAAATTTCAATAACAGAACTCAACCTTTTTAAATGTAAAAATGTAATAATTTATCAAGTCATGACAACATCAATATTTTTGAGAAAATATCAAGACTCATGGTAACATCTCAAATGTTATATCTCAATATGCTCAATGATTCAATTTCATCATAAAGAAGCTTTAAGCTTATCATAAATCCCAAAATCATTCAAAATACCACCTCGTGGTAAAAGTGTGTAATTCGCAATGATAATTCTTAAATCGTATCATGAAAACATTGAGATAATCATATAAATCAAAGTTTATTCATTCAATCATCATAATCTCATAATCGAATTATTTAGACATAATCTCACTTGCAAAATCATGTAAAACCATAATAAAATTAAAGCTTTGGGCACAAGAACAGAAGATTGCTCTTGTTCAAAACCCCACATACCTTGAAATTGACTTCTTGATTACGGAATCCTGTTTTGAAAAATAATGGGTGCTCCTCGAAGGTGTTGAAATGAGGAGTTCGTTTATCGGATAAATTTTGGATTTCTACGGTGAAATTGAAAGATATTTGAAGGTGAAATTTGGCTAGGGTTTCATTATCCTAAATGTTTCATGGAGAAAATGAATTTTGAAGGTTCAATTATGGATTAAATGGACAAATTTTCGTCCAAGAGGGGGTGTGAAATGACCAAATTGCCCTTAAAAAACTAATAATGTCAAATCTGTCCTTTGGTGGACTATTTTGATAGGCTGAAGTAGATCGACCATAACGTTTTACTCCGACAGCCAAATTGGATGAAACCAATTTCATTAGAAATAGGACTCTTAGAGATTTCCGTTGATATATAGTAGCTCACCCAGATAATTATGTACAAGGAGTTACTATCGTTTGAAGTTGACCCTGAAATTCACCTGGCTGCAGTAATTTTAATTTCCTGCACGTTTTACTGTTCACAGTTCGATCAGAATGGTCGTAGTTCGATCGGAATGGTCGTAGTTCTATCGTAATTGTCGTAACTCATCGCTCGAGTGTCCGTTTTCAACGATATACATATCGTTGGAAAGATTATTCGATACTCTATGAAATGGTAGGTCAACATCTTATAAATACTACACAGAAAATTTATGGATCGCTCTAAAGCGTAAAACTCGATACGTTTCTCACAAAATCTTTACGAAGAAAATTTTTCAGGGTATTACATTATCTCCCCCTTAGAAACATTCATCCTCGAATGTCACTTGATAGGATTAAAGTACTGATCAACTGACCTTCTTAAGGGACACGAACATCTAAGACATATCGGCACGATTGGAATTACAGTTTCCTAGTCCTCATACTGAATATGCATATCTGACGCATAAATATCTAGCTAAACTGACTCTGGAATGTATGAATGCGTATGCAACAATAGCCAATTCAAGGCTCATAATGAGAACTTGATCATGAACTAGATGTGTTTACAACACGGAAGCTTTAAGAAGTCACGGGGTATCTCCCCCTTGGGACTCTATGTTCCTCTACAACACTTATTTCACAGGGTCACTAAGACTGTGCACGGGGCACCTATGAATTAGCTCATATGCATGACGCACGAACAGAGGTATACTCGTACTATTGAGATGCTCCATATGGAAATGATTTCATTCCTAAGATCCTTAGATAACATGATGAAATGATAAATGAGAAGGTACACGATACGATTCTGATTGACTGAGCTGGAATACTTGGGAAAAAAAGATCGTTTAGTAGAAGTTTACGAATTGAAGCATAACTAGCTTCCAGAGTCTGAAACATTTACACCAAAATCCCTCAAGATAACCACTTAAAACTTCAACTAACCACAATATACATGAAAGCTTAATCTCAATCTTAATTCACATTATCACTTAGCTCAAAATAAGCATACACCTTTCTAACCAAGATAAGGAAACATTTTCTCTCTTCTATCTAGATAACTATTCACCAACACCCTTATCCACAACAAATACGTATTTTTCCATTTAACCAACCATTCATCATCACTTTCTCACCTTACGAAAGAGCTTATCAAAGGGCTAGAACATGTTGGTCTAAAATATGTCTAGATACCCTGAATAACTTGACGTTCACCAAGGTGTAAGGAATAGAAGATTTAACATCATGAACTCGACAAAGAAATTTGATTTGGGAATATGCACGATATGAATCCAAACTTTCATTGATCATTAACAGAAATGCTTTATTTCTCGAATAGAGCATAGGGTAAGGCTAGAGTACCTCGATTACTAGCCACATAACTTAAGATTTGGAATTCATAACTTATGGAATATAATTCCACCGCTAAAAAAAAAATCTGATACCCCACATATTGGGAACTGAGAGAGAACATAGTCCTTTATGACATGCACGAACTCTAATTATGATCATGGAATTGAAGTGTAAAGTAGGAGTAGGCCCTGGAATAACTGAAAGAACTGAAATAGGAATGGGTCGAGCAAAACTCCTTTCTTACCACTATTGGAATCCGAACACTTAACTCGGTTACTTGATCTATCATCTCCCCCTTAGACTTAAGCCATCGCCCTGGGTCAGTAACACACTATACACATTAATCTAAACTAAAGTCACTTCACTCGAGAGTCCGATACATAATCACACAAACAAACCATAAAACTTCACCCAAATGACTACCTCAGAAAGCATATAACCACATCCTCACACAACTTCTCGAATTACCACCTATCCTTCTATAACCCCAATAATCAACACCTAACACTTGCACACTTTCTAATCTCAAATCCGCATAAGCAACCCGATAGTCGGAGTATACACCATCTAGAGCTTTAACGCTTTCATCTCAACTTTGGAATTTCAATCTTAGAGTCTAACGCTCAACTCAAATTTTTCTCATCCTTAACGGACCACACTACCTCTGTCATCGCTTATTAAAATCATGCTTGTAAACTTATATTTCTAAACCATAAGAATCAAAATCACATCTAAGAAGCTCAACCATTACAGTCATACACTAATCCTCGAAATTAAAGCAGTCCCATAATATCTTGGGTGAACTTTCTCATCATAAACACAACATCAAACTTAATCACGAATCAACCAAACTTAGGCTCTTATATCCACTATTCAAGCCTACTAGATCACTTCCTAACAACTAATACCATTAATCAAGAAATCATCACAGTCACCTTCACGATCACCAATCATTCAAACTTATCTTTTAGCACACAATATAACTTAAAACTTTTTGCACAAAATTTCCACTTAGAAACTATAAAACAATCCTCAACAAATGCTATCCCATTTAAACTTCATAACAATAATAATTGGTCATAATCATATAGCTTATCTTATTCACAATCCATTAACACATCCTTCTTTCACCTGTCACTACTATCTATCCTTCATACACAACTTAACTTAGTTCATAGCTCTCTACGTCTTAACTTAACTTCCTCTTGCAACCCGGCAACGGCATAATTTAACAACACTCACCCACTGAGTACTTCCATTACTAACCTATCTCTCTGGCATACAAATACCGTCAACACCCATTTCATACCTCGAACAAACTACATCACAAAATTGACACACAAGGATATATCGCTCCCTATTAACCCCAAATGTATGCAAAAATAGATTCCGCTATACTTATGCTCAACAAATCACACTTACCATCCTTCTTACTACTACACCTCCAAATCCCACATTTTCAGCCAGCACAAGGAACAAGATGAACTAAAAGTTGCTAGTGGATCGAAATAGGCCGCACACAGCTCCACTAGGCTTTAAATATGAGGTTTGAAAAAAAGTTTGAGGTGAATAACAAAACAGTTGTTCTAGTGAATCAAAAGAGGCCCACACGACTTCACTAGGCTTTTATTTTTTTTCAACAGCATGATGATAGAAAAATTACGGGAGATAAGAACTTGGCATACCATATTCGATGATCAAGGAGTACGCATCCACTAAGTTTTAGCTGAACAAGTCATAAAGAAGAGGACATAACATAAAACTTCAGGAACTTATAACACACTAGGAGGCTCTTTTGAAGCCACTTTTATGAGACTTCTGAAACTTTTTTCCAATAAGTCTAAAAACATTATCAGGGAAAGAACCGGGACTTGCTGCTCAAACTATCTCAAGAATAGCACATAGATAGAAAAGTACAAACTGTCACTTATAGATCCTGGAAAGAAATTTGGTAGCTTATCTGGTTTAAACTTATTGCACGATTCAAGACTTGAAAGAACAGCAACCTTTCCTAAATGCCTTATAGCCTCTCGAAGAAAAGTACAGACGTCTCCATACCGTTCCGCAAGACTCTACTAGACACGGCTTCATAGACACCCTAGGAACTTAAACTCTGGGCTCTGATACCAAGTTTGTAACGTCTCAAAAATCAAGTTTCGAGATGCCACACGATGCTTGGGGTAACAAGTGACCCCAAGCTAACCCTTTTTATCGGTATAACTCAAAAGCAACTGATTAAAATATAATTCTGAGAGAATAAAGCTGAAAATGTCTCAATACAGAATCTGTTCAGTACAATATTAGAATTACAAAATGACAATTCTACTAACACATATACATATACAAGAAGGAGACTGAATACATCAACCACTACTACTGTCTATGAAGCCTCTACTAGTATTGTCTGTACATAGTTGGGTCATGACTCCCAACTACCACACTCAATATGACCGACGAAAAAAGATACAATGCTCCAAACTGAAATAACCGACCCAAGTCCTTGAACTGTGAGGACTCTTTACCTGCTGACCGAAAACTGCAACTGAATATAATAGTAAATGATGGTCAGCACAAAGAGAATGTACTGAGTATGTGGGGGTGCATGCAACACTTTAAATAACATCATCAATTTCATGAAAACATGCATACAGACAATGATGACTAACTTGGCTTGAGTTATATCAAATCATACTCTTCATACTTTCATAATAAATAGTTCACATGGTAAAATCTCATAATCCATGTAAATCATCAAAAATCATAAATTATGATAAATCATCATAAATCATCATATCGTCAAAATTCATCATAGGTAATCATAATTCATTTAACATCTAAACTCTTTGACTCAAATCTCGGAGTGACTCGGTAATTCAAGAAACATGGCTTTTATGGATAGGGGAGTTTTCTATAACCGACAACCCCACATGAGCTACGTGGAATACCAACATCTGAAACCCTCATTGGCGGGAGCGTCATACTCTTTCAAAGGGAGTACGACCTTAAAACTGCAATAATCACAATCGGGCTCTCTGGCCAATAATATCATCATCAAACAACCCTACGGTGGTACATAGGTTTGGGGAAATACCAAATTTCCCTCTCGGTGCTAAGTACTACTCCCCGACAAGCTCAGAACGCATTAGGAAATCCACCATCATCATCATAAGGGTCTCTCATAAAGACCAAATCAAAAATCTCAATTTATAATTCATCAACAATTTGTGGATTCCTAACCCCAACTTTGACTTAAAATATTTCAATCTTTTTCAACATCAACAAGGTATCAATGCATTGAACCATAACCGACTCGATGTTTGGACAAGGATGTGAAGACTCAATATGTAATATTTTAAACAATTTAACTCATCAAAATCATCCAAAGAAAAATACCAAAATTCATCTCAACATCTATATCAAAATCAATCTTTCTCATAGTAAAATCATCTCGACTCTGCGAGTTCAAGGTCAATGTACTCAAATGATTATTCTTTCAATTCGACAATTAAATCTTGACAACAGCTTTTGAAAAGCACTTGAGACCTTCAATTCATAATAAGAATACATATCCCGTAGTACAACTCAAATCACGACTTTTATCTCGAAAGCCTTTAGAAATATCAATTCATTGTAGTAGTATGCAATTCATAGCATAAATTCTCAATTTAAGAAGTAGGGTAATGAAGTAATCATGTATATCCATATTGGAAAAAAAATTCAAAGTCTTATAAATCCTTCATAAAGTAATTTGAGTGTATACCCATTTTCGAATATCATGAAATTTCAATAACAGAACTCAATATTTTTAAATGTCAAAATATAACAATTTATCAAGTCATGGCAACATCGATATTTTTGAGAAAATATAAAGACTCATGGTAACATCTCAAATGTTATATCTCAATATGCTCAATGATTCAATTTCATCATAAAGAAGCTTTAAGCTTATCATAAATCCCAAAATCATTCAAAATACCACCTCGTGGTAAAAGTGTGTAATTCGCAATGATAATTATTAAATCGTATCATGAAAATATTGAGATAATCATATAAATCAAAGTTTATTCATTCAATCATCATAATCTCATAATCGAATTATTTAGACATAATCTCACTTGCAAAATCATGTAAAACCATAATAAAATTAAAGCTTTGGGCACAAGAACAGAAGATTGCTCTTGTTCAAAACCCCACATACCTTGAAATTTACTTCTTGATTACGAAATCCTGTTCGGAAAAATAATGGGTGCTCCTCGAAGGTGTTGAAATGAGGAGTTCGTTTATCGGATAAATTTTGGATTTCTACGGTGAAATTGAAAGATATTTGAAGGTGAAATTTGGCTAGGATTTCATTATCCCAAATGTTTCATGGAGAAAATGAATTTTGAAGGTTCAATTATGGATTAAATGGACAAATTTTCGTCCAAGAGGGGGTGTGAAATGACCAAATTGCCCTTAAAAAACAAATAATGTCAAATCTGACCTTTGGTGGACTATTTTGATAGGCTGAAGTAGATCGACCATAACGTTTTACTCCGACAGCCAAATTGGATGAAACCAATTTCATTAGAAATAGGACTCTTATAGCTTTCCGTTTATATATAGTAGCTCACCCATATCATTATGTACAAGTAGTTATGATCGTTTAAATTTGACCCTGAAATTCACCTGGCTGCAGTAATTTTAATTTCCTGCACGTTTTACTGTTCACAGTTTGATCGGAATGGCCGTAGTTCGATCGGAATGGTCGTAACTCATCGTTCGAGTGTCCGTTTTTTATGATATACATATCGTTAGAAAGATTATTCGATACTATACGCAATGGTAGTTCAACGTCTTAGAAATACTACACAGAAAATTTATGGATCGCTCTAAAGCGTAGAACTCGATATGTTTCTCACGAAATCTTTACGAATAAAATTTTCTGGGGTATTACAGAAGTAGGGAGAACTTTATGAAATATGGTACTTTTGTGACTTAGAATTGAAGGAAATGACAAGCAACTTGGCTTTATAAAGGCCCTATTTTTAGTCGTCTATTTAGCTACATTTTGGACCTCAAAATTGTTTGAATGGGTCCAATTAGGTGATCCACCTACATAAAGAGATCAAGATTCTTAAAAGGTCAAACGCAGGGATGCGCCTACTTTCTTAAATTTTTATACTTGAACCTTTAGCAGATTTAAGTGTTGGGATATTTCTTCACTTCCTTTTCGTTTACTTAAGTTAAGCCCAAATGAGTACATTAACATAAGACCAAATCTGATCCATAGCCTTGGATCCATTAACTTGGTCCATATAGCTCAATAGGTGACTCACCTACTAGCTTAATTATGTCAAGCCAGCACCACAATATTATATTCTATTTTCATTCCTTAAACCTTTTAATCTAACTTGCAACTTGTATACACTTGACCATTTCAAACATTAGATTCAAATACTAGCTTATGATCCCAAGTTTAAATAGTTGTATCGATGTTAATTTGGTTGTGTCATACTAAAATGTACGGGCAGTAGCTAGAACTCCATATATACCATCAATACTCACATAACAAATCTCGTCCATAACCTAGGTATTAATTTTTGGTACCAGCATGCAAAGGTTTGAATCTTTTTACTCCAGATTATTAACACCTGATTGGATCTGTCAAGAATGAGTTGACGACTACAAGGGAAGCAGTTGACTGTAGTCCCTAAGCCTGCAAGACAAAATTTCAACTTAAACCTACTTTGGTTAATAGAAGTGAGATAAGGGAAAGATAGATAGCAGAATGAAATCCTTCCAACTGTGGAATTGAACACAAGGTTGACTTCGGCTCGGTGCTTTTACCAATCTTGTGGCCCTTGATATGGAACACAAGGATATACCAAGTTCCATATAAATAGAACCAGAACATGCAAAATATGGGGTGTTACACTCCACTAAACCTTAACTACAGTAATGTCCCTAGTGCGCAATGGCCTAACATCACTAGCCAAAATAAGCATCAGCTCCTCTATAAGGGTCAAAGCTCATCCAACTATACTGAGTCACATCTAAGCACATGACAAAGATCAGGAATATATCATCGCAACATAAATAAATGGAAAACTAGATGAACAGCGGAAAAATATGGAGGAAAATCTAACTCGTAAGTGACCTCAACTGCGCAAACAATCTCAAAAGGTCCAATGTATCTAGGACTGATCTTGCCCTTCTTTTTTAACCTCATCACACCCTTCATAAGCTATACACGGAGGAATACACAATCACTAACTCTAAATCTTAAGGAAAAAAGCCTACCATCTTTATAGGATTTTTGCCTACTCTGATCCGTGCTCAGCCTATCCTTAATCACCCTAACTCTATCCAACAACTCCTTAAACAAATTAGTACCACTGGGCCTTATCTCAGAAGTCTTAAACCATCCAACCAGAGAACAACATCTCCTACCATACAAAGCCTCAAAAGGCACCATCTCAATACTTTAATGATAGTTGTTATTACATACGAACTTTGTCAAGGGTAAGTGTTGCTCCCACTGGCCTCTAAAATCCATAACACGCGCTCGGAGCATATCCTCAAGCACCTGAATGGTCTGCTCCAGCTGACCATCTATATGCAGATGTAAGGTTGTACTAAGATCCACCTAAGTACCCATCTCCTCCTAAAATGCTCTTCAATATATTAAAGTGAACAAGGAACCATGACCTAAAATTATAGAAATAGGCACACCATGCAAACGTACTATCTCCCAAACAAATATATGGGCTAACCTCTCAACATTGAAGGACATCTAAATAGGAAGGAAATGTGCTACATGGTCAAACGATCCATAATGACCCAAATACCATCTGAACCATAGGAAGTATAAGGCAAACCACTAACAAAATCCATGGTATATCATTCCCATTTCCACTTGAGAATGGGAAATCTCTAAGTCAATCCAACAGGTTGATGATTCTCATCACTTACCTGCTGACAACATAGGGAATGAGCTACAATGTTTGTCATATCTCCCTTCATGCCACTCCACCAATAATATTGTCTCAAATATCTATACATCTTGGTTGTGCCGAGGTGAATGGATTATCTAAAATTTTGAGCCTAATGCAAAATCAACTAATTCAAGTTATCAATCCTTAGAACACAAATGCGGCCATCAAATCTTAAAACACCCTCAGAATATATGGTGTTCCTCCCAGAATGAACACTCAACACTTGGTCACGAAGGATGTAAAGCTTACTATCCTCAAACTAACAATCCCAAATCTACTCAAATAGAGAAGACCTCGCCTCCAAACGAGCCAAAATCCTTCTAGGATCTAAAATATCAAAGCGAACCATCAAGTTATCCAAGGACTAAATATTCCATGCCAATGGCCTCTGAGAAACTAAAATACAAGCCAAGCTACCCATACGATCTATGATATGAGACGAAACTACGAAAATAGAAATGAACACGACAATAAAGGAAATCAAAGAAAAATGAGACAATAAAATAAAGGATAGATTGATTGACATAAACCAATAATGAGAGGACAACCAAGGGTATACTAAACTGTAGACCATTCTATAATTTATCGGCAATAGCAACCTCTTACGAGGATACAACAAAAATGGATCCCGAGCACCTACGTTTCTAGACAACCAAAGAAACTCCTAATAAGTTTCAATAATAACACTTGCAAGTGTATCTCAATTCATCATTCAACAACTAAATATACGATGAAGGAAAACTAGATATTTATAGACATGGACTAGTTATTACTCAATGGGCCCAAAGTGACCCTAAATTGTTGTTGGTCCCAAAAGTGACCCAAAATCCTAAAAACTAAGCAAGGTGCATCTTCCTTCTTCAATCCTCCCCATGGGGGATCACAATACTACTCCTCGTCTCTAAATAGAGGCCATGTCATGCTTTCACCCATATCATTCTCTCCTTCTTGAAGAGAATTTGTCCTCAAATTCAAGAGTTCTTCACTTTCAAGATTAAGCAATTTTGATGAGTCCTTCGAAGTGGGAGGGAGCATAACATGTGTAGCCAAGTAAAGTAGAATGTTACACTCACCTTCTTGAGGGAAAAAATCATCCATTGTCACCTTGTTGGCTAGAAAATTTGGAATCATGAGATCCCCATCACATGAGTTCACATCAACCTCCACATCCTCATCAAGATCATCAACTTTTTCAACTTGCTCCACTTCATCTTTGTAGTATATATCACCTTCTCAAAGTATGATGGCTTTTCATGTTGAACACTCACTTATTTGATGATCCCATCCTTGACATTTAAAGCATTGAGTACCCTTAATATTAGGATTACCTTCTTCACTAGGGGGATAGTTTGGATCACTCATCTCAATGGTATTCTTCTCAAAAGTCTTCTTGAATTTGGGGACTTGACTCTAATTAGAGGATATTTCATTCCCCACCCTGGTCTTAGTGACCTCCTTTTCCAACTTGATATCTCTCTCAACATCAATAACCTCCACTAGGAGATCATCCATTCGGGCAAACTTATGTATTAACATTCGAGAGGAAATTTGTTGCTTTAATCCTAAAATTAGATCTTGGTGTGCTCTTCATCCTAGTTGTAATAAAGATTCAAGAGTAGATTTTGAAATTTATCATAGTATACTTCAACACTCTTGTCTTCTTGTCTCAGATTGTACAACTTGGCAAGAAACCCTTATTTATATCTCTCCAGTACATACTTGGCTTTTATAAGGGCCTTCATAACATCCCATGGTGGATATTGACCTCCATGAAGGATCCTTTTATGTTCTCTTAGCTGATTCCCACTAAGTCAAAGCATGTCTCTCAAATTGAGCAACAACATAGTTCGTCTTCTTAACATCGGGCAAACCATTAGCTTGGAAGATCCTATCACATTGCGACTCCCATTTGAGGTACCCTTAAGGATCACTACTTCCATGAAAGCTAGGAAGAGTGGCCTTGATAGAATTGAGACCCATATCAAGACCTATATAGTCTTCTTGGTCTCTTGGGACATATTCTTGTACACTATACCTATACCCTCCTCTACATGTCCTACAAACTCTTCTTAAACTCCAACAGCTTAGTTTTGTGTCATTTTGTGTGGTGGCATTTGGTTGAGTGGAGCTTGGTATGGTGGATTCAGATTTGGTTGTCTTTGGTGATGTGGTGTTTGGATTTGGGATACATGATACAGTGGTAGTAGGGTGTATTGAGGCGTTGTGGATTCAATACTTGGGGAATTTGGTAATTTGGCACTTGATTTTATGGTGTTTGGTAAGGGAGAGTAAGAATTTATGGCGATTGGGTGGGGTGTTGTGGCATTTGTTGGTTGAATTATAGCGGTCGGGCTAATTTTCGTGGAGTTTGATTGGTAGTAGTAGTAGGCAAGGGAGCACTTACTTGTGGGAGAGAGTAGAACATGTGGTGTAGAGTTCTAGGAGAGATGGTGGCAGAAATTTTTTAAGTGTTCCCGCTTGAATTGGAACCTCCATTGTTCGAGTTCCCTTCCAATGTTAACATCCTTCCATCCATATTTGCTACCTTTTCCTCGAGACCCGACATCCTTTCATGTATAATATCCACACTCTGTTGCATTCCCATCATAGCTTCTATGAATTATCAAGGGTTGTACCACTTGAACTAGGTAGGGTATCATCTCCCGGTGCCATGATACCTATGAATAAGACACTCAATACAACTAACAATAAGGTTAAAGTTAGTGAAATTAACACTCTCAATCCAAGTGTTTGGTTTGGCTCACAATTTAGTTCAACTCGTTGGTCTTGGTTGTTTGTGTCGGTATATAACTCTAATATGAGGCGAGGGACTTTGAAGAACTTGAATTTAAGAATTAAACTAATAGAAATAAAGATAAAATAAGGAAAATACACAACAAATCAAGACACAAAGAAGAACGAATCAAGCACTAATTGAACAACTAAGTAGATTACAGTTTAGTTGTTAATTAGTTTTAAGAATCAAAGAAATGAAATGAGGGATTAAGAGCTGAAATTAATTATTTTGAACCTGATTTAGAGGAGTTTTAAAGTTGATAATGTGTTCAAAATGGTTGGATATGTGTTGGGGAAGTGTAATTGGACAATTTGCCCTTCTAGTGGTCCCCTTTTGTACTCTTCTTTGTCTTCTTCCTTTGGAATATTCCTTTTTGATGACTTTTGATTCTTTTCTCTCTTTAGAAGAATGGAATATTCTTTGGAATAAACAAGGGTCACACCTTCTCTCACTTCCCTTATGGATCAAAAATCACATTTTTAAAAGAATTCAAGATGAAGATTTGAATCTTCCTCAAGAACACCAAAAAATCTTCAAAATGCTCTAACTCTTCAATCCTTACTCAGAACGCGATGAAATTTTGAAACTAGGCTTTTTTTCCACCCCCTAATCACATTCCACATGTCACTATACTCAAATTCCTCACCAAAAATATCAGATTTCAACACCCACCTTCAATCTTCAAACTTGAGCTCCTCAACAGTGGTAGATCCTCCAATTTAACTCTGATTGAGCTCAAATTTATGATTTAGACTCTAATAGTGTTACGGAACAATAAAAACACAACAAAACAACAAAATCAAAGACTCAAATTTTGACCTAAAGACAAAAATGGGAATAGTAAAAAAAAATTGGGATTTTTTATTTTCCAACTCAACGAGACCCAAGATTGACTTCGTGGGAATGAAATCAATCTTGGATCAGATACCAAATGATACGAGATGAAACTACAAAAATGGAAATGAACACGAAAACAAAGGAAAACAAAGGAAAATGACACAATAAAGTACAGGATAGATAGATTGGCATAAATCAATAATGAGAGGACAACCAAGGGTATACTAAATCCCAGACCTTCCTATCAATTATCGACAACACCAACCTCTTATGAGGACACAACAAAAATGGATCCCAAGCACCCATATTTCTAGATGACCAAAGAAACTCCCAACAAGTTTCAATAATAACACTCGCAAGTGCATCTCAATTCATTATTCAACAACTAAGTCTAAAATAAAGGAAAACTAGCTATTTATAGCCATGGGCTATTTTTTATACAATGGGCCGAAAAGTGACCCTAAATTGCTATTGTTCCCAAAAGTGACCCAAAAGCCCAAAAACTAAACAGGGTGTCTTCGTTCTTCGACCCTCCTCATGGGGGGTCATAATACTCCTCTTCGTCTCTAAATCGAGGTTATCCCACGCTTTCACCCATATCAGTCTGCCTTCCAACTCACGGAATCTGCTACCACATTTGCCATGTCCGAATGATAAAAGATCAAAATATCATAATCCTTAACCAACTCCATCCATCTACGTTGTCTAGAATTGAGCTCCCTCTGGGTCATGATATGTTGAAGACTACAATGATTGATGAAATCTCACAATGCACACCATAAAGATAATTTCTTCAAATATTAGACGCGAAAACTACCGCTACCAACTCTGAATATGAATGGGGTGATTGTGATCGTGCACCTTAAGTTGTCTAGAAGCATAAACAACGACGCAACCCTGTTGCATCAATACACAACCCAAACCAACACCTAAAGACCACAAAACATGGTGAATCCCTCACCCATAAAAGGAACAGCTAAAATAGGGGCTAAAGATAGAAAGTCCTTAAGCATACCAAAGATGACTCACACTCATCGGACCATAAAAAAAGGAACCTCCTTTCAAGTCAATCTAGTCATAGGAACTAAATAGTAGCAAAACCCTCGACTAATCATCTATAACAACCGGCCAAACCAATAATACTACCAACCTCAGTCGGGGATGTAGGTCTATCCCAATCATGAATCTCCTGAATCTTTGCGAGGTCTACCATAATTCCATCCTTAGACACCACATGTCCAACGAATGTCAGTGACTCCAGCCAAAACTCACACTTGGAGAACTTGGCAAAAAGCACATGATCTCTCAAAGTTTGGAACCTAATCCTCAAATATTGCATCTGCTCCACTCAACTCCTCGAATACACAAGGATGACGTCGATGAACGCAATCATGAAGGAATCCAAATAAGGCTCGAATACTAGATTCTTCAAATCCATAAATGCAGTTGGGGCACTAATCAACCCAAATGACATCGCTGAGAACTCATAATGACCATAACGGGTCCTAAACGTTGTCTTTAGGATATCCTCAACTGGTGGTAAACAACTCTCAAATAAATCTAAGAAAACGTTATCGCACCCCAAAGCTGATCAAACAAATCATCAATGCAAGGCATAGGATAATAGTTTTTCATCATCACCTTATTTAATACCTATAATCAATACATATATGCATAGGACCATCTTTCATCTTCACAAACAATACAGGATCTCCCAAAGGAGATACACTTGATCAAATAAAACTCTTACCAAGAAGATCCTGAAGTTAAGAATTCATCTCCTTAAGTTTGGTAAAAGCCATACAGTAAGGTCCCATAGAAATAGGTCAGGTGCCAAGCTCGAGATCAATAGCAAACTTAATCTCACAAATAGGGAGAATATTAGGCAGGTCAGTAGGGAATACATTAGAAAACTCACAAACAACTGGAACAAAGTCAAGTGACGGACTTTTCACACTAGTATCACAAATATAAGTGAGGTAAGACTCGCAACCCCTTGATATAAGACTCTTAGCATGAACTTAAAAATAAATCCCCATGGGCTCACGACTAATTACTCTCTGCCACATGATTGGGGGTATATTGGGCATGGCTAAGGAAACGGTCTTGGCAAAATAATCCATCACCGCATGATAGTAGGATAATCGATCCATGCCTAGAATCACATAAAAATCCAGCATATCCAGAATAATAAGATCAGCATAAGTATCAACATCGCTAAAATTCACAACAAATAATCAAAAAACCCAGTCCACTCCTGAAGAATCACCAACGAGAGTAGATACACACAATGGCACAGATAATAAGGTATAAGACAACTCCAATCATGGTGCATAATAATCATATATATAAGAATAAGTGTATCCTCAATCAAGTAAAGTAAGGGCCAACTGGGGGCATACTATAATCGTACCTGTAACAATAACACCTGAAGTCTCAGCCTCGATCCTAGCAGGTACTGTATATAACTGACCACGATCTCCACCTGGTTGGGCACCTGACCAACGTTCTATCCTACCTACTTGAGAACTTTCTCAAATATCCTAGAAACTACCCCTACGACTATGAGAACCACCTCTAACTGATGGATGAACTTCTCTAATAAGGGAAGTACCCTGAGTTGAAATGACAATCGCCCTACAACTAAGGAACTCTTAAGAATAATGACCAGAAGATCCACAATAATAACAGGCTCCTTGAGCAAAAATAGAACCAACAGATTTGGCTGACCAGAAATAACCACCATCACTAGAATGACCAAAAGATAACCCTTCAAAGATTGTCTGCCACACTGAGCAGGGCGATCTTTGGCAATAGATTAACCTCCATCAGTAATGTGAAGAGTTTCCTGAACCAGCCAGCTGGGATGACTCTAAGGCTGATGGAATAGGCTCGAAGAATACCCATCATAAGAACTACTACCCCTAGATCGGTAACTACTATGGCTCCCACTGAAACTATCTTGATATCTAAGACTCTTATCATTGCCTCTTTGGGCCTCACTATGCATCTCCTTTATCACTCGAGCATGATCTGAAACCTCAACAAAAGACCTACCCGTAGTAACCAAAATCTGAGTTGACATCTGAATGGGAAGTCTCAGCTCTCTAATAATATTCCAAACTTTCTCAGACTTTGAATCTAGAATAGAAGCCGCATGCCTAGCCAAGTCATGAAAATGAGCGTCATAGTCTACAACTGTCATAGAGGCCTGCTCCAATCTAGAGAAATACTTCCTTAAAGGATCTCTAAGGCTGTGAGGCATGTACTTCTCCATGAACTTCTCGTAGAACTGAGTCCATGGCAAAGGAGAAGATCCAGTTAGTCTGTAATCCATATAGCCTCTCCAATAATGTTGAGCAGCCAAGTCCAACTGAAATATGGTGTAATCCACACCACGAGTCCCAATAAGGCCTAAATTATGAAGCCTACCCTCACAAGTAATAAAGAATCATACAAATCCTCACCTGGAGCAGTAGAAAACCTAGGTAGAGCCAATCTCAAGAATCTACCCAATATCTTCTACTCCTCAGAAGACATAGTAGGCTTAGTAACCACTATCTAAGCAACTACCAGTGCAGGAGGAACCTCAATATTGGGAGCCATAGCTATAGGTTGCGCCTATGCCTTAGTACTACTCTGATTAGTAGACTGTGCAGCATCAAATGACATACCACCAATTATCCCAAAAAGCTAAACCAATGCATCTCTAAGAAATAAACCCTAGAGGAGCTTGGGCTGGTCCTAGGCCCATCGTTAGCTAGGTTGGAAGAATCTCTATCTCAGGAGTGAGAATAGGACCTATGGAAGGCAGACTATCTTGGCCCCTAGTTAGGGACACATCTTGTAGCTGGCCATGACCTTTGGGCATCCACAAATAGGGGTAGGATCGCTAGGCTCGGTCTCGGGACCCTCATCTTGTGTAGTGGTAGAATGTGTCATGGCCATCTATGAAAGAGTGAAATCAAATGAGTGTTCTATAAACCAACTTAGACTCTTAGCGCAATATGAGTAAAAGAATTGAAGAACTCCTAAGAATGTCCCATAGCCTCCCAAATATAGGAAACAGATGTCATTATTTTATTTATAAGACTCTACTAGACGCTTGCTCTTGTATCAATAATACCGGTGAAACATGGATCATGTACTGGCTCTACAAGGTCATGGGATGGTATCTTGTATTGGTTGTTTTTAACTATCTAGAATACTTGGCTTATTTATTTACTATCTAACCATCTCTTATTAACTAATTCATTTAATAACTAGCTATTATGTAACCTCTAGTCATTATTTGTCAACTAGTCATTTTTTTACCACTAGATTTCATTTATGTCATGCCACATTATAACCATTTCCTAATTTTCCAACTTAGCCTAATTGCTACCTTCTATCTCACACCCCGATATCATCATTCATATAAGGTATATCATCATAGCATAATATGCATATCTAGACTCAAATAGGTAAATTTAATCAATAGCGAACTTGAATAAGTAATTAATCAACAGCCTAACTCAAACTGGTAATTATATCATTAGTGCCATAATCATCCTCCAGAATCAAACCAGTACATATAATTAACAACATAATTATTTTTTGAACTCCAACCGGATATATATATAATTAACATCATAAATAGTATCATCAATATGCACATATAATAGCATAATCAATAGGAATCACCCCCCATATTAACCAACATAACCTTCGTGTATCAAGATTTCTATATATTACCTCAATACACATTTCCAAGAGTCTTATAAGCATAAAAGGTTTTACCAAGGCTAACATACGTGATAGCCTAATGTGGGTTACGAGTGCACTAATAATTACCAAGTTCTATTTTAGGAAAATTCTACCCAAACTATACTTAAGGAATCTAAATCCACCTTTAGATGTTTAGTAAGACACCATTAGTCCTAGGGTAGATATTTTTCTCAAGTACTATAACTATATCAAAAGAGAACTAAGTCAACCTTTATTAGTGTAACCAACTAAGGCTAAACTTACCCTAAGCATGATTAACTATAGCGTTTTACTTAAACTTGAGCAATCTAAGGCATTCTCATGCTAAATATGAGTAATAAAGTCCAATTCAGCTTTAGGCAGAAGGAAACAAGCTAATTATTTCAACTCTACAGTTCACAATAGCTTAAATAGCTCAACTATCCCAAGTATTGTATTTCATCCATCCAACTCCTAAAATCCATCCCAAATCTAACATAATATAATAAGTTCACCATAAAATAGCTCAATCTAGTAAGGGATAAACCTACCCTACCTCGACGCCGAAGAAAGCTCAACGAACTGCTAAAGCACCATTTTTTCCTTCTGAGAAGCCTCTTCAAGATGTTAAGCTATCATAAACACATTCTACTCATCAATACGAGAATAATGATACCCATATTGCACTATTATGTTTCGGGTACAAAAATCATACCAAAACCTCATGTGGGTCCCACTTACGGAAATCGCATTTTCAAAACCAACCTAACATACTATCAAACTCAAGAAATCATTACCCTAATAAATAGGTAAAAACAAAGATAAATTGGGGATAAAATCAAGCCCTAAAGGTTTTGGAGTTTTGAGCAATAAATCAAAAAATTTCTCCAAGAAAAGGGTGGATTCTTACCTCAAACCGGAAGATAATCATGAAAAAATATGTTAATCTAGCTTCCCAATCACCAACAAGATTTAATTTTAAGCTCTCACACTATTTAAGATTCTTATCTCTTAAAGGAGTTATGAAGAATGGCCCAAAATCATAGAAAAGGGTTCTTTTATACCCAGTTTAGTTACTTAAGAATCACTATCGCAACCCCGAGGCTCATAACCGCACCATCTTCCATTAGCGACATGAGTCACGATCATGATCCAACTTGCTCCCTATCACTACGAGTCAAGTAATAACTCATGGTAACTGGTCACGAGTCGTCACACAACTCGTAGCCTGGGCAAAAACTCAGGGCCACCTTACTGGAATAGTCATGACTCACACCCTATGACTCATGACCAAACCTTACAACTCATGAGGGCTAAGTCATAATCTAAGAAAAAATATTAGGCCTCCTTACTGTTTTGACTATGATTAGGATTATACAACTTGTGAAGAGGGACTACAACTTGTCACCTAAGCCATACTCCAGACAGCGAGCACAATCACACAAAAACTATTAGAGTCTAAAACTTGGGGCATTATATTACCCCCTGGGATCATTTATACCCAAATGAGGAGTGATTGTATCCATTTAGCATGATAATAAGAAAGAATGCAACCCAAACAACAAATGCGAAAGGCCACAAGAAAGTGGACAAAAATCAAACCTCAAGCATTTTCATCCATTGCGTGGAATAGGAATGGATATTTGAACTTCATGTCCTCTTCAGCTAACCAAGTAACATCTTTCACTTTTTGGTTCTTTCAAAGAACTTCACTGAACCTACATCTTTAGTTCTCAATCTACGAAGTTGCCAATCCAAAATCTCAACCAAAACATCCTTATAAGATAAGGAATCTGAGACACCAATATCCTCCACAGGAATAACAAAACAAGGATCAGGCACACACTTCTTCAACATTAACACATAGAGAATAGGATTAATAGAACCCAAATTCGCAGGCAACTCCAATTCATAAGCACCATTCCTAACTCTCCTCTAAATTCTCCTCTAAATTTGATACGGACCAAATAATGGGGATTGGTTTCCCTTTCTTCTCAAACCTCATCACTCTTTTCATATGAGAAACCTTCAAAAATACCTAATCACTAACCTTAAATTCAAACTTCCTTTACCTTGCATCCACATAGGACTTTTAGTGACTTTGGGCATTCTTAAGCCTTTCTCTAATCACTTTCACCTTTTACATGGCCTGATGAACCAAGTCAGGACCAAACAACCTAGTCTCACCAATCTCAAACCACCCAATAGAAGACCTATACCTCTTACTATATAGAGACTCAAATGGATCCATCTGACTGCTCGTCTAATAACTATTATTATATGTGAACTCAATGAGAGGTAAGTGATTGATCCAACTACCTATAAAATTGATCACATAGGCCCTTAATATATCTTTCAGCATCTGAATAGTCTGTTCTTCTTGTCCATCTATCCGAGGATGGAAAATAGTGCTAAGGTTTACCTTTGTCCCCCAACCTCTCTGAAACAAATGCCAAAAGTAAGAAGTAAACCGTATTTCTTGGTCTAAAATAATGGAAATCGACGTCACATGCAACTTGACAATCTCCTGAATAAACAAGTTGGTAGAATCCTCACCAGAGTAGTTAGTCCTCACAGGCAAAAAGTGGAAAGATTAGTCATCCTATCCACAATGACCCAACTCAAATCATACTAATTCCAAGATTACGGAAGACCCATAATAAAGTCCATATTGATGACCTCCCACTTCCACATGGGACACTTTATGTCTTGAGATATGCCACCAGGCCTCAAATGTTCTACCTTAACTTGTTGACAGGCCATGCACTTAGCCACAAAATTTGCCACATCTCTCTTCATGTTGATTCACCAATAGAACTTCTTGAAGTCACGATACATCTTCGTCGAACCTATATGAACTATGTACCTTGACTCATAAGCCTCAGTAAAAATCCTTTCTCACAACCCACCAACATCATGAACACACGACCTACCTTGATACCTTAAGATACCATCTCCCCCAATCTGGAATTCCATAACTTTCTGCTGACCCACATCTTCCTTAATCTGTACCAGAATAGGATCCAAAAACTACTTCTCCTTTATATTAGCACCAAGAGATGATTTAACCACTTCTTAAACAATAACTCTTCTATCTTTGGAGTCCAAAAATGAACTCCCAAGTTACTCAACCGATGAATATCCTTCACTAATCCTCGCTTATCCTCTACAACATGTGATAAGATCCCTATAGACAACCTCCTAAGAGAATATTATTTTTACCTGGATGATAGTGCAGACTCATATCATAATCCTTAAGAAGTTCAAGCCACCACCTCTGCCTAAGATTAAACTTCTTCCGAGTGAATACACACT